>JAQQAC010008719.1:15860775-15995873 GCA_029783875.1 Phataginus tricuspis
CCGTCTGATGTTTCTTTATCTCTCCCTTCCTATTCTTCCTCCTCTTTTCTTTATATATTAGGTGTTTTATTCTTTGCCTTTAGTTAGTATTTGGGTGGTCTGCTTTCTTTGCTATGCTTTTATTTTCTCTGGTGACATCTTTTTAGTCTTAGGGGTGTTCCCCTCTAGATCAGTCCGTTTAAGATATTCTGTAGTGGTGGTTTATGGGTGGCAAATTCTCTCAACTTTCTTTTATCTTGAAATTGTTTAATCCCTCCGTCATATTTAAATGATAATCGTGCTGGATACAATATTCTTGGTTCGAGGCCCTTCTGTTTCATTATGTTAAATATATCATGCCACTCTCTTCTGGCCTGTAAGGTTTCTGTTGAGAAGTCTGATGACAGTCTGATAGGTTTTCCTTTGTAGGTGATCTTTTTCCTCTCTCTAGCTGCCTTTAATACTCTGTCCTTGTCTTTGATCTTTGCCATCTTGATTATTATGTGTCTTGGTGTTGTCTTCTTTGGGTCCCTTGTGTTGGGAGATCTGTGGGCTTCCGTGGATTGTGAGACTATTTCCTTCCCCAGCGTGGGGAAGTTTTCGGCAATTATTTCTTCAAAGACACTTTCTATCCCTTTTACTCTCTCTTCTTCCTCTGGTACTCCTATAATGCGAATATTGCTACGCTTCGATTGGTCACAGAGTTCTCTTAATATTCTTTCATTCCTAGAGATCCTTTTATCTCTCTCTGCCTCAGCTTCTTTGTATTCCTGGTCCCTGTCTTGTAATTCCTTGATCGTGTCTTGAACCTGATTCAATCTGCTGTTGAGCCCTTCGATGGCTTGTTTCATTTCTGCATTGTCTTTCCTCACTTCCCTCACTTCCTCCCTCAGCTCTTGCACATTTTTCTGTAGATCTGTCAGCATGGCTATGACTTTTATTCTGAATTCTTTTTCTGGAAGACTGTGAATGTCCATTTCTCCAGATTCTTTCTCTGGCGTGGTGTTTGTCTGAAGCTTTGTCTGTATCATATTCTTCTGTCTTCTCATGACTGTAGAATTGGTTGTTGGTAGCAAGGAGAGATAAGAAAGGAGAGACAAGAAAAAAAAGAGATTTCTACTAATAATATAAAAGTATAAGGAGAGAGAGAGAAGGGAAAAGAAAAGAAAGAAAAAGAAAAGGCAGCAACACCTAAAAGAAAACAGCAAGAACAACAACAAAACAAAACAAAACAAGACAAAACAAAACAAAACAACAACAACAAAAAAAACCAAAAAGCCCACCGGGGTGGTTTCTGTGCGAATGCTGTAGGTGGCGCTATTGCTCCGCTATTCCAGAGCCACGGCCACGTCGCTCCACACGGCCCTTTAAATCTGTGGCCGGGTGAGAATGGATGGGAGGCTGTTGAAAGAGAGGGAAAGAAAAAAAGGAAAAGAAAGGGGAGAAAAAACAAAACAAAACAAAACAAAACAAAAAAAAGCCACCAGGCGTGGGTTCTGCGCGAGTGCTGTAGGTGGCGCTGTTGCTCCACTATTCCAGCGCCACTATAGTTCTAGCTGGGTTGGAAACAATGGGAAGCTGTTGATCTCCGTGAGGGTCTCAATGGCGGGCACTCTTTCCCAGTCGCCAGCTACGGGGTCCAAAGCTCCCCAGGACTCCCAGCGTGCTGGGCTCAGTTCGCGGGGCTATCCGGCACCTCTACTGAGCTCCTGTCTCTTTAAGACCGCTGGGGTAGAGCGCGCGCTTTTCTTCCCCTTTTTCTCCTTTCTTTTTCCTTCCCGGAGCCTGCCGCGGGCAACTTGCACGTTCCCGGCTGGGACCCTGTGCCCTCTGTCCCTCCAATCTCCGCTACACCGCAGATCTCCACTCCCTCCTGGCTCTGAATCCTCTCCTCCCGCCGGAGCGCTGGGGGAGAGGGGTGCTTGGTCCGCTCGCGGCTCCGTACCTTACCCGCCTTGCCGGAACTCCCGCCGGAGTGCTGGGGTGGAGGGGCGCTCCGGGCACAGACTTCCCCTGGCTCCTGGCTCTGAATCCTCTCCTCCCGCCGGAGCGCTGGGGGAGAGGAGTGCTAGGTCTGCTCGCGGCTCCGTACCTTACCCGCCTTGCCGAGACTCCCGCCGGAGTGCTGGGGTGCAGGGGCGCTCTCGTCGCTGGATCGTGTTTCCGTCCCGCCTCGCCGGATGCCGAGTCCTCTGTCCGGCGTGTCTGGCCGCTGGAGCTCTGGGGGGGAGAGCGCTCGGTCCCACCGGATTGCCGCCCGTCCGCCTCACCGGCTGCCAAGTTCTCACAGGTGTAGCTGTACGCTGTGCACTTTCCTGTGTATTCTGGTCTCTCTTTTAGGGATAGTTGTATTTGCTGTATTTTCGTGAATAAATATAATGTTGGGAGGAATTTTTCTGCTAGTCCGTTCAAGACGCCATATTCCCGGAAGTCCTCTGTAAGTTAATCTTAAATTTAAAAAATACTCCAAACATAGAAGCCATTATATTGATTTATATGATTCTTTTAAAGAACAAGAGGAACATAATCATAGAAATTTATTGCTACTTCACTCTTTGTAAGGCAGAATACCATTTATTACATTAAAATGCTAGCTAAGCCTGATATTATAATTCATACTACTGTATATATATATTTAACCTTTACAGAGTGCTGGGCATTGCTGTGTTCTGTGTGCAATGGGGAAAAATGATGCTTACTCAAGGTCTAAATCAGTTGCATTTTATAATCTCTGTGGAATGTATGGTAATAGTTCTTTCCCCTCTTGTTATCTGGCTATCCAGGAAGCTTCAGCAAACCAAACTTATACAGTTATTATCCAGTATTTGAATGAAAGGAAGACAGCCAAAGTCTGTATTCCATGGCACAACAACCTCATAAATTATTTTGGAAAATGGGTTTTTGGGCATTGAGATACAAAGAACTCACTCACAGACCCCTGGTAATAATACTTAGTATAAAGCAGCTGGCTTAAAACAGAGAAAAACAGTGGCATTTTGAAATTTTTTTTATTGCAACATTTATTATAATCTCTCTCTCTCTCTTTGTGTCATCCTGTGTTTAAGGAAATAATGTTATCATCTATTTCCAGAAATGGTTTGGAAAAGTTCTTCTTGGAAATCCTTCCCACCCATTTTTATTTTGGCATCTCTCCATTATTTCCCAGTCAGGCAGACTGACCACAGGGACACTGGGAGATTCCCAGGCCCTGGGATGCACCCGCCTCTTACTTTCACATGCCAGGGACCCACGTGGGATCATCTAGAAAGGGAAGGGGGAACTCGTGATATGGAGGAGAAGCCAAATACAGCATTTGGCTCAACTGCGAGAGGGTGTAACCACCACCACCAGCTAAGATCACGGGGAGAGGGGAGATTTCAAGGGAGCTGCCTGGGAGCATCTCATGAGAAACAGTGTCCAGCTCCCTGGTTGGTGGTGACAGATGATCTCAGAGTGCTGGCTGGTTGGCAAGTCCAGAGAGCAGCCATTCTGTATTGGGAGATCTGGGGAGGCAAGGGTGTCTCTCAGAATAAATGAGACTGAGAGATGTGTTTCAACCCATTAAAAGGAGTTTTCCTTTTGGTTGAAAGTTTGCAGATGATTCAGTGATTACTGAAAAACTAAGGTGAAAAAAGATTATGAATTCTAGGAAAAATTAAAAGTTTGCAAGAAAAGAAATACAGAAAACTGATATAGCTGTAAATAAATATTACGTAACTATAATAATGTAAAACTGAATATTGATTTAACCCCAAAAATTATATTGGAAAGATGAGTGGAAAAGCAAAGTTATATGCTTGTGTGTGTGTGTGTGTGTGTGTGTGTGTGTGTGCACTGAGTAATATGAAAGCTAATTCTTCATTTTCAATAGTATGGAGTCAATAGATAATATCTAACTTGAAAAATCTAGAACGTATATGAGCATGCTGCTGAGAAATACAGAGGCAAGAAAGAGCTGTAAGAATTGGAAGTAATTGCCCTAAGGAAATGGGGAATAAGAATGTACTTTGATAATTGAAATTAAGTTAAAAATTAACCCAATTTTTTCATTTCAGCTAATTTAGTCATTAATTTAGCCTTTCCTTGAAGAAAGTTGAGAAAGCAGAGATATAGAGCAGCTAATAGGTAAGAATTTTCACTGAGAGTGGAAAACAGCCCAGAGTTCTTATATTGTTAGTTAAAACTATTGGTGCATCTCAAATGGATGCTGGAAAGAATAGCAGATGGACTGGGAAGTAACTTTTGTAACATGTTACTTTTCTTCAAGAGGCTTTTTAAAATTTGAATCTGCAAAACAGTATTTCACCAGATCCTGAAAGCTTATGCATATAGTTAGAGGGCAAAATAGCAGCCAAAATGTTCATTCTGTGACTTTGATGCCACCCAGTGCGTCCACTGAACTATAGCCACTCTACCCTCACACTAACCGCATGTAAAGTTATTTGTAATGGGTTATAACGATACTCACATATTTTTCCTAATTCTAGACTGTTGTAGGGCCAGTCCGTGACTATGCTGGAGTTTCTTTGGGCAATGCAGGATTATTCTTACTCCCCTCTATTCCAGAATTCTCCGCAGGGGCCTCCATTTCCAGAATCATCTGCTAATAGCGCTGCCAATCAGATTCTGCCACTGGGAGGCACTTGTCAACATCTGGAGGCAGAAGTGATACAGATTGTCCCTCCCGCAGTGGGGGGAAATGTGCTGAACGCTTTACCGTGGTTACTGGAGGTTTCGCGGCAGCCTGGAGCTGGGACCTGTGAGCCCTGCGCTGTCGTGTGTCAGGCAGCAGCAGTGTCTGGTGGGGCTTCCTGGGACGCAGGCAACTTCGTGAGTCTGAAAACAATGGCAAACTTGAGAGCTGGTGATGATTCCACCGAACCTTCCATTCACAAAGAGCTGGATCTGAATACTAACTTCCTTGTTTTAAAATATGGAACCCTGTGCTAGGTTTTTTATTCTTGACTTAATTTTTTTCAACTGTACAATGACAATGACACTACTTATCTCATAAGTTATGAGAAGTAAATACAATACACGTAAAAGTGCCCAGCAGAAGACTTGTCACCACAGTAGGGACTCAGTAAACGGGAGCTGCCACTATTTCTATTGTCACCCTCTGTTTGCCACCTGCCGCTGTTATTATTTATGCTGCAGCTACTATGTGATCGCTCGGTAGGAAACCCATGTACAGTGAGCTAGAGTGAGCAGCTGGGGTAGCTTTCCCTCTCTTCCTTCACAGGCTGCCACTTTTAGCTGGGCAATGCCCTCATCATTCCTTCTTCCCTCCTTAGAGCAGAAGCCTGAGCATGCCAGACACCCAGATCTAACTGTGGGTAGGAAACCAGGACTGATCAAGATGGCTGTGGTGGTGTTTTGCTGTTATGTTTTGTCCTGTTTGCTTCTCCCAATGCCCCAAGGCGTGCAGTGGCCCCTGCCTCTTTTCTCCATATGCTGAGCCATGATGTGACTGGACAGCCTTGGCTCATTTTGGAGGCCAGTCGCTGCCTCCTACTCCCCCCTGGGGACTCCATGCTTAAGACATTCATTCTTTCACCTTTGGGGTTTTTCACAACAAGTCTCATTGCAAGGCCGAACGTTTGCTAGATGAAATCACAGAATTCCTGATTTGGAGAATTTCATTCCCAACCCCCGTTTATATGTGAAACACCAGATGTTCCAGCTGATGAGCCCTATAAGTGATTTTTTTTCCGTCATTGATTTAAAAAATTGTACGCTTTTGCTATATGGCACATGATCAAGCACTTTAAAATATATAATTAATTAACATGTTTACTGAAACTGACAAGCAGGCAAAATAAATGCAAATGAAGTAGGAAATGTATAGAAATAGCCTGAGAACAGCCATCTTTGCATAGGCTGGCTAACAGGATGCTGAAGTCTAAGAACAGGCGTCCTTGAAGATAGGGAGGTGGCCAGTCCTCAGTATGAAAACACTTAGCATGCAATTTCTGTTTTCCTCTTGCTTTAACTGTAGATTCATAGCAGAACCTTCTGGCTTCTCTCTGTCTTCAAGAAAGATGGGTGGGTAGGGAGGGAGAGAAAAAAATTAAAATGAATTTATAGAGTTTTATCATTGCTTTATTCCATTTTCCCCACTATTTCTTGTTCTTCTCTCTCTGTCCTGCATTTCCAAAAGGCTCACACAAGGACCTTGGGGAAGGAAAGGTGCTGTGGGAGGATAGGGCATGGCACAGGTCTCTCTGTCCTTCACCAGGAGCCCTAGAACTGGTGTAATGGCATGTGAGGCTGTAAGAAACAGGGTCTGCTTTCTCTCTTAGTGATCTATAACTAAAAACAAAACAAAACAACTTCATTAAGAGGTTTTTTTTTTTCTTGAATGAAAAATATAAAATATGCCTTACCTTAAAAGGCAGGATTTGGGCATAAAACCTAAATTAAAGTAAAAAATAATCAAGCACATAGCTCTTTTCCCTATTGTGAAAAGAGCCATGGAGAGGGAGGGATGGGGCAAGGAGAAGTTTAAATGCAGGGTTTCCTATTCAGTGGACATTGTGTTGCTCAAACCAGCCTCTTTGACAGTTTACTTTAGCTGTTCATTTTGGATGTGGGCAATTACCCCAGCAGTAACTTCCCCTGTTCACGGGTTTTCTGTGGCTTAAAAAACCTTTCATGCTCCTTGTGTGGGTCAGCAGGACAGCAGACTGGGATGAGTGGGGATATCATTTTTTGTCAGGGACAGAGTCAGGAGGGAGGCAAACTATAGTGTGTGTGCCAGATCCAGCCTGCCACCTGTTCTTGTAGATGAAGTTTCATGGGAAGCAGCCACGCCCATTGGTTCATATACGGTCCGTGCCGCTTTGGGGCAACAGTGGCAAAGCTGAGTCATTGTGACAGAGATCATCTGGCCTGCAGAGCAAACCCTTTCTATCTGACCCTTCACAGAGAAGTGTCTCCAACCTCTGGTCTGGAATGGCGTGTCACACCTGAGACGCATTAGCTGGTGCATGTGTGCAGTAGACGGGGGACAGTCAGCCGACAGCGACCTGGGACTCTTGAAGTGCTTTACAGCCCT
The DNA here is from genome assembly GCA_029783875.1 of Phataginus tricuspis. Taxonomy (NCBI): domain Eukaryota; kingdom Metazoa; phylum Chordata; class Mammalia; order Pholidota; family Manidae; genus Phataginus; species Phataginus tricuspis. Next base: position 15,867,812 of record JAQQAC010008719.1, read on the forward strand.
TTGTACTAACTGGAAACTATAAATTACTGACAAACAGTCACATTGTTGGTTTCATGTAGGTAAAAAATCATTCAGTCAAACAATCATTCATAATTTAAGCAAATGTTGGCATTCAAATCACCCGACAGAGGTTTGGTGACCGTTGAAGTGCATGAACTGCCCTCGCTGGCACCTAAATGCTAAGCAATCTGAATAATTGAGGTGCTTCTTCTAGAATGAGATGGAAATATTTTGAGAAGTCCTAATGGATGAAGAACCTTTACGATTTGTGAGAAAGAGGATATTAGGAGATAAGATTACTTATAATTAGGCAAATGTACATCATAAAATAAAAATATTTTATCTTACAAAAACATCTTTTTGCTCATGTCTCCCCAGTTCCTTCCCTAAGGACAGGCCTTTAGAGTAGTGAATAGGTAAGTAAAGGATCTGGTTCCAGACACACCTGGGCTTGAAGTCTGGCTCTGCTATCACTAGCTGTGCAGTCTTGGGCAAGTTACTTAACCTGTCTGTGTCTCAGTTTCCTCACATGTAAGTGAGAATGTACCTACCTCAAGGGGTTGTTATGAGGATTAACTGAGATGAGGCAGCCAAGGATATAGAATTTTGATGGTGGCAGGTTAGCTATTGTATTTTATTTCCCTTTCAGAAAATTCAAGCAGCTCTCCCAGAATCTTAATTTCCTCCAGTTGCTTCTCAGAATACCCTTAAATTTGCCTGAGATGTAAAGACATGGGCTACTTGGCTGGGACATACAAAAACCCTGCTTTGATTAGGGGAAGATGTGATCTCGCTAGAAATAAAAGCCCCGGTGGCAGAGAGCACCCTAGCTTGGTATCCGAGCCAGCCACTCATATCCTGGCCGCTCAGTCTTTCTGGAAGAGGAAAGTGTGAGTCACGGAGGGAACTGCACCATCTCTGTGTCACTGCCCTGTGACCAATGGCTTGCCAATCACAAGAATGGGTCTCTGTCTTTATTCAGTGCAAGGTTTTACCTGCCTTTTTGTTCTTCTGACTGGCGCCTGTCTTTAGTTCTTTCATCTGGAAAAATCTCTAACAAGAGGAGTTATTAAGCTGCTCTCTTAATTGGCACAAGGCTGATTGCTTCAGACTCGGGACATGATGCTGTCATTGTTTGTGCATGTGGCAGTGCCCGCTGGTACTTTCACATCCGTGCTTCAGTCATTCTCGAGTCTTCCTTTCGTGGGTTACCTTTCACCACCTCCTTTTACTAAAAGGACAGATGTTAGGATTCAAAAGAGCTTAGCCAGGTGCTGATGAAACTGAATCATCACTTTTAGAGGAGAAAACTCCCCTGGCAGGCTCATAGTTAACAGTAGGTTTGTCAGTCATTCACCCTTCAGTCTATCCATCCGCTGTGATGTGGTGAAATAGTGTTGGATCTAAGCTCTGGTTCTATGTAAAATTCCCATTAGCTGTTCTCGTCTCCTCTTTCAACCTCCTTTTTCTTATATGTTAAATGGAAATGATAAGTGTTCATCAATTCTATTTGTCTCTGGATTCATTTCTTAGCACCTCCTGTCCTCCCTCAGTCCTCTTCACACCACACACACACTTGGATAAATGGAAGTACTTTGCTGTCCTGTGATCATTGCTGGTTTGCGGTGAAGTTTTTATCAGGTGCATGTATGAAGACACTATTACTATGTCTGGCACAGCATAGGTGTTTCTATAATCTCTATAGCTGAATTCCAAGGCCTGCTTTGCATCATAAACTAGCATTGTCATTTAGAAGACTTTTGGTAAAGTCCCAGCTCTGTCACTTAATAGTTGCAACACTTCACGCACAAGAAATCACTCACTTCCACAACTTTAGTTTTTCATCAATAACATAATGAAAAGCTGTGCTACATCATTAGGGAGAGCAAATGGGAAGTTTATCTAAAATGTAAAGGACGATGCAAATGTGTAATGCTGTACAGGCTGCTGTGACGATTGCTGCAGCTTCCAATTGGAAGTGGTAATAAAAAGTTAAGTTTAATGATACTTCGTTGCTTTAACTCATCTTTGCTCCATGGCCCTAGGGCACTCATATAAATATTAATAAAGCAGAGAGCTCTGGACCTTGCTTTATAATATACTAGTCTACATATCCATCAAATACACTGAATTCTTTCAGACCTAAGCTGGGGAGAAATAGGTGTGGCATCCCCTGCAGCTTAGCTATGGGCCAGTTTGCCCCATTAGTGCCCTGGGGCCAAGTGCTGGTAGTGGGAGGCCAAGAGGAAGATAGGAGACAGCACCAGTTTTTCCCAGAGGTTGGAGGCTGGTGAAGTGCCTGTCCTGGCCAATCCTTCCCAGCTGCTTCAATTTAACAGGGTTTAATTGTCCCGATTACCTGAATGTTTGCCCTGAGCCTCTGATTCACTGATTCACTTTGTGAGTCAGAGGCAGGGGTGAGCCATGGGAGGTCTGATGCTGGTCTTCCTCGTCTTCTTCCAGCCCAAGGGAATCAGAGGGACAGACAGAAGAGCAGCATGAGTCATCTGTAAGAGACACCTGCTTTCTCTCTGTGTGAAAGACACAACTTCAGTGTCATGAGCACTGGAGAAAATAAATGAAGCAGTATCATCGTCATCTCATTCGTTAAGCTTACTTGGCCTCATTTTCTAGCCTATGGTTAGGAGGCCTGAGGTCAGTACAGAAATTGATAGAGAAGAGAGAAGGCAGAGAATACATAATGGAGAATGTAATGTTGTACAAAAGATATATGTCCAGGCAGGCTAGGTGTCTTAGAAGAAAGAAGAATCTCTCTGGAAGGTAAGAACATGGGCGTTTAGCCAAGGCTGAGTCTTTCGTGGGGCCAGGTGAAAACAGCTGAGTGTCATGGATTAATAAAATAAATTGGGTGAAAAACAGTGTCACTCTGGATGTTTCAAATATGGAGGGGAAAAGCATCTACTGTGTTTTAGACATAGTGGAGCACACTTTACAAATGAAATTTAATTAATCCCCATATAAATATTATTAGAAAAGTTGTACATGAATAAACATAGATTCATAGAAGCCTACAGCTGTTTGCTTGAATGGAAAGGATTGGTTTGATTCCAAAGTTCATGTACTTTCTTTAGTTTCATGTACAGAAAATCAAGCTAAAGTATATCATCTATGGATAGGACTCCTGTCCCTTTAAATCCATAAGTCTTTCTCCATTACTGCTGTTTCAGCTGTGGTAAGAATTTTGTTATCCTTACCCCAAAGCACTGTGACAACAAATAGTCCTGCTCACTGATATGCGGGTTTTTCTCCTGCCACGTAAGTTTGTGCAGCCCCACTCCTTGAAGATATCCATGGTCACTGACTTATTTTGGGCAGTGGAGTATGAGAGAAACTACTTGTGTCACTTCTAGGTAGAAGGTTGTTAAGAGCCAGCAAGTGATATACCATGTTTCTTCCACTTGCCACAGCACAGCAACTGTTAACTCTCCAGTTAGTGAAGTGTCTGAGGCTAGTGAGGAAACATGGAGCAGACCCCTTGCTCATTTAGTGTAAGAAATAAAAACTTAATTGTTAAAAACACCAAGATTTTAGGACTGTTTGTTACTGCATCATGACATAACCTGTCCTGACTGATACAAAGCAGAGAATGATAAATTTCCTATCATTCATGATTTTGAAAGGTGTGTTCTTATGGAAGAGGAAGAAGGGAGAAATAGGCTGATTGGAGAAAGAAGAGATGTAAAAACTCAACAAGTTATCTCTTTTGTTTCTTAGTGTTTAAAACCAGCGAACGAAGTCTATTAAATTTTAAATTGTATACATGGTTTAGGTGGTGGATGGTTTCCAAAGAGCGGGAGATAATAACTTTTGGTTTGCTAGGGCTGCCTGCCAAAGTACCACAGCCTAGGTGACATAAACAACAGAAATTTGTTTTCTTAAAGTCCTGGAGACTGAAGTCCAAGATTAAGGTCATCAGCAGAGTTGCTTTCTCCTGAAGCCTCTCACCTTGGTTTGCATACGGATATCTTCACATTGTCTTCCCTGTCTTTATGTCTGGGTCCTAATCTCCTTTTCTTATAAGGATACCAGTCATATAAGATTAGGTCCCATCCTAATGACCTCATTTAACCTTCCTTAAATGCTCCAAATATCATCATATTCTGAGTCTTGGGGGTAAAATTTCAACATATGAATTTTGGGAGGAAATAATTCAGCCTGTGACAACTATGGAATAGTACCTGCTACATAATACATTCTTAACATGATTTTTAAATGTCTTGCCTCAGTCAAGATGTTTCCTATATATTCTGCTCCACCAGGAATGAATCCAAGGCTCTGGCCAGCTAAACAGTCTCTGCCACAGGCGTGTTTCAACCTTCGCTGATCTCCTAACCCCATACCAGGGTTATCCTGGATGGGAAAGCCCTCTGAATGGATTATGAGAAGGGCACTTGTAGTTCCATTTTAATGGTTAAGAAAACGGGGGCTTAGAGATGTTAAGTGACATATCCTAGGTCACACAGCCAGTGCATGTCAGAACTGAGAATTATGTCTATGAATCCTGAGCACTGTAATAAAGTTTGGGCTTTAAATGAATGAGAGTATATGTGTTCTCAATGAAGATTTACAGAATGGGATGAGAAAAGAAAAGAGATCATTCCAGGTCAGTGGAGCAACATGAGCAGAGGTAGAATCAGGAAGAGTAAAAGGGGCTCCTTGTTTTTAGCCACTATCCATTCAGTCTTTCACCTACACAATGAGGACTCATATTGAGTTTGGGTTGACAGTGTCTTTCTAGATAATCCAGGAAATAATGAGGCATCTTGGATGTGTCATCAATTTATTTACCGGTTCATTAGAAAAGCCATAATGGTTATTCATCAGCCACTTTATATTGCAATAAGGTTTGCCATAATTTTGATTTGATTTCTCTCTAGCAAACTAGCTCAGGGTGATCACTGCAAGTTGCCTAATTCACCACGGAAACATATGAAGATATAAAGACAAAATAAACTAGCCCAAAGTAGCTAAAAGTAAGAGCTAGGATTAAGGGTTGGAAATTACAGAGACCTCCTCTGTTTTGCCTCTGGGCCCGGCTTTTTCCACAAACATGCTTCTGGGAAGCAGAATGATGAGGAGATTCCATTAAGAGCACAGCATTTTCTATAACCATTTACTGAAAATGCAAGTCATCAAATTAAAAGAGAGGCATACCAGGGAAGCAGGAAGGCCCACACTCTGGGCCAGGGTTTGAGAGCAAGGGTCCTGGACTGGGCTCTGTGTAACACATTCGTATGGCGACCATGAAAGCATTCAGCGTCTTGAATGACACAGCTGCTTGGACAGAAGCATTTTCTATGAGCTGACAAGTTAGCCAGGAACAAAGCATGTTTGTAGGAAGTAAATCATTGCCAGTTTTAATCTGAGCTTTTCATTCAGCTGTAGCTGGAGACAAGTGAGTTTGCAGGGTTCCACGGGAAGTTCCTCCTTTCAGATCTTGGTCAGAGTGAGGCCTGGGATTTGGGTTGGCTTGAGCGCTCCGTTTTCAAAATGTCACTGAGGTCAACACGAACAAAAGCAGTGCTGGTTGTTCTCATCTGCTGCTCATGGCTTCTCCAGGGCACCGGGGCCGGACAGACAAAGCTGCCTCCGTAAAGGATGTTTGTTTCTTGCTCCAAGACTGAGCTTAAAGAAGGGAGATAAACACTTGACATGCTATCATCTAAAAATGATTTAAGGTCTACACAGAGATGAGAATTAAATGGAGCCTACTGGGGTCTTGAGGAGTTGGAGGAAATTGTTTTAAATCACATTGGTGAGACTGAAGAATGGCTTCTGATCAAGCTTCCTTGGGAGAGAAGATATTTCTCCTAAGAAAAATGTCCAGATAAATGAAGATAACTTATTTTTAAAATAATTTAAAAAGTGCTTTTGTTGAAATTATGTTTAAATGTTTCATACACTTCCTCGCTTTAGACAAGAGTGTAGACTACAGCATGCCCTGCCGTGGTGATCTGGGGTAATCATACCCATAGCGACTCTGGGTAGTGACACCTGGAGCCCTGGAACTCCCCGCCCCTGCGCCAGTTTGCTGGGGGAACCCGCAGACTGGCGGGGTGATGGCTGGGAGCCTCGGGGGATTTGTATTTTATTCTAGACCATAAATTCTTTCACAAGAATCTTACAAATAAAGGCAGTATCTGAGAATCCCCAAATCCTGGTACGAGAAAATGATAACTATATATAGTAAGCCAACCACATTAGCATCTCAACAGGTCAAGCAGATTGATTTGATCAGCAGTCTCTTCTCATGAGAAGGTTCATCCTGCACCTCAGAGGTTCCTGTTGCCTGATGCGTTTTAGTTTGTATCTTCATATACATGTAGCCGTGGCTTTAAAAACTATCTCTGTTTGCACAATATCTAATTATTGTAAGATAACTCAATCCAGGACAACTCAAACCCTAAAAGTAGAACTTTGCTTTTCAGACCATATTCACCCAAAGATTTTTAGCACTTTTAAAACTGTGTTCAAACTTTACGCAAGTCTTTTTCAGATTCTGCCTTCTGAAGATGAACCTTCCACCTTCTTAGGGATTTTACCACACAATAACCCCAGTCGTGGAGTCATTCTCTGATCATTCTGGGATCTGGTCTGTACTGGACACAGTCAACCTGTGGTCTGTCTGGCATTCATTGTCGTAGCACTTAAGTAAAGGGAATGCATATTTATTTCCACCTGCAGTTTTGAGTAGGAAAAGATGAGGTTGCTGGCTGAATGACATTAGGAAAACTGTCTTCCGCGGGTAAAGCATTAACCTGAATCCATGGTCTCTCTAGTGATTTTACTTTGAAACAATGTTCTTTCGATCCTGCGACACATAATCAAAAACTATACATAGTTTTGACTTATTTTAAACTACTGCTTCCTCAGTGTTAATCGTTTTAGCAATTTTTAGCCTTATAATATCTTTTCTGCTGGTAGATTATGCTATCTATGTTGCTTTGTTTTCTGACTGCTGTCTATTTGTTGGATATTTAAATTTCCCCGATAAGTTGCTCTGCATTGCTAACAGAATCAAGGTCACATTACTTACCTGGCCTCTACCCATCTTCGTGGTCTCATCTCTTACTACTCCCAGATACAAATCTTCGCCACTTGAGTTAGTGTCTGGGAATATTACGTGAAAAGTCCTAGAGTCTGCCTTGATTGAATCTCACTCTACCACTTGCTGTGTGACCTTGAGCAAGTTTTTTAAAGTGACCTTTAAGCCTCAGTTTTTTCATCTACTTTAACGAGTAGAGTTATTTGAAGATTAAAAAAAAAACAAACGGTGTCATACAATACCTGGTGCATAATAATGGTACAATAAATGTTAAATATCATTATACAGCCAAATCACAGTTTGCTGTACATTCTCATGTTATTTCTTTGCCCTGGAATGTCTACCTCTGTCCAGCTCTCTCTACATGTCCAAATCCTATTCATCTTTAATGCCCAGGTCAGATAGTATGACCTCTATGAAGCCTTTTCTGGGCCCTACCAGGTAGAAATACTCTCTCTTCTTGTATCCTTAATATAGATATTGACACTTTATAATTTGCAAGATAGTATTTATATACAGGTCTCATCTAACCTACAATACAGTAAGCTCTTTGATTCTGGGATCTTAATCATGTTTTTGTCACCCATGTCACCCAGAGTACCTTGCATGAAGTAGACACTCAATAACTGTTGACTGAATAAACATTCATCTGAGAGGGTATTTCCTTATAGTTCTCTGTTTTTATACATTATGAAAACACATAGTAATTTGATTTGAGAAGCAAAGCATATTTTTCAGTAAATTTTCCCCTTACTCCCCTGCTATAGGTGTAACACTGGTGTCTTTTGAGTAATTTATGGATCTATTGATTTATTCAGAATTTATATCCCACCTTCTTTCAAAAGGATTTGAAATAGCATGCAAATTAAACCTAATGTAAAATAGGACAATTATGGCTAAAAAGAGAACAGAGACCATCTCAAAGAAATGGGGCACAGATGTTACCAGGCACCTGGGATGAGCTAATCACCACACTTGGTGACTGGATTTGGCTCTGAGTTTCTTGGCAGCTAAAGCTGAAAGGAAACACATTGGGTTATTCATTCAGCAAACATTTGTTGAATATCTTTGATAAATGGGGCACTGTGCTAACACTGGAGATTCTAAAATGAATAAGCCTTGTGCCTGGCTGTAGCACGTCCTTTAGCCATGAGTTAAATGGTTGGAGGTGGATACAAGGAGCCAGGAACTCAGGGAAAGGACAGAGACTATGTTTGTAAGAGGGAGAGTCAGGGACTGCTCACAGAAGAGGAGGCGCTCTCATCAGGCCATTCACTGGGGAAATAGCCTTCCTGGTATAAAGAAGAGCATAGAGAGAGACCACAAGGCCTCAGCGGACATGTTTTCTGAATGAACCATAGAGTGCTGGGGGCACAGACAGTGGGTGGGAGGAGTCGGTAGAACCCAGAATGTGCTGCTGGACTTCATATGTGATATGGACAAATTTGGATGTTATTCTCTTGGCCAGTGTTTTCCACCATGGCTGCATAACAGGAACCACCAGGGAGTCACCTGACACAGGTGAGAGAGGAGCCCCGGAGAGAGTATGTGAGAGGTGGGGGTTTTAAAAACTACCTGTGTAGAAAAGGGAAGGTGGACGAGGGTGGCTATGAGACTGGAGGACAGGACTGGACATGGTTTTCTTTGCTCACTATGATGAGTACTTAGCGCAATGCCTGACCTTCAGATGGGCTCAAAAGTAGTTGTTGAACATTAAAGCTGATTTTACTTACAGTGGCTGTATGGTTTCTGGGATATAATAGGTACCTGACCCTGGACACTCAATCAGAAGTGAGACAAGAAGAAAGACCGTGAAGTCGGGTAGTCTCAGGTGCAGATTTCAGCTTCCTCCTGGGGGAGCTATTTTAAAACCCTCAGTTTTCTCACCTAGGAGGTGGGAAAATAACCCTTTCCCCCCAGGACTTCTGTGAGGATGATATGAGTTGGCACAACATGGGACAGCAGAGGACTAGTTCTCTTTCTCCTGCTAATTCTGTCCCGATTATCTGCTGCTATATAACAAACCACACCAAACTCAGGATAAGCCAGTCATTTTATTATGCCCATAGATTCTGTGGGATAGGAATTCAAACAGCGCAGAGTAAGAATAGCTTTGTCTCTGCCCTACAATGAGGCCTCAGCCGAGAAGACTTGAATTCCTGAGACTGACTAGAATGGCTGGGAGCTAGAACTATCTAGAGGCCCTTTACTCACATGTCTGGTGCTCAGGCAGGGCTTATCGGAAGGCTGGGTTCAGACAGGAGCACCTATGTGCAGCCCTGTCTGTGCCTTGGGCTTCCTTACAGCATGGAAGCTTCAGGACATGTAGACTTCTTTCAAGAGACAAGGCTTTAAGAATAAGTATACCTATAAATAAGGTGGACACTGCATCGTCTTTTATGATCTAGCTTCCCAAGTCCCATAGTGTCATTTCTGCCAAGCCAGCCCATATTCAAGGTGACAATACATAGCCCTTACCTCTCAACAGGAGATATATCAATCTGCAACCACATCTTAAAAGCATTAACTCTCAGTCACCTCATTTGTCATATTTAGGTAATTGTCCTTGTTTGCAGAAACCAAATAAGAAGGATGTGATTCTTTTTTACCCATGTTCTCTGTGGTTTCAGTACCACCTACCCCAAAAAGCTGACCTCAGTCACCATTATTTTTCTACTTTTCTCATGTTTTAGGCACTATTTATAAGCCTTCACTCCGTCTGGGATTCTTTGAAAGAATGTAAAACATGTTTTAAAAAGAAGTTAAACTCACCGAAGGGAAAGAAAATGAATGGAGCCTTTCTGGTAGTTGCCAGGAACTGTGGTGGGAAGACTCCTGGTTATTTGGCCTCAGTTTCTCCAAGTGCTGGAGATAGAGGACCTGAGATAAAATGGGAGGCTCATTGTGCCTGCTAGGAACTCCTCACAGCCAAGTGATACCTAGTTAATGACCTTTGCGACAACCTTATTCTTACAGTCTAGTAGGGCCATATGCGCCCTGCAGTGACAGATGGTCCCAATCTGCTGTTGCCAGATAATGGCTTGTTTAGAGGCTCGGCGTGATTGTGTGACAAGTCCGGCTGGATCAGCTGTTCTCCCTGCAACGAATGTATGGTCTGCCTGAATGAATGCAAACAGCAGGCTTTAAAAGACATGACTCCATGCTATATGGAAATATTCACAATTCCTCTGGCAAGAGAACCGATCAATACATTTCTTCAAAAACACTTACATCCCTGCCCAAGAGTCTAAGGTCAAGGGACCTGGATTTTAATCTCATTCTGTTGCTAACTAGTCATAAAACCACAGATGCCTCCCATAAATCCTCTAAGCCCCTATTTCCTGAAATGGGTCTGAATCAGATCATCTCTGTGGTCTTCCACACTTTAGCCTTCTTCAGTCCGTGAACCCAGTTTGTGGGCCGTGATGATGAGTATTTCCAAGGGTTGGGTTCTCTGCTACGCCCACGGCATCACTGTACTTAACAATCATGGCAGCCCTACGTGGCCACTGTCATTATTATCCACCATTTCAAAGGTGCAGAAACTAACAGAGTTAAGTAACTTGCTAAGAGTCAAATGGCTGGGACAAGGCAAAGCCGGAATCTGACCTGGTCCCTGTTCTTATCCCTATGCTATCCCGTGTATCTGTGCGAGCTGGAGAAGTAGGCAAGGCAAGAAAGAATCAAGGTGCACACAGAAGACACATCAATGATGATGTGGCCCCCGTTTCCTCGCCTTGTATCTGGCCTCCGTGTCTGTGATAGCCTAGAATGCCCTAATGCATTTCAGGACCCAGCACCCAGGTTCTCTCCTCCCTAAGGCACTGAGCAAGCCCTGGGGAATAGGCTGTGGGGCTCCCTGTCATTGGCTTAGAAGAGCCCCTCTGACATGTAAAGCTGGGGACCCCTGGTGTGCAATAGGGCTGGGCTTGGGGGGCTTTCCTAGAAACAAGCTAAGAGCCTGCAGAGCTCTCTCAGTGTCTCTGTGCCTGAGTCCCATGTACAGGCTTGTCCTCCCTCAAGCCCACTTTATTTTAGTTCACATTTCTGAAACCTCTTATGAAATCAGGCTTGTTTTTCCTGGTCATATGAATTTTGAGACAGTGATCCCTTTCTGTGAAGAATGACCTCATTCTCCTTGTAGAAAAATCACTTTGGTATTTGAGCAAATAAGAATTAAACTGAAACCCAAGCCATTTCTCTGACTGTGGTAAGCCTCCCCACTCAACAGCTCTTCAGTGTTTTGTTATGGACATTGAGTTATATTTTTTCTCTAGGCTCAGGTTTATTTTAAGAATATAATATGAATATTGTTTAAATAAGACCCTCCCCACCAAGTACAGGATAAAAGATTTGGCCATGCTGCGAAAAGAAGACTAGATATTTAGTTCACCTGGAGATTAGAGACTAGACTCTTTATTAAATTTAGGCCAGCTTGATTTTCAACTACAATTTCCATCTCAAGGAGCATTGTTTGAAGAAATCTTGTGGTATTGCCAAATACTACCACTGTTGGGTTCAGGAAAGAAGAAGATATTATGGCTCCCATAAGAGGTGGCAGCCCTTTTGTCTGTTTGTTGATGATTTTATTTTGGTCATTTGTCCACCCATCTGACATTATCAGAGTCAACAACTCTTTAGAGGCCTGCAGAGAAGAATGGGGGTATTTAATTGGTGGCAAGATCTTTATATAAGCATTATGGGAAGCAAGGGCCCATCATGCAGGTGATACCAGAAGACCATCTGAAATGGAAAAGACAAAATTGAGTTCATGAGCTAAGGTTGATGCAACTATTTTGTGAGGTCTGAGGGAAGCTAGACTAGAATGATATATATTAGGTTGACATCTTAGATTTAGCACATGATTTTCCGTGGACATTGGCTGCACCGCAACAGTGTAGACCAGTGGGGTTTAGCATCACCTGTGTCTCACATGCACAGTTCATGGCATTGAGGTGGTTATGTCATGTGTCTCTTAGCCTCACAGATCTGGCTCGGTCAATGAAATCACTGTCCCACACGTGCTGTCTCTGGAATATTCCATCTAGGCTGCCGCTTTCTACCCTTCCATCATGATGACGTGCTTTCTCAACCTTGACACTCTTAACATTTTGGGTCAGAAAGTTCTCTGTTGAAGAGCTGGCTACCCTGTGTGTTGCAGGGTGTTTAGCTGCATTCCTGGCCTCTGCCCAGTACATGCCAGTAGCCCCTCCAATAAGGCAACCAGAATGTCTCCCTGAGGGAGCAAAGTCACCCTCTTCCCCTGCTGAGAACCACTCATCAGATCCACACCGACTTGTAGGATTAACAGTGTATCTGAGATTGTGCACACATATAACCATACCCTTCCTTCTTCCTTTTCTAAGATATAAAAACTAATAGCAATTCCTCATACATAATAAGTTTTGCATGAATAGAATATTACTAGTAATTCTTATTTAATAAAATTATGCTACCTCCCTTCCACTTGAAAAGTTGACTCATCTCAAAGAATGATGTGACACCGGGAATGACGCATGGCAGATTATAACTGGACCTGTAGAGAGATTGTTAAATCGTACCTGCAAGGCTTTCTTCTGCTGAGTGAGGTAATTCACAAAGTGAAATCTGAGCAAACAGCATAAACACATTGATCCCACCAAAGCATCCCTATGGCTCTTAGAAGAATTTTTGCTGGAGTTTTAGACAGTTCAATGGATTGCACTTTTACTTTTTATTTATTTTTGCTTAAATAGCGTCACTACTTGTTTTGTATTAGTGGGGGAAGTGAAGACAGCAAAAAAAGCTCCCAGGAGAAGCTCAGGGCAAAGGTAGCATGGGGCAGGTCATCAAAATCATAGAACCATAAGATGGGAAAGACTTTAGAAACCCAAACGCCTGTCCCCTGACTGCCACAGCAGATCATATCAAAGCTACGGGCACAGGAATTGACCTGCCAGTGACCAGTGATCTGCCCTCCTCTTACAACAAGGCACTTTCCACTGTTGACCGTCCCCTCCTTGAAATACCATCTTGTCTAGGATTCCTTGCCATCATGCTCACAGAGGCCATTCTATTTGTCTCTTTTACAGCCTCTTCTCTGCAAGCCTGTAAATATTGAAGTTTCCCAGAGCTCTGTTTTTTTTCTTTATTCCCTCCCTTACTGATGTTGCCAGGTTGATTTTACCCAGTGACTCTCAAATGTGTACTTTCAGCCCAGAACTCTTTCTTAAGCCTGACTCATATATTCACCAGCTTCCTTAGCTCACCTTGGATGTCTGACAAGCACTTCAAAATTTTTTTATTTTAATTTACTTATTTTTATTTTTTTATTTTAGTATCATTTATCTACAATTACATGTGCAACATTATGGTTACTAGACTCCCCATATCATCAAGTTCCTCCATATACCCCATTACAGTCACTGTCCACCAGCATAGTGAGATGTTATAGAATCACTGCTTGCCTTCTCTGAGTTGTACAGCCCTCCCCGTGCGACCCGCCACATTATCTCGGCTAATCGTAATGCTCCTTTTTTCCCCTTGTCCCTCCCTTCTCACCCATCTTCCCCAGACCCTTTCCCTTTCGTATCTGTTAGTCCATTCTTGGGTTCTGTGACTATGCTGCTGTTTTCTTCCTTCAGTTTTTTTTATTTTCTTTGTTCTGATACTCCATATATGAGTGAAATCATTTGATACTTGTCTTTTTCTGCTTGGCTTATTTCACTGAGCATAATACCCTCTAGTTCCATCCATGTAGTTGCAAATGTCTGGATTTGTTTTCTTCTTATGGCTGAATAATATTCCTTTGTGTATATGTACCACCTCTTCTTTTTCCATTCATCTACTGATGGACACTTAGGTTGCTTCCATTTCTTGGCTATTGTAAATAGTGCTGTGATAAACATAGGGGTGCATATGTTTTTTTCAAACTGGGCTGCTGCATTCTTAGGGTAAATTCCTAGGAGTGAGATTCCTGGGTCAAATGGTATTTCTATTTTGAGTTTTTTGAGGAACTTCCATGCTGCTTTCCACAATGGTTGAACTAATTTGAATTCCCACCAGCAGTGTAGGAGGGTTCCCTTTCTCCATGTCCTCACCAACATTTGTTGTTGTTTATGTTTTGGATGTTGGCCATGCTTACTGGTATGAGGTAATATCTCATTGTGGTTTTAATTTGCATTTTCTGATGATTAGCCATGTGGAGCATCTTTTCATGTGCCTGTTGGCCATCTGAATTTCTTCTTTGGAGAAGTGTCTGTTCAGATCCTCTGCCCATTTTTTAATTGGATTATTTGCTTTTTGTTTGTTGAAGCACATGAGTTATTTATATATTTTGGATGTCAACTCCTTATCATATATGTCATTTATGAATATAAACTCCCATACTGTAGGATGTCTTTTTGTTCTGCTGATAGTGTCCTTTGCTGTACAGAATCTTTTCGGCTTCATATAGTTCCACTTGTTCAGTTTTGCTTTTGTTTCCCTTGCCCGGGGAGATATGTTCATGAGGAAGTCACTCATGTTTATGTCCAAGAGATTTTTGCCTATGTTTTTTCTAAGAATTTTATGGTTTCATGACTGACATTCAGGTCTTTGATCCATTTTGAGTTTACTTTTGTGTATTGGGTTAGACAGTAGTCCAGTTTCATTCTCTTACATGTAGCTGTCCAGTTTTGCCAACACCAGCTGTTGAAGAGGCTGTCATTTCCCATTGTATATCCATTGCTCCTTCATCACATATTAATTGACCGTATATGTTTGGGTTAATGTATGGACTATCTATTCTGTTCCACTGGTCTGTGGGTCTGTTCTTGTGCCAGTACCAAATTGTCTTGATTACTGTGGCTTTGTAGTAGAACTTGAAGTCAGGGAGTATAATTCCCCCTGTTTTATTTTCTTCCTTCTCAGGATTGCTTTGGCTCTTCAGGGTCTTTTGTGTTTCCGTATGAATTTTAGAATCATTTGTTCCAATTCATTGAAGAATGCTGTTGGTATTTTGATTGGTATTGCTTGAATCTGTACATTGCTTTAGGCAGTATAGCCATTTTGACAATATTTATTCTTCCCAGCCAAGAGCATGGGATGATTCCATTTTTTAGTGTCATCTTTAATTTCTCTTAGGAGTGTATTGTAGTTCACAGGGTATAGGTCTTTCACTTCCTTCATTAGGTTTATTCCTAGGTATTTTATTCTTGAGTGCAATTGTGAATGGAATTGCTTTCCTGATTTCTCTTTCTGTTAGCTCATCATTAGTGTATAGGAAAGCAACAGATTTCTGTGTATTGATTTTGTATCCTGCAACTTTGCTGAATTCAGATATTAGTTCTAGTAGTTTTGGAGTGGAGTCTTTAGGGTTTTTTAATATACAATGTCATGTCATCTGCAAATAGTGACAGTTTGACTTATTCTTTACCAGTTTGGAGGCTTTGTATTTCTTTGTTTTGTCTGATTGCCATGGCTAGGACCTCCAATACTATATTGAATAACAGTGGGGAGAGTGGGCATCCCTGTCTTGTTCCCGATCTTAGATGAAAAGCTTTCAGATTCTCGCTGTTAAGTATGATGTTGGCCGTGGGTTTTTCATATATGGCCTTCATTATGTTGAGGTGCTTGCCCTCTATACCCATTTTGTTGAGAGTTTTTATCATGAATGGATGTTGAATTTGGTCGAATGCTTTTTCAGCATCTATGGAGATGATCATGTGGTTTTTGTTCTTCTTTTTGTTGATGTGGTGGATGATGTTGATGGATTTTCGAATGTCGTACCATCCTTGCATCCCTGAGATAAATCCCACTTGATCATATGATGTATGATCCTCCTGATGTATTTTTGAAATCGGTTTGCTAATATTTTGTTCAGTATTTTTGCATCTACGTTCATCAGGGATATCGGTCTGTAATTTTCTTTTTTTGTGGGGTCTTTGCCTGATTTTGGTATTAGAGTGATGCTGGCTTCATAGAATGAGTTTGGAAGTAATCCCTCCTCTTCTATTTTTTGGAAAACTTTAAAGAGAATGGGTATTATGTCTTCTTTATATGTTGGATAAAATTCAGTGGTGAATCCATCTGGTCCAGGGATTTTGTTCTTGCATAGTTTTTTGATTACCGATTTAATTTCATTGCTGGTAATTCGTCTGTATAGATTTTCTGTTTCTTCCTTGGTCAGTCTTGGAAGGTTGTATTTTTCTAAGAAGTTGTCCATTTCTTCTAGGTTTTCCAGCTTGTTAGCATATGGATTCCCACAGTATTCTCTAATAATTCTTTGTATTTCTGTGGTGTCCGTCGTGATATTTCCTTTCACATTTCTGATTCTGTTTATGTGTGTAGATTCTCTTTTCTCTTAATAAGTCAGGCTAGTGGTTTATCTATTTTGTTTATTTTTTCAAAGAACCAGCTCTTGGTTTCATTGACTTTTCTATTGTTTTATTCTTCTCAATTTTATTTATTTCTTCTCTAATCTTTATTATGTCCCTCCTTCTGGTGACTTTGGTCCTCATTTGTTCTTTTTTTTCCAGTTTCAATAATTGTGACTTTATTCATTTGGGATTGTTCTTCCTTCTTTAAATAGGCCTGGATTGCAATATACTTTCCTCTTAGAACTGCCTTTTCTGCATCCCACAGAAGTTGGGGCTTTGTGCTGTTGTTGTCATTTGTCTCCATATATTGTTTGATCTCTGTTTTAATTTGGTCGTTGATCCATTGATTATTTAGGAGCATGTTGTTAAGCCTGCATGTGTTTGTGAGCTTTTTTGTTTTCTCTGTACAATTTATTTCTACTTTTAGACCTTTGTGATATGAGAAGTTGGTTGGTAGAATTTCAATATTTTTTAATTTACTGAGGTTCTTTTTGTGGCCTAGTATGTAGTCTATTCTGGAAAATGTTCCATGTGCACTTGAGAAGAATGTGTATCCTGTTGCTTTTGGGTGCAGAGTTCTGTAGATATCTGTTAGGTCCATCTGTTCTAGTGTGTTGTTCAGTGCCTCTGTGTCTTTACTTATTTCCTATCTGGTTGATCTGTCCTTTGGAGTGAGTGGTGCGTTTAAGTCTCCTAAAATGAATGCATTGCTTTCTGTTTCCTCCTTTAATTCTGTTAGTATTTGTTTCACATATGCCGGCGCTCCTGTGTTGGCTGCATATATATTTATAATGGTTATATCCTCTGGGTGGACGGACCCCTTTATCATTATGTAATGTCCTTCTTTATCTCTTGCTACTTTCTTCATTTTGAAGTTTACTTTGTCTGATACAAGTACTGCAACTGCTGCTTTTTTCTCCCTGTTGTTTGCATGAAATATCTTTTTCCATCCCTTCACTTTTAGTCTGTGTATATCTTTGGGTTTGAGGTGAGTCTCTTGTAAGCAGCATATAGATGAGTCTTGCTTTTTTATCCATTCTATTACTCTGTGTCTTTTGATTGGTGCATTCAGTCCATTTACATTTAGGGTAATTATCCATAGATATGTACTTATTGCCATTTCCGGCTTTTAGATTTGTGGTTACCAAAGATTCAAGGATTGCTTCTTTACTATCTAACAGTATAACTTAACTAACTCTCTTATTAAGCTATTATAAACACAGTCTGATGATTCTTTATTTCTCTCCCTTCTTATTCTTCCTCCTCCATTCTTTATATATTAGGTGTTTTATTCTATATTCTTTTGCATTCCTTTAACTGTTTTTGTGAAAGTTGATTTTATTTTTTGCCTTTAGTTAGTATTTGAATGGTCTGCTTTCTTTGCTGTGAATTTA
Organism: Phataginus tricuspis; assembly: GCA_029783875.1. Taxonomy (NCBI): domain Eukaryota; kingdom Metazoa; phylum Chordata; class Mammalia; order Pholidota; family Manidae; genus Phataginus; species Phataginus tricuspis. The sequence continues at coordinate 15,885,610 of JAQQAC010008719.1, forward strand.
TTTTCTCTGGTGACATCTTTTTAGCCTTAGGAGTCCTTCCATCCAGAGCATTCCCTTTAAGATATCCTGTAGAGGTGGTTTGTAGGAGGCAAATTCCCTCAATTTTTGCTTGTCTGGGAATTGTTCAATCCTTCCCTCAAATTTAAATGATAATCGTGCTGGATTCAGTATTCTTGGTTCAAGGCCATTCTGTTTCATTGCATTAAATATATCATGCCATTCTCTTCTGGCCTGTAAGGTTTCTGTTGAGAAATCTGATGGGTTTTCCTTTGTGGGTGATCTTTTTTCTCTCTCTGGCTGCCTTTAATACTCTGTCCTTGTCTTTGATCTTTGCCATTTTAATTATTGTATGTCTTGGTGTTGTCCTCCTTGGGTCCCTTGTGTTGGGAGATCTGTGGGCTTCAATGATCTGAGAAACTATTTCCTTTCCCAGTTTGGGGAAGTTCTCCTCAATTATGTCTTCAAAGATACTTTCTATCCCTTTTTCTCTCTATTCTTCCTCGATACCCCTATAATGCGAATATTGTTCTGTTTGGATTGGTCACACAGTTCTCTTAATATTCTTTCATTCCTAGAGATCCTTTTATCTCTCTCTGCCTCAGCTTCTCTGTACTCCTGTTCTCTGTTTCTATTCCATTAAGTCTCTTGCACCTTGTCCAGTCTGCTCTTCAGCCTGTCAATCAATTGTTTCATTTCTGTAATATCTCTCCTCACTTCCTCCCTTAGCTCTTGCATATTTCTCTGTAGATCCATCAGCATGGTTATGACTTTTATTCTGAATTCTTTTTCAGGAAGATTGTTTAAATCTATCCCACCTGGCCCTCTCTCTGTGGTTGTCTGGGTGAGTCTTGACTGGACCATACTCTTTTGTCTTTTCATGGTGATAGAAGTGGTCACAGGCAGGTGCCACGTGTGTCAGCTGGGAGAACAAGGTCCCTTCCTGCTTGTTATTCTCCTTGCCCTTCTCCACAGCCTGTGCCAGTTAGCTGCACACTGGGAGGAAGTCTCTGGGATAACCCCTAAACTGCCATGGACGGGGCCGCCCTCAAGCTAACCTAGAGCACTGCAGCAGTTTGCAGCCACGCTGGGTGCGTTCTGCACCCCTTGGTGCCTTTCGGCCCTTGCTCTGGCTTCTGCGGCCCTTTCCAGTTAGCTGCGTGCCCCCTGGGAAGAGATTCTGTGCGGCCCTTCTGGTTAGCTGCGCACCCACCGGGAGGAGATTCCGTGCAGCCCTTCCTGGTTAGCTGTGCGCCCGCCGGTAGAAGATTCCGTGCGGCCCTTCCCAGTTAGCTGCGTGCCTGCCGGGAGGAGATTCTGTGCGGCCCTTCTTGGTTAGCTGCGCACCCGCCGGGAGAAGATTCCGTGCGGCCCTTCCCAGTTAGCTGCGTGCCCACCAGGAGGGGATTCTGTGTAGTTGTTGTGGGCAGGGCCGCTCTCCCGCTGTTCCGCAGCTGTGGTGGATCCGCTGCAGCACTGGACAGGGGGAACAAGTGGCAGGCTGCTTATCTCTGTGAGGAGTTTTGGGTCTGCTTTACCCGGCAGCTGGTTAGGGGGCCCGAAGTTCCTCAAGGTTCCCAGCCTGCTGGGTTGAGTGCGCTGGGACAATTTTGTTCCGCTATTGGGCCCTTGTCTCTTTAAGACTTTTAAGAAAGCACCTACTTTTCTTTTGTCCCAGGGGAGCCAGCTGTGGGGACCTGCTCGCAGTCTCCGTCTCACATCCTGCCCTTCCATTTCTCTAATCTCCAGTACACCATGCAATATGTGTCTGTGCTCCTGGTGCAGATCACCAGGGCTGGTTATTTAGCCAGCCTGTGCTTCCACTCCCTCCCCACTCTGAATCTTTTCCTCCCACTGGTGCGCTGGGGTGGGGGGAGTGCTCGAGTCCTGCTGGGTCACGGCTTTGTATCTTACCCACTTCGTGAGGCGCTGAGTTCTCACAGATGTAGCTGTAGCCTGGCTGTTGTACTGTATCTTCTGGTCTCTCTTTTAGGAATAGTTGTATTTGTTGTTTTTTCACAAATATGTATGGTTTTTGGAGGAGATTTCCATCGCCCTACTCATGTTGCCATCTTCCCAGAACTCTCTAGCACTTCAAATTTAATATGGCCAATGCACAGTGATTCCACCCTATCCCCAGTTCATACCTCTCAAGTCTTCCCCATGGTGGTCAATAGTCCCACCAGTCACTCAAGCCCCACAGCCAGGGTTCATCCTTCATTTCCCCTTTCTCCTTGCACTCACACCAAATCTGTCCAAATCCCCCAAAAGTACTGCCTGCTAGATATGACCTGAATCCTTCATTTTTCATCAGCTCTAAGCTCTAGGCCAAGCCACCGACATCTCCCAGTTGATCTTGTTTCTACTCTGCCCACCTGCAGCCAATACTTTGCCCACCATCAAGTGACCATATATACATCACACCACACCATTTCCTAGTCAAACTCTCCAGTGGCTTCCTAATAGCAAGAATAAAGTCTAAATCCCTTCACATTGCCCACAAGTCTTACAATATCCACTCCTTACTTGCTTTCCAGTCTTCTCTCTCTATCATTCTTGTCTCTCTAGCCAATCCTGGCCTTCTCCCCAACTCTTGATGAGACATTAAGCTCATGTCCATCTCAGGGCCTTTGAGCTAATTTTTTCTGCCTGGACTGCTCTTCCCCAGGTCTTCATATTGCTGTTAACTTCTCATTGTGCAGATTTCAATGAAGGGCCCCTCTTTATTGTAATCTATCTCTCTTCCTCACAGTGCTATCGGTATCATAAACTACCTTGTTTGCTCAGATGCTTGCTGTCCATCTCCCTTACATAAAGGGAAACTCCTGGAGGCACTCTGCTTGTGCAGTGCCTGGCAAGTAGTAGGTGTTTAACAAATACATACACATTGCCTGGCCAACATTCCACAACATGGTGAAATACAGCCACACTCTGTCTGTGAGCTTGGATGGCTAAAGAGAATTAGCAAAAGGGAAGCTAGCTGGTTCAGAAAAGTTTATTTATATATCTCTGGGTGTAGACAGGGAAGCAGTCTGTCTGAATCTTAGTTGTCCTTTAAGAAACATTGCCTTTGACATTTGAGGGCTGAAGCCATCCCCTAAACTGGGCTGACATATTGAATAGAGTCTTCCAGTATCTGTGTATCACCCTTTAAGATTTCTCTTTTAGCATAAATAAAAGTCAATCCTCATTGGCCTAGATTTCTAGAACAGATCCCCCCCACCCTCATTTTAAGAATAGAAAACACTAAATCCCAAATACGGTTCCATGCTCCACTCATCACGTATTTCCACTTAGAGACAGGAGATTCACTCCCTGCTCTATGAAGGCAGGTTTGAGGAGGGACTCTGGATTCTCTTGGCCTCTTCACCCATGCATAGCAGCACAGGACTTAGCTGATTAATGAGTTTGAGAGCAAGAATTGGGCATGCTCAGCTAAGCCCCTGCATGTCTCTCTTATTACTATCTGTCTACCCACTGAGAGGTGTGTTCTCATTTGGTCTCTGCCATGATGGAAGCCATCTCTCTGGGCATGGCCTGTGGATACTGAATGATGCCTATGACTTGGGGCAAGGCTGCATAATGGGGTGGTGTGCAAGGAAGCCCATTGAGGCTGCAGAGCCAAGACAGACATTCGGCCCCACTCTCTCATTAATAAATGTGTCCTGATTGATTGCTCTCCGGCCTGTGTCTGTTTGTCTACTGTTTCTGAATTTGGGCAAAGCAGAGTGCTGTCATTTATGGCTCCTCTTAAACTTCAAGTAGAAGGACTCAGTCTCATAAACTTCAATTTGAAAGATGACATTAGATTATAATATAACAAATATTCAGAGTTTTTCTGAATCCTGACACCAGAACATTTAGCCATAAATTCAAATTTCCAGATAATTTTGTACAATGACAATTGATATTCCAGCAAAGTGTTGGTGAAAATATCACATGTTGTGAAATCAGTAAAACACAACACCAGTTCCCAGCTTGAACCCTTACAATAGCTCTGGGTAAGTCACTCAACCTGTTAAAGCTCACTTTTTTCATTTATAAAGTTATAATAATAATACCTACATGTCCCGGGCTGGTGGCTTAAATGGGATTCTGTCCATGAAGCACTTGCACAGTGCCTGGTACTGAGTAGGTGACAGACAGGGTCTAGTTCCCATCTGCCTTCCCCCTGTGACTGGAAGTTAACCCAAGTGTTAAGTTTTGCATAATGTCTACTATAGTCGTTCACATTTGCCTTATTCTTTATATCTATTAAATTCATTCACATATACAGTATAATGTCTCCAAACCACTATGTGGACATAGTGGGTAGCTGCGTGGATGGGGGGATCCTAGCTCCTTGAGAAAAGGCAGCTTGGATGGTCGTGCGATTTGCCCAGGGCCGCAGTCAGGCCTCAAACTCTAAATCCAGCATTCTTTTCAGCCCTGTGCCATTCTGTTTGAGAGGCACGTTACTTGTGTTTTTCGGACAGCTGGGGGACCTGGGAGAGGGTAGGTGCATATTGAATCCAAAGCAAGTGTTAGAGTAACTCTTGGGCAGGTCCCTGCACATTAGTCAGGTATCCTTCCTTGTTAGGTTCTTTTCTTATGTCTTATTTTTCTAAATGTTTGTTTTTGCCAGCCTTTCAGTTATTTATCCATTCATTCATGAACATTTCTGGAGTTCCTACTATATATATCAAGCAGCATAATGGGACTATAAACGCAAAGAGCCAAAGATGTGGTCGCCGTCTTCTGGGCGTTCGGGGCTGCCGGGGAGACGGAGGCGCCGACAAACACCCTGCTACTGCTGAGGGACAGCACAGGCTCAGAAGGCACCAGGTGCAGCACTGCTCTGCCAAGGCAGGGCCAGGGAAGCCTGGAGGAGCCAGGGTACCAGCAGAAGCCTGCTTAGGGAGGTACTTGACCCTGGCACTGATGGGCAAGACAAGCTGGCTGCTGCCTCCGAGCCTCCCTCACCTGGGAAACGGTGGTGACCCCAGCAACCGCCCCTCGTGGTTATTTACGTGTAGAATATGCTGTGCCCCCTGCCTGGCAGGTACTGAGCACTCAGTAAGTGCTGGCTGTTACTACTCTTACCACTGAATTCAGGAAAAAGCCATTTAATTTTATGTTTGACTTCACATAGGACAGTAGAATAAAACTAAGATTCAAATTCTTTAGATGTTGGTTCCAGAGACAAGCTAAATAGGGCATACATATTTAAGCGCAAATTCTCGGTAACACTGAGAAAAAGCTTTAAATTGTATTTATAAAAGCTTGCAAGAAACACGTTGGCTGGCCTCTTCCGCACTACGCCCTTATATTGCTTGTGGCAGGCAACATTAGCACAGAGGTTTTCTAATCTGCCCAGAAACTGCTGTTCTGCTCAGAGTGCTTCTGATGTGGCTGACAGTTAACCTCAGTGTGATTTTTTCCCCTAGCCTTTGGGATCTGGTTGACCCTTGCTAAATTCTGCCTCTTCACCATGAACAATCACATGTTTAATTACAACGTGAAAAGACTTGGGAGTCGTGGAGAACCCCCACTCTGGAGGGTCGCCGTTTAAAGACAGCTCAGTCCTGCGGAGCAAGCTCGGTCTGCAGGCAGAATGCTTTCTCGGTGCGGCTCATTTCTGAAAATCCTGAAGCTCCCCTAGACCTCTGTGAAATGAAGCTTCCTGTCAGTCATACTTAGGTGCTTATCATTGCATTTCTCTTTCTCAAACTGTCTCAGCAAAGCAGACGCCCTGGCATTGAAGGTACATGCGTATGCTGCAGAGGAAATTGTAGGGGGTAACTGATTTCATGTTGCCTAGTAGCCGAGAAGGGATGAAATAAGCTTGAATAAGACTCCTGAGAAAAATGAAGACCAGGGTTGCCTTGTTAGGCCTTTTCTGAGAATGGGGATTCAGATACGTCAGCGGCCTAAAGTGAACTTAGTTCAGTGTTTTATCTTACTTCCTACTTGATAACAGTTGACATCTCCAGAGCTCAGTCTAGAGAGCATGGCTCAACTGGAATTTAGAAAATCCACAGAGCGAGTTGGTGTGCCAACTATATCACATTTCTCCTCTTGAGAGAGAAAATGCTAGGCTGCCAATAACAACAGTGTTTAACATTAGTGGGGCCAAAAGATAGAGTGCTTAAAGAAAAAATCCACAATTCTGCGGCCGAATTGCAAGTTGAAAGAGAGGTCTGTTTAACCCTCTATCAAGCCTCTAACCTTTGGGGTCTGGTTGTGACCCTCGCTAAATTCTGCCTCTTCACCATGGACAATTACATATTTAATTACAACGTGAAAAGACTTGGGAGTCACTCTTCTTCTTTATTTCTTAGGCTTATCTGATGATACCTTTGATACAGGATGTGCAAAAAGTTGATGCGCGTACGTGAACGTGGTTGAGAAACGTGTTTGCCCTGTAAAAACACTGCATTTTCAACCACTACATTTTCTACTGGTGATGCAAATCTGATTATCTTAAATTTTAATATCATATATTGTTATTTTTATGTACATAATTTTCAATATTATTAACAAAAAAACGAAAGCTGCACCAGAGTCCATAAAGGTTGATTTGCAAAGGTATTAGGCATTCCGGTAGTTACTGCGCAGTATGTCAGCTACTGAAATAGTGGAAAAACCTGCCTTACATTTTCTTGCATGCCATAATATGTTGTTTACACTGTCCAACAGTGAACTTATAAAACGTGATACCTTTAGGTGTGTGGCTAATAAAATTTTATGATTATTATTGTTATTATTACTACTACTGGCAATGACATATAAGCAATTCTTTCAATTCCAAAGAATAATCATTGTCTTTTCTTATTCAAATATATTTTACTGTGTGCTATGCATATGCTGAAATAAGTTATATAAATGAAAAGGGCAATGAAAATAAAGATCAGTATAAATGTTTTATAAATTGGGGAAGAGATATATCTTCTATTGGATTACAACATTGGACATTGTGACTTGACATTTGTTTTAGAATTTAGCTCAATTTTTGCACCTTGAAAAATTATCTTAAATTCATTGCCTTATGGTAGCAGAAAAACGACTTCATTTTAAACATCTCAGCAAGAAGGTGTGTGCAAAAAACTTAGCTGTATGTAAGATAGGTACATATGGGGAGGCAAAATATGTGTTGTTATTAAAAACTCAAATTTCAGCTCTGGAATTAGACAGGGTATGGTTCAAGTTCAGTGCCTCCACTTACTGTGTTTAATCAGATAATTTATTTGATCTCTTTAAGCTTTAGTTTCCTTTTCTGTAAAATGAAAATAGTAAAGCCTTCTCATATAGTTATTAGAAGAATAACTAAGATGCTTGAACAGACTACTTATTTATACATAAGCAAGCAATGAATGATAGCATTATTGGTATTATTCTGGGTGAAGAAGTTTAAGTGGACTAAGGAAGAGCAAATTCTCATGAATCTATTCAAGATTACAAAATGTTCCCATGAAAGATTATGTCTTTTTAATAAAGAAACATTTGTTCTGCTTATAATATCTGTGGAATTCTGTAAATCCAGGAATATAATCATGGGAACCTATACACATTCCATGCTTGTCATATCACAATACAGGATAAACTGTTGGATTTTTTTGTGCTTTTGTTTATGAGAACAACTAAAAATTAAGGGGTGAGGATTTATGGAAGTTACCTCTATTTCTCTGGGTTTTCCTTTTTCTTTTACGTGCTTTAGTGCTTAAAGACAATCATCCACAGCGAAGGTGAACTGGGTAATTGTAAAACTGTTAAAACCACAGAAATCATGAAATATTCATTATATCTGTTTAAAGAAAACGGGTGATATCAGTCCAGTTGGTCTAACAGAGTGAAAATGGAAGCAATAAACATATAGTAGCTAAGACAAAACAAACGTACTTTTAAAACATAATTATTTATATTCAGAGCCAGCTCTCCATTTTTCCACAGCTTTTATAGTTATCTGTGTTTATCACCACTCTCTATGTCCCACCTCACCCTCAGTGTCTCTGAGATAAGGGGTCCCACATAGCTCAAGCTGCCAAAACTTTCTTTGGCTCGAGGCACTTGCATCTATGGGAACAAACCCTGAAACTCTGGTCCTGACTGTGCATCGGTGATTGACATCTGAGCTGAGGTCAACCTGGCTAGGGGGAAGGCCAACTACAACAGGAGGGACTTGGCATCATGTGCCAATGGGAGTGATTCACACTAGATGGGTCCACATCTCCAGCTGGATAATGGGATGGATAAATGAAAGTGACACCAGAAATAGCGAGTTTCTCGAATCTACAGTGTCCAAAATGGCCCTTCCCCATGAGACCAGCTATATTCCTATCTTGGAAGCACTTAGAAACAGAGATAACTGGATTGCAAGAGATCGCATCCTGTGATCACATCTCGGGAAGATTTTGGAACAGCAAATACCGTGGGGACTGGGCATGATTCTGGGAATTCTTCAGAGTAACATCATCCAAAGCTGTTTCTGCTTCTTTTTCCCACTTGAGCATGGGTTCTTTTGAAATTCTGGCCCTGTTGAAATCTGTCCCAAGTATGTGCTGAATCCTGCAGCCAACGCATGCAGATTCTGTTCCCAGACGTTCCCTTAACTATCAGGGTGACTGGTGGCTGTTTCTTAACTTCTTGTAGTAGAAATTCAATACACATGTTAGAAGAGCCATCCTCAGGCATGGTGTTCTGATGTATTGATGTGTCATTACCATTAATGAACCATGTCACAACAACTTTGTTTGTAATAGGACAAATAAGGAAGTTCACAAATGGACTTACTTAAAAAACAGATTAAGGCATTTTCCATTTTTCTCTTGCAAGGGCTTTTTTATTTAGCTAGCATTATTGAAGTATAATTGACCTACAAAAGCGACACACTTTTCATGTGTACAATAGGATCAGATTTAACATACATTCACAGATGTGCAACGATCACCATAATCAAGATAATAAACATACCCATCATCTTAAAAGTTTGCCCATGACCCTTGGTAACCCCCGCACCTGGTCCTTCACTTCTTTCCACTTTCCAGGAAACACTGATCTGCTTTCTATTTTATAGATTACTTTGTATTTTCTAGAGCTTTATATAAATGGAATCATATAGTCTGCATTCTCATTGATTTTTGAGATTCTTCACACATTCTGGATTAAAATCCTTTATCACATATGTGATTTGAAATTATCATCTCTCTCTCTGTGCTTATCTTGTCATTTTCTTGAGAATCTCTTTTGAAGAGACATTTTAAAGTTTAATGAAGTCCAATTTATCAATTTGTTCTTGTATGGATCATGTATTTGGTGTGATATCTAAAAATCTTTGCCTACTCTAAAATCATGAACGTTTTCTGCAGTGTTTTCTTCAAAATAGGGTTAGGTTTTATATTTCAGTCTATGATCCATTTTGAATTTATTTTTACATATGGTATGTGGTCTGAATCAAAAACAACCATGTTCATTTTTTTGCACATGGATATCCAATTGTTTCATCATCATTTATTGAAAAAATTACCTTTTCCCCACTTAATTGCCTTTGTAACTTTGATGAAGATCAGTTATCTATACATGGTGTTTTTAAGTCTGAAAAATCTATTCATCAATTTGTTTATTTGTCTTTAAACCAATACCATACTATTTTGACTAACCATATTCTTTCATTTATGTATGTTTATTGAAGTATAATTGACATACAATATGCTATTAGTTTCCGGTGTAGATCCCAGTGATTCAATATTTTTGTATATTACAAAATGATCCCCATGATAAGTTTAGTCACCATCTGTCACCATACAGGTACTACAATATTATCAACTATATTTCCTATGCTGTGCATTACACCCCCAATACCTATGTATTTTATAACTGGAAATTTGTACTACTGCTTAATGCCCTTTACCTATTTCATCCACCCCCCAACACTTCCCGGTCGGATAATGAAGTTTGTCTCCTTTATCTGTGAGTCTATTCCTGTTTTGTTTCATTTGCTCATTTGTTTTTTAGATTTCATATATACGTGAAATATTACAGTATTTGTCTTTGTCTGACTTATTTCACTCAGCATAATACCCTCTAAGTCAATCCATGTTGTTGCAAATGGCAAGATCACATTCCTTTTTATTTTTATGGCTGAGTAATATTCCATTGCATATATACACACACACACACACAAACACACACACACACCCACACACACACATATACGTATCACATCTTCTTTATCCATTCATCTATTAATGGACACTTAGTTGTATCTTGGCTATTGTAAAGGCTGCTGCAATGAACAATGGAGTGCATGTATCTCTTCCAATTGGTGTTTTAATTTTCTTCAGATAAATACCTAAAAGTGGAATTGCTAGATCATATGGTAGTTATATTTTTAATTTTTTGAGGAACCTCCATACTGTTTTCCACAGTGGCAGCACCAATGTACATTCCCACCAACAGTGTAAGAGAGTTCCCTTTTCTCCACATCCTCAACAACACTTATTTTTTGTCTTTTTGGTAGTAGTCCACCTGAGCAGTGTGAGGTGGTATCTCATGGTTTTGATTTGCATTTCCTTGGTGATTAGTGATGTTGAGCATCTTTCCATGTGCCTATTGGCCATCTGTACCCTTCCTCTGAAAAAATGTCTATTCAAGTTCTCTGTTCATTTTTTAATTAGGCTGTTTGTTTTTTGCTATTAATTGTGTAAGTTCTTTTTATATTTTGGATATTAACCCTTTGTTAGATACATAATTTGCAAATACTTTCTCCCACTCTGCAGTCAATTTTTTGTTTTGTTGATGGTTTCCTTCCCTGTGCAAAAGCTTTTTAGTTTAATGTGATCCCATTTATTTATTTTAGATTTTGTTGCCCTTGCCTGAGGAAATGGATACAAAAATATATTGCTAAGACTAATGTCAAAGAGCTTACTGCCTATGTTTTCTTCTAGGAGTTTTATGGATTCAGGTCTTACATTTAAATCTTTAATGCATTTTGACTTTATATTTGTATATGGTGAAGGTAGTGGTCCAGTTTCATTTTTTGCCTGTAACTGCCCAGTTTTCTCAACACTATTTATTGAAGAGACTGTCTTCTCCCCATTCTTGCCTCTTTTGTCATAGATTAATTGACAATATACGCTTGGGATTTTTCTGTTCTTTGTATTCTATTCCAATGATCTATGTTTGGCCACTATTACTTTAAAAGGAGTATTGAAATCAGATGGTGTTGGTCCTCTGACATTGTTCTTATTAAAAAAAATTGTTTTGGTTATTCTAGGTCCTTTGATTTCCATATGAATTTTAGAATCAATTTGTTAATTTCTACAAAACGTTTGTTGGAATATTGATTAGGATTGCACTGAATCTTTAGATTAACTGAGAGGGTTACCATTGTTGCAGTCTGTCTTGAATGGTATAATAAAAAAATACTGTAGCCTGGGTGGCTTATAAACAACAGATATTTATTTCTCCCAGTGCTGGGGGCTGAGAAATCTAAGATGAAGGCATTGGCAAATTTGGTGTCTGGCGAGAGCCCACTCCCTTGTTCAGGTATTGCCATCTTTTCACTGTACCCTTGGAGGAGAAGAGCAAGGGAACTCTCTGGGGCCCTGATTATAAGGACACTTTCCCATTTAGGAGGGCTCCACCCTCAAGATCTATTACCTCCCAAAGGCCCCACCTCCAAACATCATCATATTGGGGATAAAATTTCAGTGTATGAATTTGGGGAGGGGAAAACATTGTTCATAACAGATATCTTAAAAATATTCAAGCTTTTCAACCTAGAGAAAGAGGAACAAAGCTGGGGCTATTATGCTCCCTGACTTCAAGCTATACTACAAAGCTACAATAATCAAAACAGTATGGTACTGGCACAAGAACAGACCCATAGATCAATGGAACAGAATAGGAAACCCACATATAAACACACAGATATATGATCAATTAATATATGATAAAGGAGCCATGAATATACAATGGGGAAAAGACAGCCTCTTCAGTAACTATTGTTGGGAAAACCAAACAGCCACATGTAAGACAACAAAACTGGATTACTGTCTAACTCTATACACAAAAGTAACAAAATGAATAAAAGACCTAAATGTAAGACATGAAACCATAAAACTCTTAGAATAAAATATAGGCAAAAATCTCTTGATTATAAGCATGAGCTACTAACTATGGTAGCTGTAGATATTTATAGATGCCTTTTGTCAGGTTTCCTTCTGGACATGTCACCCTGGGCAAGGGAAACAAAATAAAATAAAAATGAACAGGTGGGACTACATCAAAATAAAAAGCTTTGTACAGCAAAGGAAACCATCAGCAGAACAAAAAGCATCCTACAGTATGGGAGAATAAATGGTATATCCAATAAGAGGTTAACATCCAAAATATATAAAGAACTCATATACCTCAACACCCCAAAAAAACAGATAACCTATTTAAAAAATTGGTGGAGGACCTGAACAGATATTTCTCTAAAGAAGAAATGCAGATGTCCAACAGGCACATGAAAAGATGCTCCACATCACTAATCATCAGGGAAATGCAAGTCAAAGCCACAATGATATATTGTCTCACACCAGTTAGAAGGGCCACTATCCAAAAGACAAGAAATACCAAGTTTTGGTGAGCATTTGGAGAAAAGGGAACCCTCCTATACTGTGTATTCACTGTGGAAAGAGTATAGAGGTTCCTCAAAAACTAACAATAGGAATACCATATGACTCAGTAATTCCACTTCTAGAAGAAAGATGAAAAAATATCCCTGGTTCAAAAATATATATACATCTCTATGTTTATTGCCACATTATTTATAATAGCCAAGATATGGAAGCAACCAAAGTGTCCATCAGTAGATGAATGGATAAAGAAGATGTGGTATATATACACAACAGAATATTATTCAGCCATAAAAAAGAAAGAAATCCTGCTATCTGTGACAATATGGATGAACCTAGAAGGTATTATGCTAAGCGAAACAAGCCAGGTAGAGAAAAACAAATACCATATAATTTCATTTACTTATGGTTTCTAAAAATAAAACAAAACAAAACAAAACAAAATGAACAAAATAGCAGTAGACTCACAGACACTGAGAAGTGACTGTTGGTTCCCACGGGGGAGGGTTGGAATGGGTGGGTGAAATAGATAAAGGGGATAAAGAGGCAGAAAAATCTCAATCATAATATAAATTAGTCATGGGGATGAAAGTACAACATGCAGAATATAGTCGATGATTCTGTAACATCTTTCTATATTGCCAGATAGTAACTACATTAGTTGGGGAGAGGCTTTGGTAATGTCTATAACTATGTTGTACACATGAAACCAATATAATATTGTATATCAACTATATTTCAACAAAAAAATCAAAAAGATATTTAAGCTTTTGACTCATGAACGTGATATATTGCTCCGTTTATTTAGGTCTTCTTTATAGTTTCTAGCAATACTGAGTAATTTTCAGTATACAACATTTGTCAGGTTTATCCTTAAACATTTATGTAAATACTATTTTTCTGAATTTCCATTTCTGAACTTCCATTTCTGATTGTTCATTGCTAGTATATAAAGATACAGTTGATTGGTGTATATTGAACTTGATTTCTGCATCCTTGGTAAAATCACTTATTTGGTTTAGTATTTTACAGGTTCCATCAGATTTTCTATATAGATAATAGTGATGTCTTTGTATAATGGCAGTTTTACTTCTTTCTACTCTGGGTGCCTTTGGTTTCCTTCTTTTTCCTATTGTCCTGGCTAGAACCTCCAGGATAATGTTAAATAAATGGGCTGAGAGCAAACATCCTAGTCTTATTTCTGATCTTAGGGAGAAAATTCAGTTTTCACTACTAACTATGGTAGCTGTAGATATTTATAGATGCCTTTTGTCAGGTTGAGGAAATTAATTTCTGTTCTTAGTTTGCTGAGAGTTTCTATCAGGAGTGGATGTTGGATTTTATCAAATACTTCTATATTGAGATGATCATATCATCTTTTTTTTTTAGTTTGTTAATATGGGAGGTTATATGGATAATTTTTGAATTTTAAATTAATGTTGCATTCCTTGGCAGGTTGTCATTCATTGCCTCTTTTGTATATTGTTGAATTTCTTTGATAAAAGTTTGCTGAGAATATTATTGAGAAAATATGTTGAGCATCTAAGTTCATGAGAAATATCGTTCTGTAGTTTTCACTTCTTGTAATGTCTGTCTGGTTTTGGTATTATGGTAACACAAGCTTCATAGAATGAGTTGGGAAGTATTTTCTTTTCAATTTTCTGGAAGACATAGTACAGAGTTGAAATTATTTCTTCTATAAATGTTTAGAAGAATGCACCAGCAAAATCATCTGTTCATGGAACTTTGTGGGACTATTTTGAGCAACAAATTCAATTTCTTTAATATATCTATGGCTATACAGGTTATCTATTTCTTTAAGTGAGCTTTGGTAGGTTACATCTTCAAGGAATTTTCCATTTCCTTTATGTTCTTGAAATTATTGATATAAGGTTCTTGATAACATGATCTTAAATCCTTAAAAATATCAGTAGAATCCGTAATGATATTACATCTCTTATTCCTGAGATTTGTACTTTATATCTTTTTCTCTTCTGCTTCCTCTTTTCTTTTAAATTGGTTTTTCATTTTTTTATTTTGGTATCATTAATCTACAATTACATGTGCAACATTATGGTTACTAGACTCTCCACATCATCAAGTCCCCACCACCTACCCCATTACAGTCACTGTCCATCAGTGTAATGAGATGCCATAGAATCACTACTTGTCTTCTCTAAGTTGTACAGCACTCCCCGTGCCACCCCTACATTATGTCTGCTAATAATAATGCCCATTTTTCCCCCTTGTCCCTCCCTCCCCACCCATCCTCCCCAACCCATTTCCCTTTGGTAACTGTTAGTCCATTCTTGGGTTCTGTGAGTCTGCTGCTGTTTTGTTCCTTCTGTTTTTTCTTTGTTCTTATACTCCACATATGAGTGAAATCATATGATATTTGTCTTTTTCTGCTTGGCTTATTTCACTGAGCATAATACCCTCTAGCTCCATCCATGTTGTTGCAAATGTCTGGATTTGTTTCCTTCTTATGGATGAATAATATTCCCTTGTGTATATGTGCTACATCTTCTTTATCCATTCATCTACTGATGGACATTTAGGTTGCTTCCATTTCTTGGCTATTATAAATAGTGCTGCGATAAACATAGGGGTGCATATGTCTTTTTCAAACTGGGCTGCTGCATTCTTAGGGTAAATTCCTAGGAGTGGAATTCCTGGGTCAAATGGTATTTCTATTTTGAGGTTTTTGAGGAACCTCCATACTGCTTTCCACAATGGTTGAACTAATTTGCATTCTGACCAGCAGTGTAGGAGGGTTCCCTTTTCTCCACATCCTTGCCAACATTTGTTGTTCTTTGTGTTTTCAATGTTGGCCATCCTTACTGGTGTGAGGTGATATCTCATTGTGATTTTAATTTCCATTTCTCTGATGATTAGTGATGTAGAGCATCTTTTCATGTGCCTGTTGGCCATCTGAATTTCTTTTTTGGAGAAGTGTCTGTTCAGATCCTCTGCCATTTTTTAATTGGATTATTTGCTTTTTGTTTGTTGAGGTGCATGAGCTCTTTATATGATTTGGATGTCAACCTTTATCAGATATGTCATTTATGAATATATTCTCCCATACTGTAGGATGTCTTTTTGTTCTACTGATGGTGTCCTTTGCGGTACAGAATCTTTTCGGCTTGATATAGTCCCACTTGTTCATTTTTGCTTTTGTTTCCCTTGCCCAGGGAGATATGTTCATGAAGAAGTTGCTCATGTTTATGTCCAAGAGATACTGCCTATGTTTTTTTCTAAGAGTTTTATGGTTTCATGACTTACATTCAGATATTCGATCCATTTTGAATTTACTTTTGTATATGGGGTTAGACAATGGTCCAGTTTCATTCTCTTACATGTAGCTGTCCAGTTTTGCTAACACCAGCTGTTGAAAAGGCTGTCATTTCCCCATTGTATATCCATGGCTCCTTTATTGTATATTAATTGACCGTATATGTTTGGGTTAATATCTCGACTCTCTATTCTGTTCCGCTGGTCTATGGGTCTGTTCTTGTGCCAGTACCAAATTGTCTTGATTACTGTGGCTTTGTAGTAGAGCTTGAAGTCAGGGAGCGTAATTCCCCCTGTTTTATTCTTCCTTCTCAGGATTGCTTTGGCTATTCGGGATCTTCTGTTGTTCCATAAGAATTTTAGAACTATTTGTTCCCGTTCGTTGAAGAATGCTGTTGGTATTTTCATAGGGATTGCATTGAATCTGTAGATTGCTTTAGGTAATCTAGACATTTTGACAATATTTATTTTTCCTAGCCAAGAACATGTGATGAATTTCCATTTGTTAGTGTCACCTTTAATTTCTCTTAGGAGTGTCGTGTAGTTTTCAGGGTATAGGCCCTTCACTTCCTTCGTTAGGTTTATTCTTAGGTACTTTATTCTTTTTGATGCAATTGTGAATGGAATTGTTTTCCTGATTTCTTTCTGTTAGCTCATCGTTAGTGTATAGCAAAGCAACAGATTTCTGTGTATTGATTTTGTATCCTGCAACTTTGCTGAATTCACATATTAGTTCTAGTAGTTTTGGAGTGGAATCTTTAGGGTTTTTTATGTACAATATCATGACATCTGCAAATAGTGACAGTTTCACTTCTTCTTTACCTGTCTGGATGCCTTGTATTTCTTTGTTTTGTCTGATTGCTGTGGCTAGGACCTCCAGTGCTATATTGAATAACAGTGGAGAGAGTGGGCATCCCTGTCTTATTCCCCATTTCAGGTGAAAAGCTTTTAGCTTCTCACTGTTAAGTATGATGTTGGCTGTCGGTTTATCATATATGGCCTTTATTATGTGGAGGTACTTGCCCTCTATACCCATTTTGTTGAGAGTTTTTATCATGAATGGATGTTGAATTTTGTCAAATGCTTTTTCAGCATCTATGGAGACGATAATGTGGTTTTTGTTCTTCTTTTTGTTGATGTGGTGGATGATGTTGATGGATTTTCGAATGTTGTACCATTTTTGCATCCCTGAGATGAATCCCACTTGTTTACGGTGTATGATCCTCCTGATGTATTTTTGAATTCAGTTTGCTAATATTTTGTTGAGTATTTTTGCATCTATGTTCATCAGGGATATTGGTTTGTAACTTTCTTTTTTGTAGGGTCTTTGCCTGATTTTGGTATTAGAGTGATGCTGGCTTCATAGAATGAGTTTGGAAGTATTCCCTCCTCTTCTATTTTTTGGAAAACTTTAAGGAGAACGGGTATTACGTCTTCTCCATATGTTGGATAAAATTCAGCGTTGAATCCATCTGGTCCAGAGGTTTTGTTCTTGGGTAGTTTTTTGATTACTGATTCAATTTTGTTGCTGGTAATTGGTTTGTTTAGATTTTCTGTTTCTTCCTTGGTCAGTCTTGGAAGGTTGTATTTTTCTAAGAAGTTGTCCATTTCTTCTAGGTTTTCCAGCTTGTTAGCATAGATTTTCATAGTATTCTCTAATAATGCTTTGCATTTCTGTGTGTTCCATCGTGATTTTTTTCCTTTCTCATTTCTGATTCTGTTTATGTGTGTAGATTCTCTTTTTCTCTTAATAAGTCTGGCTAGGGGTTTATGTACTTTGTTTATTTTTTCAAAGAACCAAGTCTTGGTTTCATTGATTTTTTTCTATTGTTTTATTCTTCTCAATTTCCTTATTTCTTCTCTGATCTTTATTATGTCCCTCCTTCTGCTGACTTTGGGCCTTATTTATTCTTCTTTTTCCAGTTTTGATAATTGTGACTTTAGACTATTCATTTGGGATTGTTCTTCCTTCTTTAAATAGGCCTGGATTGCAGTATACTTTCCTCTTAGAACTGCCTTTGCTGTGTCCCACAGAAGCTGGTGCTTTGTACTATTGTTGTCATTTGTCTCCATGTACTGCTTGATCTCTATTTTAATTTGGTGGTTGATCCACTGATTATTTAGGAGCATGTTGTTAAGCTTCCATGTGTTTGTGAGCCTTTTTGGTTTCTTTGAACAATTTATTTATAGTTTTATATCTTTGTGATCTGAGAAGTTGGTTGGTAGAATTTCAATATTTTTGAATTTACTGAGGTTCTTTCTGTGGCCTAGTATGTGGTCTATTCTGGAAAATGTTCCATGTGCACTTGAGAAGAATGTGTATCCTTATGCTTTTGGGTGTAGAGTTCTGTAGATGTCTGTTAGGTCCATCTGTTCTAGTGTGTTGTTCAGTGCCTCTGTGTCCTTACTTATTTTCTGTCTGGTTGATCTGTACTTTGGAGTGAGTGGTGTGTTGAAGTCTCCTAAAATGAATGCATTGTTTTCTATTTCCTCCTTTAATTCTGTTAGTATTTGTTTCACATTTGCTGGCGCTCCTGTGTTGGGGTGCATATATATTTATAATGGTTATATCCTCTTGATGGACTGACCCCTTTATCATTATGTAATGTCCTTCTTTATCTCTTGCTACTTTCTTCATTTTGAAGTCTATTTTGTCTGATACAAGTACTACAACACCTTCTTTTTTCTCTTTGTTGTTTGCATGAAATATCTTTTTCCATCCCTTCACTTTTTGTCTGTGTATATCTCTGGGTTTGAGGTGAGTCTCTTTTAAGCAGCATATAGATGAGTCTTGCTTTTTTATCCATTCTATTACTCTGTGTCTTTTGATTGGTGCCTTCAGTCAATTTACATTTAGGGTGATTATCGATAGTTATGTACTTATTGCCATTGCAGGCTTTGGATTCGTGGTTACCAAAGGTTCAAGGGTAGCTTCTTTACTATCTAACAGTCTAACTTAACTCTCTTATTAAGCTATTATAAACATAGTCTAATGATTCTTCATTTCTCTCCTTTTTATTCTTCCTCCTCCATTCTTTATATGTTAGGTGTTTTATTCTGTACTCTTTTGTGTTTCCTTCGACTGTTTTTATGGATAGTTGATTTTATTTTTTGCCTTTAGTTGGTATCTGGATGATCTTCTTTCTTTGCTGTGATTTTTTTCTCTGGTGATATCTATTTAGACTTAGGAGTGCTTCCATCTAGAGCATTCCCTTTAAAATATTCTGTAGAGGTGGTTTGTGGGAGGCAAATTCCCTCAATTTTTGCTTTCTGGGAATTGTTTAATCCCTCCCTCAAATTTAAATGATAATCATGCTGGTTACAGTATTCTTGGTTCCAGGTCCTTCTGTTTAATTGCATTAAATATATCATGTCATTCTCTTCTGGCCTGTAAGGTTTCTCTTGAGAAGTCTGATAAAAGCCTGATAGGTTTTCCTTTGTAGGTGATCTTTTTTCTCTCTCTGGCTGCCTTCTATACTCTGTCCTTGTCTTTGATCTTTGCCATTTTCATTATTGTATGTTTTGGTGTTGTCCTCCTTGGGTCCCTTGTGTTGGGAGATTTGTGGGCTTCCATGGTCTGAGAAACTATTTCCTTCCCCAGCTTGGGGAAGTTTTCAGCAATTATTTCTTCAAAGACACTTTCTATCCCTTTTTCTCTTTCTTCTTCTTCTGGTACCCCTATAATGCGAATATTGTTCTGTTTGGATTGGTCACACAGTTCTCTTAATATTTTTTCATTCCTAGAGATCCTTTTATCTCTCTCTGCCTCAGCTTCTCTGTACTCCTGTTCTCTGATTTCTATTCCATTAACAGTCTCTTGCACCTCGTCCAGTCTGCTCTTAAGCCCGTCAATCGATTGTCTCATTTCTGTATTTCCCTCCTGACTTCATCCCTTAGCTCTTGCATATTTCTCTGTAGGTCCATCAGGATGGTTATAACTTTTCTTTTGAATTCTTTTTCAGGAAGATTGTTGAAATCTATCCCACCAGGCCCTCTCTCTCATGTTTGAGTGATTTTTGAGTGGACCATATTCTTTTGTCTTTTCATGGTGATAGAAGTGGTTGCAGGCAGGTAACATGTGTGTCAGCTGGGAGAACAAACTCCCTTCCTGCTTGTTGTTCACCTTCTTCTTCTCCGCAGCCTGTGCCGGTTACCCGCACACTTGGAGGCAGTCTCTGGGATACTCCCATGAGCTACCGTGGGCGGGGCCGCCCTCAGTCTAGCCTAGAGCACTGCGTGGGGGTGGAAGCCACACCGGGTGTGTTCTACTGCAAGGTTGGGCCTTTCTCGCCTTCTGGACCTTGCCCCGGCTTCCACGGCCTGTGCCGGTTACCCACACCCCAGGAGACAGTGTCTGGGATAATCCCCTGAGTTGCCGTGGGCAGGGCCACCCTCAGGCTAGCCAAGAGCTCCGCAGGGACCACGCTGGTGCGTTCTACTGCAAGATCGGGCTCGTTCGTGCCTTCTGGACCTGCTCTGGCTTTTGCCACCTGTGGCGGTTACTGGCACACTGGGAGCCAATCTCTAGGATAATCTTCTTAGCTACCATGGGCAGGGCCGCCCTCAGGCTAGCCTAGAGCACGGCGGGAGTATAGCCGCCATGCCGGGTGTGGTCTACTGCCAGGACGGGCCCCTTCGCGCTTTCCAGACCTTTGTCTCGCTTCCGCTGCCCATCCGGTTAGCTGCATGCTGGGAGGAGACTCTCTGTGGTCGCCATGGGCAGGGCCGTTCTCCAGCTGCTCTGCAGCTGTGGAGGGTCAGCCGGTCCGTTTGCAGCACCAGCCGGGGGGAACAAATGGCAGGCTGCTTATTGCTGTGAGGGGCTCCGGGGTTGTTTCACCCTGCAGGGGTTCAGGGGGCCCAAAGTTCCTCAAGACTCCCAGCCCGCTGGACTGAGTGTGTTGGGATGATTTTATTCAGCTGTTGGTCCATTGTCCCTTTAAGACTTTTAAAAAGTGCCCGCTTTTCTTTTGTCCCAGGGGAGCCAGCTGTGGGGACCCACTCGCAGTCTCCATCTCAGATCCTGCACTTCCGTTTCTCTAATCTCCAGTATACCATGCGGTGTGTGTCTGTGCTCCCGGTGCAGATCACCAGGGCTGGTTATTTAGCAGTCCCGTGTTTCCACTCCCTCCCCACTCCGATTCTTTTCCTCCTGCCAGTGAGCTGGGGTGGGGGTTGCTCAGGTCCCGCCGGGTCATGGCTCTGTATCTTACCCCCTTCGTGAGGTGCTGAGTTCTCACAGATGTTGATGTAGCCTGGCTGTTGTACTGTATCTTCTGGTCTCTGCTTTCGGAATAGTTGTATTTGTTGTGTTTTCAAAAATATATATGGTTTTGGGATGAGATTTCTGCCACCCTGCTCTCACCGCCATCTTGAGCTCCGCCACCTCTTTTAAATCGGTTTTTGTAGAACTTTATCAATTTCATTGTTCCTTAAGAGCCAAACTTTTATTTCATTGATTTTCTCTTTTGTTTTCTGATTTTGACTTCTTTCATTTTGTCTCTGATCCTTATTATTTCCTTTCTTCTACTTACTTTAGGCATAAGATGCACTTCTTTATCTAGTTTATTAATGTGGAAGTTAAGGTCATTGATTTGAGATTTTTTTTTCTAATGTGGAAGATCAATGCAGTACATTTCCTCCTAAATAAGGCTGTAGTAGAATCCCATGAATTTTGACATGCTGTATTTTCATTTTCATTAGTTCAAATACTTTATAGTTTCTTATGAAGTTTCTTCTTTGACTTGTGGGTTGTAGAAGAGTAGTAGAAAAGGGGTAAGAGGATGAGAGCTAGAGGATTAGTTTCAGATAAGAGAAAAGATACTGTCTCTGGGATGGGTAGGATGGAGGTAGAAAAAGATGCTGACGAAGATACTGTTGTGTTAGAGGAGGGAAGAGAGGATCTGGAGGTTTAGGAAATTCCTACCTGATCCCTCTGTGTTCTTGTTGATGATGAAGGTAAGGAATCTGCTGTGAGTAAGAGAATTGGTAAAAACCTAAAGTAATCTTCGTGAGGAATGGTTCTAAGAGAGATCTTTGGACACCTAGAGAAAACTGTTAAAGTAAAAGCTAAGGATGAAGAGCATAGATATGTAGAAGCATGTTGTACAGTTTTTCTCCTGCCTTGCCTAGACTACTGAGTGTAGGTTCAGAGGGGCAGATACATGTAGGGATGGTTCAAGTTCAGGATTTCACTGCACTCGTTTGGAGGAAGCCCAGTGGAATGAGAAAATAGAAGCTATTGATAAGAGAATGATTGAAGAGCTGGTTTAGGCTGAAAAAGGAAGTGAAGACAGGAAAGAAATGATTAGAGAAAATGGGTGCATGGGGAAGTGGGTCATTTTTTTATGAAGTTGAAAAACAAGTTTAAATGAACAAAACAGGAAATTTAGGTAGCTTGTGTGGTCAGGCTGTGAGATATTGGAGATTAAGTTTTCGTCAGTGAAGCAGTTCTGTGGGACAAGTTTCTAGGTGTGGTTATGTATGCAGGTCACAGAACTACAGTAGAACTGAAGGTTCGGAGTGAGAAGGGTTAGGAACTATGGGGAAAGGCATTTTATGGGACATGCATATAGATTCTGAACCCACCTGGGATAATGGTATAGTAGGGTGGAGAGGGGTGTGTCAGTGAGCTGCTGCTTAGGGTTGAAAGGTGAACGCAAGCAGTTGGTTGATGACAATAAGAAAAAGGCATTTAGGATTGTATCCTAGAAGGCACAGGCCTGAAGAGAATACTGCCCATCTCCAAGCCTCATGTCAAGTGAGGCTTGGGAGACCAGCAGACACCCTGAACGAGAGCCTTAGCAGAGGACCCAGTGGGGGGGTTAGGTTTGAGTTCAGCAAAGAAGTGGTGGAAGGTTTGCTTTTAGAGGATGAGAATGTGCTGGACTCTGATGGTCAGGAAGGGGAGCTTGAGAGGAGGCAGCAGAAAGATGTGGGAACAAGCAGGAAGTGAGGGTATCTGCTGCTTTTCTGATTCAGATATCAGGCTGGAGTTAGGGGATAAGGACAGGATAGGTGACTGGAGGCACTCTTCTTTGGGACAGTGATTGAAGGTGTTGGCAATGTGAGGCATGGTATTGTTTATACACTTCACGTTTCCAAAAGGAATTTTGATGTGAGATTATTTTAACATTGAAATTAATGTTCCAGATGGTACTGTAAGCAATCTATGAACTTGTGTTTAGGGCTTCTTTCAGTTCAGGGGAGTGTTAAAGCATCCCATTTCACATATCAGTGGATAAAGTATTTTCCTTCCTGATGACTAAGTTGTCTCCAGAGATTGTCTCATGGGTTGTAGTTTCTAAGTCTGCCACTAAAGCAAGGACAGTCCACCTGCCATGTGATAAGGTTGTAGAGAGTATGGATCCAGGGAAATGTGGGCTCCAGCTGAATTCCTGTGGCAGTTCCCTGTAGAATCTTCATGACTGCATCTTTCTCTCCCTTTAACTGTCTCCCTATCAAGGTACCTGCCAAGTAACCCTTGAATGGGAGGTCATAATACCATGTACATGAGGGGCAGTTTTTCTCCTTCTTCCCCTCAGATATACAATCAGAAACTTTTTCTTTCTTTGTTGATGAGATCTTTGTCTCTGAATTGGGTTCACTATTTCCCAGAAGAGTGAAGATTCCAGATTGCTCCTTTATGATTACCATCTATTCTGATGCATGTGAAAATAACAAGATACAGTAGCCATCCCAGAGTTGTTGTTTACCTGGCAGTAGGACCTTGGCCAATTGCTTTGCCTATTTACGGCCCAGTGTCCTCTTCCGTGAGACCTGTTAATAACACAGGACTCACTTTGCAGGGCTGAGATGTTCTCTAAAGTTGACATGTGTGAAGTTCTTACTCCAGAGCCTGGCATACAATAGGTATTTAATAAATGGTGGCTGTTACTTTTATTCAGAACATCATGCCGGAATCATGCACAGATTTAACACAGGTAAACTTACTGCATCTTCACAATTATTTGAAATGGCTATTAATAATGACACTGGACAGATGAGGAAATTGAAATTGAGTGATTCCCAAGGTCAAAGTAAAACCCAGTGAACTCTAGAGCTCAGACTTGGCTTCAGCTCTGTTCTAAATCCAATGCTCTTTCCAATACAATTAGATCATTTTAGGAAAAGTATTTGGAATTTCGAGAAGAAAATTTCAAAATGTTCCATTGTTGCCATGGCTTATTGTAATCCCTACTATCAGGTAATATTTTTTGGTCCATCTCAAGCTCCTTATGCAGAACTGTAAGCCTTTTACATCTTATTCAGTTTTCAGGGGCACAAAGAGCAATATACATATGAAAGCTATTTCCTAGGAAAGGAGAATCATTCCCCAGAGCAGGTGGTTAGTTACTCAAGGAGAGCGCAGCAATTAGGTTCAAATTAGATCATCAAAGTTAAGTTTAGGGAAGCTGTAGTGGACTTGAAATATCAAGAAGGAAGAGTAGGAACAGTAGAACTCAGAAATATCATACAATTAACTTTTCCTGAGCCAAGCACATCAGAATTCATTTAGTTAGCAGTGAACAGAGGCTCCCCTCTGAGTTAATTTTAACACGGGAGCGCTCTATAAAAACATGAGAGGAACGCCATTTCGGGCAATCATAAGTCATGCGATTTCAGTCCCTCTCTTGGGCGGACGTGTTATTGCACACCAGGGTAGGGTTTTTGCTGGACATGCAAACAGCTTCCACTCACTGAATCATCAAACGTGACAAGTTCCATAACACCTGGCAGGGATTTTTAATAATCCACAGTCCTTCAGTAGTTAATGCTCTTTCCCATCCCTGTGCTTCTAATATCACCCTGTGGAGACACAGTTCTGAGCCAGTTCCCTGAGCTTCACAGGGGAGGACCTGGGAGATCACGGAGCTCTAGCCCTTTGTGACACAAATGCATAAGCCAGGACCCCAAGAGGCTTAATGACTTTTCTGACATTACATGACCAGATACAGAAAGGTTAAAACTGGGGGCCACATCTTGACAAGGCAAACGAGTATCAAGAGAAGGTACAGACTTTGGGGACAGACAGCAAAATTTTTTTTTCATTTTTGGCTAGGGAGGAAGAATGACTTGGCCCCCTTCGGCTCCAATGCCTACTCTGTAAAGTATCTTAATATCTGCCTTGTGGGATGGTTGGATAACTGAATAAAGTCATGAGCTCAGCAGAATGACAGGTATGTGGGGTGTGCTAAGTTATTAACAGATTTTACAATCTCCCTTTGAATTCCACACCATCAGACTGAAAACAAAAGAGACATTTGCTCCACTGTCTTTGTATTTCTAGCTGAACTATTGCCCTTCACTAATCTCCTCTACACAAACCAGCTTGGAACCAATCTGGATCACGGTCACAAGTGCTCCCAGGCTCTTCCTGCTGTAGGTGCAGAAAGCCTGGAGGGAGATGCGCTCTCATCTTCCTGTCGGCCTCAGCCCTGCTCCTTCCTTCACCCTGCCCCTTACTCCTGCCTCCATGCTCCAGGCCATGATGCCAGGCTGTCATGCCCGAGCTACTGATGCACCCACTCTCTTGTCTCACTCTCCTCTGAGCATGCCTTTTCCTGCTAGTAGTCCTGCCCCTCTCTCACCCCAGCATCTTTGGCTGGAGCCATAGCCCTGATCAAGTTGGAGCCAGTCCCTCTCTCCTGTCCCAGCAAGGTCTAGCTGGAATGGTTGCTCGTTAGCTATAGGCAATACCAGTAGTCCCAACTGTACCCTCAGGTGCCCACAAATTTCTCTGCATCTCTCCCAGGCTAAGGTAGAACTAGGTACCTGGAAATGTAGAGTGCTGGAGGGATGTGGAATTCATGATCACACTTGGCCCACGGGCTGCCACAGTTGAGTTGCTCTGCTCTGTACAAGAATGTGAAGCGCCAGGTTTCTTTCTACCTAGATTATCAGGGCACCTGAGGTCTCTCTTTTATGATTCAGGGATTGATGGCCAGTGGGAATCTCTTCAAATAACCTCAGACAATCAGGCTGGGAGCTGCTCCCATTTCTGTCTTTCCCCATCCTAGACATGGAATGGAGATTGGCATGGGGCATTGCCTCTTTTCTACTAGCTGGCTTTAACAGAAAGTCTAGACTACACCCATTTGGTGAATAACACTCACTGCAGTCTTGTGGGGATGGTTACGGGGCGGCATATCGCTTGGTTCCCCAGAGGAGATTGCCTCTTAATCCTGCCTATGACTTGAGCTCAGAGGAATGAACCTCTTCTGTGCCCTTTCCTACCTTTGGACTTGGTCTAAGACAGCTGTTGAGGCAAAAAAATGTTTATACCACTGGCCTTGAGATTTGACAAAAGTCCTATAAGACACCAGGTTTCCAGTACACAGAGCTCTCACTATTTTTGCTCAGTAGAAGTACTGTATGTACAAGGCAGTAAATCCTATAAACAAAGCTACCCTACTTTGCTTGTATCAAAAAATTAAAAATTTTTACAACTTAACTTTTTTCCTTTATTCAAAATGGCAACAATTTTATTAAGTCCTGTAGTGGGTTATTGACAATTGAAAATGCCCCTTTATTGAATAGAAGAAAGTCAATAAGAAAATTTATGTTGCCATTCAATCACTCATGTTGACCTGGAAGCATATTTGAGAAGCAGTGACGTGGACCAGCCTTCTTGGCTTTCCCCCTGCTCTCAGGCTGAGCCACTTGTCTCAGAGGTTAGAGCTGCTTATCACTGCTTGTCTTTCGCACCTCACTCTCTCTTGCCAGGATTAGGGGGGAGACTGGCACTGCTTTTCTGAGATTGCAATGAGTCAATACCTTATAGAAACAATCATGCCAGATATAAGGCATCTATTAAAATACTGATTAGTAAAAGGTTAGAGTTACAGACTTTTAAAAACCACTTCAGTTCACAGTGCTGAACTTTCTTACTTTCTTCCTTTTTCTTTCCCAGTTGGAGGGAATATTGAGATGGCCTGTCAGCTTGTAAACCATCACTGGCCTGGAGTAGCCAGTAAGGCAGTAAGATGCACCTGCTCTACAGTGAGGTCCAAAGCATAAGAGCAAAGACAGCTACAGCTCCCCCCACCCCACTTTTTTTTGATTGGTTTACAATTACTCCTGATTCATGAGCACATTGTTTAAACTTGCTTTTCCCAAGTTCCATTAATCTTTGCTATTGGTTCATCTCCTATTTCCAAACATGACCTCACCCAAGTTCTGCCCAGTTGTTAGCAACTGTAAAGAATATTCTTTGTTCAGTCCAAGAGAATCAGGATGGAAGATCCCCAAGTTGGTGCTTGCATACGAGCTTTTCAAAATGAATCATTAGCGTGTGGGGATTTGGTGTGGGTTACTGGCCAAGGAATTATCTCAAGATACCAGGGTCAGAACTCAGGCCTTTGCACACAATTAATGCCCACACAAGCTGGCCACTGGGGAGTGATCACAGCCATGTAGGCCCAGTCTGTTTTCTCATTCTTTTGGTATGTGTTTCTCCGCAGGTGCCCTTCCCTGTTATTCCAAAGGGGATTTGGTGGTAAAGGCTCAAAGTCATTAGCTGAGACTGAATACAGGAGCACAGTCTCACTCAGGGTCTAAACTCCTGCCTTTCCTCTCCAAAGGTCTAGCTGGCTTTTCTGTTTCTCCTCTCAAATGAGAAGGAAATTGAGCTGCTTAGTCCAGAGGTTAAGCGTCTTGTCCAAGTGGCCACATAAGCTGCTTCCAGGCCACGAACTGTAAGTTGTATCCTAGCATAAGTCTAAAGATTGAGCATCTGTGTGTTTTTCCTAGGAAACAGGGGGTTACCTTTAGTTTCATGATGTCTTATTTCATTTTGAGCAGATGCTATAGCTGACTGAGTCTTTGGACAGCTCGAGCGGCTGTCCCTTGTTAGATTTGCAGCAGTGCACGGTGCTTGGTGACCTTCATGTCTGAATGCTCCCAGACAGAAACGTTAACACCACAACCATTTCCTAGTTTGAAAAGGCGAATTTGTCTGATTGAAGTTATAGTGGTTAAATTTAGAAGCTAATGGACAGTGGTCTAAAAGAACAAAACTAGAGCATTTCTCCCCAATTTTATGACTATTAGAAAAGAGAGGGGATAAATAAATTAACTAATTTAGCTGGGAGTGAGCTTGGATGCGGGAGAGAGAAACCAGCAGCACAAGGAAAAGTACCCGAGGAGCTGAAAAGAGCTGGTTTAGCCCTGCGATTGAGTTTTCACGCTTTATTTGTATGTGGTTGTACAGATAATGTGCCCTTTCAGATAATAATCCCCTCTCAGATGTGCCAGAGGGAAATATTTTTAAAAGCAAAAGAAATGTGTCTTACCTGCAAGAGGAGAACAAAGGATCATGGACAACCACTTCCCTTTTCTCCATCCCCCAGACAAGCTGACTGTATGCAGAGGGTGCCAAACACCATCACACGAGACCTCCTCACTACGGCTTCTCTAGCTCCTTCCTGTGCTAAATGTTTTACCTCTCTGCAACACTGTGAGGAATGAGGATTGATATCCCCATTTTGAAGACATCAAAAGTTAAGGTTTATGGAAGTTAAATTGCCTAAAGTCCCATGGCTAGGAAGTGTAGTTCCCCCCTGCTGCCATACCAAGATATTACTATATTATTGGTTATATTCTCTGTGCTGTACTTACATTCCCGTGACTGATTTATTTTAGAACTTGAAGTTTGTACCTCTTTATCCTCTTCACCTATTTCACCCATTGCCCCACCCTTCCCCTGTGGTAACCAACAGTCTGTTGTCAGTATTTATGGGTCTATTTCTTCTTTGCTTTGGTTTTTAGATTCCACATATAAGTGAAATCATATAGTATTTGTCTATCTCTGTCTGACTTATTTCACTTAGCATGATATCTTCTAACCTAGAGGGTATCATAGCTGTTTTTTTATCATCCCTTAAAGTGAGCAATTCAAGAAACAAGGTAAAAATTTCAATGCCTTTTATGACCCAGCCTTAGAAGTCCCATGGCATCTCTTCCACAGTGTTATATTGGTCAAGGTAGTTAAAGGTCTATACAGGCTCACAAGAAAGGAAAATATACACACCTCTTGATGAAGGATATTAACATGGCATTTTAAGGAGAGCATATAGGATAGAATGTATATTGGTGTGGCCATATTTAGAAAATGTAATCTTCCACAATATGGAAAGCATGTAACCACACAAAGGATCACTAAATAAGTGTTTTCTTAGTGAATGAATCAATGCATCTTTCTTTGGCTAGGGTTTCAAACCACAGTCAAATACTGTTTTACTTGTGCATGGTCAGTTTCAGCTCGCCTTGCCTTGACCTACCTGCCCTTCCCTGCGGGGATCCCTTCCAACTGAAGAGATTCCCAATTTCACTTTGTATTTTGAAATCACTTCAAACTTAACAGAGGTTTTAAGAGTACTGCAAGAACGAACTCTCTGAAGCCGTCTGGTTCTATCTTTTTTCACATTTTGCTTCATTTGCTTTTATTTGCTCTCTGTCTCCCCACCGTTGTAGAGTTAGTACAGACATCATGCCCTTTAATCCCTCATAGGCATATCATCAAATTCAGGAAATTTATCATTGCTATCATGCTATTATTTAATGAATAGACCATATTCAAATGCCAACAACTGTCCTAATATTGTTCTTGGCGCAGTTTATTTTCTCTCTGAACCAGGATCCAATCCAGGAGCACAAAATGCATTTAGTTGTCATTTTCCCTTAGTCTCCTTTAATTTGAAACAACTTCTCAGCTTTGTCTCTCGTGAAATTGCCATTTTGAAGATGTTTGTAGAAACCTCAGTTTGGCTTTGCCTTGGGATTTTTCATGATTAAGTCAGATTACATATTTTTGGTGAGCATATCATGAAAGTGGTGCATAATCTAAAAGTGGTGACATCATCATAAAAGGGATTCATTACCAGTGTATCATCTCAGGAGGCAGCTATTATCAGGGTATTCCATTGCTGATGTCATTCATTTTGGTAATTTATGTAAGGTAGTCACTGCCAGGTATATTCACTATAGAACTTGCACTTCCTTTTGTAATCTTTGGGGAAATGTTATGAGACTATTTAATATCCTGTCCTCTTCAAACCTTCACCTAACAGTTTTAGTATCCACTGATGAATCCTGCCTGAATCAGTTATTACTGTGATGGTGTTTGAAAAGGCGATGTTCTAACTTTTATTATTTCCTCTAGTTTTATGTAGTTCCTCAGCTTGATCCCTATCTAAAAAGAAATCTAACTGAGGCATAGAATTGTATATATTTAAAGTATCTAACAACATCATGATTTGATATATGTACACGTTGTGAAACGATTACCACAGTCCAGTTAATTAATACATCCATTACCTTGCATAGTTAACTTTTTGTGTATGTGGTAAAAATGCTTCAGATTTACTTATTTAGCAAATTTCAAGTATAGAATACACTATTATCAACTACAGTCACCATGTTATACATTAGATTTTCCATAACTTATTCATCTTATAACTGAAGGTCTGTATTCTTCAACCGTCTCCCTGTCCTCCACTCCCAGCTCCTCTAAACTACCATTCTATTCTCTGTTTCTGTGAGTTCAATATTTATTTATTTTTTCGATTCCACATACAAGTGAGATCATACAGTATCTGTCTTATTTCACTCAGCATAATGCCCTCCAGTTTCATCCATGTTGTCACAAATGACAGGATTTCCTTCTTTCTCATGGCTGAATAATATTCTACTGTGTTTATATACCACATCTTTATCCATTCATCTGTCAATGGACATTTAGGTTGTTTCTGTATCCTAGCTATTGTGAATAATGTTGCTATGAATATGGGAGTGTGATATTGCTCTCAAATTTTATTTCCTGAAACAAGATACTGATTTTTATTTCCTCTGGATTTATACCTAGAAGTAGAATTGCTGGATCATATGGTAGTTCTATTTAAAATTTTTTTTGGAGCCTCCATACTGTTTTCCATAGTGCTGCACCAATTTATATTCCCACCAATAGTGCACAGTGCTTCATTTTTTCCATGTCCTCACCAGCACTTGTTATTGTCTGCATTCTGCACAATAGCCATTCCAACAGATGTGAGGTGATTTCTGTGTGGTTCTGATGTGCTTCTCCCTGATGATCAGTGGTGTTGAACATCTTTTCATGTACTCATTTATCATTTGTATGTCTTCTTTGGAAGAATGTCTATTCAGGTCCTTTGCCCATTTTTAAATTGGATTATTATTATTTTGCTATTGCATTGTATGAGGTACATAGGTATAATATTAGCCCCTTAGCAGATATATGATGTATAATGTTTTCCCTCATTCTGCAGCCTTTTCATTTTGTTGACTGTTTTTTCTACTTTTATTAGCTGGCATTCTATTGTAAGAAAAAGTTTTCCATTTCACCTTATTTGTTTGAATTAATGTGTTCTTATTTTTATTAAATGAATTATAATCCAATACTATCAGTTAATTCATTTTGAAGCTCAAATTATCCCAATTTTGTCCAATGGGTGCCATCAAAGCTAGCGTTTGAGTCTTTTTGACATATCACCTATATAAATCTGTTCCAGCTTCCATAACAAAATCCCCCAGACTGGGTGGCTTAAACAACAGAACTTTATTTCTCACCACTCTGAGGGGTAAGACAAGCAAGATCAGGGCTCCAGCCAGTCTGGTTCCTGGTGAGAGCTTTCCTGTTGGCTTGTAGAGAGCTTTTGTATTCTCACACTTTGGGAAGAGACCTCTGGTGTCTCTTCCCCTTCTTATAGGAACACAAGCCCTATTGGATTAGGGCCCCATCCTTGTCGCCTCATTTAACCTTTATCACTTCCTCATAGTCCCTACTTCCAAATATAGTGACATCAAGAGTTGGGGCTTCAGGAGAGGATTAAAGATGGCAATGTGAGAGGTGAGACAGAAACCTCCTCCTGAAACCACATATAATATGAAAATGTAATTAATACACTAATCCTGAAAGAGCAACCGGAAAGAAGGCTGCACCAGACTGCATACACCTGGAGAAAAGAGCAGACTTCACGGAACAGGGTAATGTACCAAATCTTTGATCCGACAGGACCCAAGCCCTTCCCCCACCCCAGCTCACTGGTGGGAGGAAGAGAAACAGAGCAGGGAGGGAATGGAGGCCTGGGACTGCTGAACACCTAGCTCTGGAGCTCTGCTCTGGGAGCATGAACCTACATTGCATGGTGCTCTGGTGATTAGTGGGGTTGGAAAGCTAAGACAGGAGGAATACCTGGAGAGACTGAGATCCAGCTGCTTGTGGAAAACAGGGAATCATATCCAGTTGATGTGGGCCGGCAGTCTGAGAGACTTCCTAAAAGCGAGAGGGCTGCTAAAGGGGCAAGGATTGCACAGAGCTTACTGCTCAGGAGAAAGGACAGGTAGACAAAATTGTCTGGGTGTACTCTGCCCAGCAGGTTGGGAACTTAAAACGATCTTCAGGCGCTCTGTCCCCCTGGATGGCTATGCAGCTCCAAGGCCCCACACCGTGAAACAGAGCCTGCTGCGCCTTCCTCCTGGCTACCCCGTACCTGGTTTCAAACCAGCAGCCCCTGCCCTGGTGTCAGGCCAGCCAGAGGGAAGCCCCACCTATGGCAACTAAAAACACAAAGCATAGAGGCTTACACCTGTGTGTTTGGCCCACTGGTTCTGGCAATGGAGACAGGCATAGCAGCTGGGAGGCAGGAAACAGCTCTTTCCTCCCCCCAGGTACCAGCACCACTCCCCTGCAACCTCCAACATCGCTTCAGGGGCTGAGCATCTCCAGAGAGTAGAGCTCTGAAATCGCAAAGGAACCTAGTTCAAAGCAAAATCTCAACCCCAGAAAAAGGATCAAGTGAGACTGAATTAATAACTCTTCCTGAAAAAGAGTTCAAAATAAAAATCATAAACATGCTCCTGGAGGTACAGAAAAATGTTCAAGAACTCAGGAGCGAATTTAGGACAGAAACCCAGTCATTGAGGAACACAATGGAGGGTATTAAAAGCAGATTAGATATGGTGGAGATGATGAATGAAATAGAAATTAGGGAAGAAGAATACAAAGAAGCTGAGGCACAGAGGGAAAAAAGGATCTCTAGGAATGAAAGAATATTGAAAGAACTGTGTGACCAATCCAAACGGAAAAATATTCATATTATAGGAGTAGCAGAAGAATAAGAGAGAGAAAAAGGGATAGAAAGTGTCTTTGAGGAAGTAATTGTTGAAAACTTCCACCATCTTGGGAAGGAGATAGTCTCTCAGGCCATGGAGGTGCACAGATCTCCCAACACAAGGGACCCAAGGAGGCCAACACCAAGACATATAATAATTAAAATGGCAAAGATCAAGGATAAGGGCAGACTATTAAAAGCAGCCAGAGAGACAAATAAGATCACATACAAAGGAAAAGCCATCAGGCTATCATCAGACTTCTCAACAGAAACCTTACAAGCCAGAAGGGAATGGCATGATACATTTAATGCAATGAAGTATAAGGGCCTCAAACCAAGACTACTCTATCTAGCAAGATTGTCATTTCAATTTGAAGGAGGGATTAAATAATTGCCAGATAAGCAAAAGTTGAGGGAATTTACTTCCCACAAACCATCTCTACAGTGTACTTTAGAGGGACTGCTATAGATGGAAGTGGTCCTAAGGTTAAATAGCTGTCACCAGAGGTAATAAAAAGAGATAGACAAAAAGTACAGAATATGATATCTAATACATAAAGAATGGAGGAGGAAGGAAAAGAGGGGAAAAAAAGAACCTTTAGATTGTGTTCATAATAGTATACTAAGTGAATTAACCACAAATCTAAAGCCTGCAATGGCAATAAGTACATCCCTATCGATAATCACCCTAAATGTAAATGGTCTGAATGCGCCTATCAAAAGACATAGAGCCACTGAATGAATAAAAAAACAAGACCCATCTATATGCTGCCTACAAGAGACTCACTTCAAACCTAAAGACATATACAGATTAAAAGTGAAGGGATGGAAAAAAGATATTTCATGCACTAATAGGGAGAAAAAACCAGGTGTGGCAGTACTTGTATCAGAGAAAATAGACTTTAAAACAAAGAAAGTCACAAGAGACAAACAAAGAAATTACATAATGATAAAGTGGTCAATCCAACAAGAAGATATAACCATTATAAATACCTATGCACCCAACACAGGAGCACCTACATATGTGAAACAAATACTAACAGAATTAAAGGGGGAAATAGAATGCAATGCATTCATTCTAGGAGACATCAACACTCCACTCACTCCAAAGGACAGATCAACCAGACAGAAAATAAGTAAGGAAACAGAAGCATTGAACAACACATTAGAACAGATGGACCTAACAGACATCTACAGAACTCTCCACCCAAAAGCAGCAGGATACACATTCTTTTCAAGTGCACATGGAACATTTTCAAGAATAGATCATATACTAGGCCACAAAAAGAGCCTCAGTAAATTCAAAAAGATTGAAATTGTACCAACGAGCTTCTCAGACCACAAAGCTATGAAACTAGAAATAAATTACACAAAGAAAACGAAAAAGCACACAAACACATGGAGGCTTAAGAACATGCTCCTAAATAACCAATGGATCAATGACCAAATAAAAACAGAAATCAAGCAATAAATGGAGACAAATGACAACAATAATTCAACACCACAAAATCTGTGGGATGGAGCAAAGGCCATGCTAAGAGGGAAGTATATTGCAATACAGGCCTACCTCAGGAAAGAAAAACAATCCCATATGAATAGTCTAAACTCACAATTAACGAAACTAGGAAAAGAAGAACAAATGAGGCCCAAAGTCAGTAGAAGGAGGGACATAATAAAGATTAGAGCAGAAATAAATAAAATCCAGAAGAATAAAACAATAGAAAGAATCAATGAAAGCAGGAGCTGGTTCTTTGAGAAAATAAACAGAATAGATAACCCCCTAGCCAGACTTAACAAGAAAAAAGGAGAGTCTACACACATAAACAGAATAAAAAATGAGAAAGGAAAAATCACTACAGACATGACAGATATACAAAGAATTATTAGAGAATACTATGAAAAATTATATGCTATTAACTGGATAACCTAGAAAAAATGGACGACTTTCTAGAAAAATACAACCTTTGAAGGCTGACCCAGAATGAAACAGAAAATCTGAACAGACCAATTACTAGCAATGAAACTGAATTGGTAATCAAAAAGCTACCTAAGAACAAAATCCCTGGACCAGATGGCTTCACAGCTGAATTTTATCAAACATTTAGTGAAGACCTAATACCCATCCTCCTTAAAGTTTTCCAAAAAGTCAAAGAAGAGTGAATACTTCCAAACTCATTCTATGAAGCCAGCATCACCCTAATATAAAACTGGGCAAAGACACCACAGAAAAAGAAAATTACAGACCAATATCCCTGATGAACATAGATGCAAAAATACTCAACAAAATATTAGCAAACTGAATTCAAAAACACATCAAAAAGATCATCCGTCATGATCAAGTAGGATTTATTCTAGGGATGCAAGGATGGTAAAACATTCGAAAAACTATCAACATCATCTACCACATCAACAGAAAGAAGGACAAACACCACATGATCATCTCCATAGATGCTGAAAAAGCACTTGACAAAGTTCAACATCCATTCATGATAAAAACTCTGAACAAAATGGGTATACAGGGCAAGTACCTCAACATAATAAAGGCCATATATGACAAACACCTAGCCAACATCATACTTAATAGTGAGAAGCTGAAAGCCTTTTCTTTAAGATAGGGAACAAGACAAGGATGCCCACTCTCTCCACTTTTATTCAACATAGTTCTGGAGGTCCTAGCCATGGCAATCAGACAACACAAAGAAATAAAAGGCATTCATATTGGTAAGGAACAAGTTTAACTGTCACTGTTGGCAGTTATTGATATTGTACATAAAAAACCCTAAATAATCCACTCAAAAACTCCTAGATCTAATATCTGAATTCAGCAAAGTTGTAGGATACAAATTAATACACAGAAATTTGTTGCATTCTTATACACTAATGATGAACTAGCAGGAAGAGAAATCAGAAAAACAATTCCATTCACAATTGCATCAAAAAGAGTAAAATACCTAGGAATAAACCTAATGATGGAGGCAAAGGACTTATACACTGAAAACTACAAGACACTCACGAGAGAAATTAAAGAAGGTACCAATAAATGGAAACACATCCCATGCTCATGGATAGGAAGAATTAATATTGTCAAAATGGCCATCCTGCCTAAAACAATCTACAGATTCAGTGCAATCCCTATCAAAATACCAACAGCATTCTTCAATGAACTAGAGAAAATAGTTCTAAAATTCATATGGAACCACAAAAGACCCCAAATAGCCAAAGCAATCCTGAGAAGGAAGGATAATGCTGGGGGGATTATGCTCCCTAACTTCAAGCTCGACTATAAAGCCACAGTAATCAAGACAGTTTGGTACTGGCCCAAGAACAGACCCATAGACCATTGGAACAGACTAGAGATCTGTGATATAAACCCAAGCATGTATGGTCAATTAATATACGATAAACGAGCCGTGGACATACAATGGGAAATGACAGCCTCTTCAACAACTGGTGTTAGCAAAACTGGACAGCTACATGCAAGAGAATGAAACTGGATTATTGTCTATCCCCATACACAAAAGTGAACTCGAAATGGATCAAAGACCTGAATGTAAGTCATGAAACCATAAAAGTCTTAGAAGATAACATAGGCAAAAATCTCCTGAATATAAACATGAGCAACTTTTTTTCTGAATGCATCTCTTTGAGCAAGGGAAACAAAAGCAAAAATGAACACATGGGATTACATCAAACGAAAAAGTTTCTATACAGCAAAGAACACTATCAATATAACAAAAAGGCATCCTACAGTATGGGAGAATATATTTGTAAACAACATATCTGAAAAGGGGTTAACATCCGAAATATATAATGAACTCACACGCCTCAACACCCAAAAAGCAAATAACACAATTAAAAAATGGACGGAGGATATGAAGAGACAGTTCTCCAAAGAAGAAATTCAGATGGCCAACAGACACATGAAAAGATGCTCCACATCACTAATCATCAGGGAAATGCAAATAAAAACCGTAATGAGATATCACCTCACACCACTTAGGATGGCCAGTATCGAAAAGACTAAGAACCACAAATGCTGGCAAGGATGCACAGAAAAGGGAGCCCTCCTACACTGCTGGTGGGAGGTAAGCTAGTTCAACTATTGTAGAAAGTAATATGGAGGTTCCTCAAAAAAATAAAAATAGAAATATCAGTTGACCTGGAAATTCCACTCCTAGGAATTTACCCAAAGAATATAATATCTCAGATTCAAAAAGACATATGCATCCCTATGTTTATTGCAGCACTATTTACATTAGTTAAGATATGGAAGCAACCTAAGTGTCCATCAGTAAATGAATGGATGATGAAGAAGTGGTACATACACACAATGGAATATTATTCAGCCATAAGAAAGAAACAAATCCTACAATTTGCAACAACATGGATGGAGTTGGAGGATATTATGCTCAGTGAAATAAGCCAGTCGGAGAAAGGCAAGTACCAAATGATATCCCTCATTTGTGGATTATAACAACAAAGCAAAACTGAAGGAACAAAACAGCAACAGACTCACAGACTCCAAGAAGGGCCTAGGGGTTATCAAAGGGGAGGGGTAGGGGAAGGTGGGTGGTGTTAGAGGGAGAGGGGGATTCAGGGGTATTGTAATTGGCACACATGGTGTGAGGGGGATCATGGGGAAGACAGTATAGCACAGAGAACGCAAATAATGACTCTGTGGCATCTTACTACACTGATGGACAGTGACTGTAATGGGGTATGGGGGGACACAATAACATGGGGGAATGTAGTAACCACATTGTTTTTTCGTGTGAAACCTTCATAAGAGTGTATATCAATAATACCTTAATAAAAAAGTAAAATTAAAAAATTTTTAAAAAGAGTTGGGGCTTCAACTTATGAATTTTGAGAGGCACATTCAGTCCATAACATCCCCCATCATTTTTTTGAGCACCCCTTGCTTTTTAGTATAACAAGCTCTTGCAAACCCTTCCTGTATTTCTTTGCCCCAGCCCCGCTTCTTGTAAGGATCTCTGGCTCCTTTTAGCGAAGAATGATACTTACGAACAAGATCTGCAAGGAAGTATTTGGGCAGGTCATCTTATGTTGAGGCTATTAGGTGAAAACTAGTTAAATAGAGAAGAATTCATGGAACAGTTAGAAAGCCTTCCTTGCATTAGAACGTGTAAGGACATTAGGGCACTTCTGATTCCTATCTAAAAATGTTCTATATACAATGTTATTTTCGCATCCAATCAATTGCAAAGCAATATAATGAGAGCCGTGCATATGGGCTGAGTGGAAATGAGGATCTACTGAACACTAAGCCAGGAGGGTGGAGAAGTTGTGAGACAGTAAAAGGTCGGGGCCCCAGAATAAGGTACAACATCTACTTTTCAGACAACTGGTCAGAACCAGCAAATAGCCTCATTTTGAAACAGTGACTGCACCACTTGGATTTAATCAATCATAAAACTTAATTGATAGTCCAAGGCTAATATGTTCTTCGAGACCATCTGTGGTCTTTGGCTCAAGCTCCATTTCAAGGATAAAACTCCTCTGTGTAAAATCAGATTTCCCCACCTTGCACCGAACCTGGAAAGTCTTTATTCAGCCAGATCTTTATATTGTTTAACCTCTTCATTACAATGAGAGACACAGCAGAGACAGAAGGAGCTCTGGCCCTGGCACTTAGTAATTATACATCTTCTGATGACTAATTGACTTACTGTGTAGACCTAAGTCCCTTCTCCCTTCTGAGCCTCAGTTTTCTTATTTGCAGGATGAGAGACTGAAGATAAATTATCTCCAAGTTCCCTTCTGACTTTCAAGATCTATGAAAGCTTCCCTGTCTAAAACTTTTAAAGTATAAATTAAACTTGAAGCAAAATAAAGTACCAGAAGAGCTGGGTGCATCACAGAATTAGTGTTCAGAGCCCCAGCAAGCTTGTTTTTTGGAGAGAGCTTTCTTTTTACAGCTGTGACAGAGGCATCAGCACATGAGCTCTAGCTTTAGATGACTAATGGTAACCATGGCGACCACTAAATATTCCTTCTAGACCTTGCATCTGCACAGCTCACTGAAGCAGAGGAAATAAACGTTGCTGCTTTGAAAACTGATAAAAATAATCTGAACCAGCGGCAGGCTTGGAAGGAAAGGAGAGATCTTGCACCTGAAGGTCAAGCCATTTCATCTCATTGCTCCTCAGGCTTTGTTTGATCTCGGGAGACATTCGACACCAACTGAGTAGATAGGTCACAGGCCCAAAGGATTTAGCATTAGGCTTCTCAAGTGTCTGACCAATTTCAAAAGAAGTTTCTGGGATTCTGACAATATTTGCTAGGTCAGTGTGGTGACCCCTGTGTTATCTGTATTACTTAGAATGAGATGCTGAAAGTGAAGAGCAGGGCAGAGCACCAGAGAGCCCCCCCACCCCCCACTGGCTTCCTGTAGTTCTTGATGCTTGGTCACCTAACAGCCAAGGTCAGCTCACACACAGCAGGAACATGGGTGGGGAGGATGGGTCACGTGACGCCTGCCACTTAAGTAAGAGAATGGGGACAGGTAGATGGTGCCTTCAGGAAGACGCCAGTGCTCCACAGGGAGACGGACCCTAGTGGTGTAGCCCAGGAGGGCTGCCCAGGAAACATGAGCGGGTGGATTAGCCAACAATGAGTGGGTCTGTGGGGAGCTGGGGAGCACATGGCCTGTGTGAAAAGGGCAACCTACTGGTGCCTTGGGAGATTGCAGATCAGAGCACTCATCTTTCAAGAGAGGCTAAAAATCTGGATTTTTTTTTTAATAAGAAATTTCTTAAATTTTTTTATGTTGACATGGCATGGGCTGCCATTTTGCATCCTCTGAAATTATAGTTACCTTTTGAGAATGAACACAGGAAATGTCAGGGAAATGGGATTCTGTATAATGACATATACAACGGCTCTGAGACCATAAACACCCTAGGTCAAATTCAATCAAGTTGACCTGGGTCTGTGATGTCAGAGAGGCACAGTTGTATGTGATGGTCTTGGAAGAACTTTAAATTTAAGTAATTACACTGTGCTTGGTTTGGAGGAAGACTATTTCAACAGATAGAAGATGATCTGCAGGGCAGATTTCAAAGGGGTCCAGAATGACACACATGGCAGTTTGTCTCTAGCACTATGGGCAGGGGGTACCTTTCCAAGTGGCTTCTCAGTCTTCCTAAAGCCATCTTCCTCAGCCTCCCTCCCTCAACTATTTTCACCTGAACTGCAATAGACACCAGCACCAAGATCCTGGCAATGAGCCAGTCTTATGCTTTTGGCTGAGGTCTGCAGATAAGTCATAAACACCTGATCAAGTGGGGAGTGAGGGGCCGGAGAGAGAAGGAGGCAATCTCTAAGAGAGGAGAGAAGCCAGTACATGCAAAATGGACCACCATCCTACTCACTGGGTTACCCACTGGGCACTAGTCTGGCTATTACCTAATAAAACTTAGTGTCTGGGCTTCCGTAGGAGCAATAGGTCACTTCAACCTTTTGAAAACCTTTATTACTTTCCAAATAACTGAATTATTATAGGAAAATCTAAAAACAGGAAAAAAGAAGAACTTGTCATCATAAGATGAAATAGAGATGAAGAGACATTTCACAGAAAGAGAGAGAACAGCCAGGAAAGCTGAGAAGTCACTTCGATGCCATGGTCCCTTCCAAGTGCATACTGTCCAAGCCGTCCAGTGGGCCCAACAGCTGTCCGTACCATCCGTACC
The DNA here is from genome assembly GCA_029783875.1 of Phataginus tricuspis. NCBI lineage: Eukaryota > Metazoa > Chordata > Mammalia > Pholidota > Manidae > Phataginus > Phataginus tricuspis. The sequence continues at coordinate 15,926,338 of JAQQAC010008719.1, forward strand.
ATCCCAAGCCCTCACCGGGCCATGGAACAGACGGCCCACAGACTGAGTTACCATGCTGGAATCATGTCGTTCACTGAGTCAATTTAAGCAGAATGAGAAACACGGGAGAGGAGACACAGCACACTCAGGGCAGGGGCCCAGGACAGAGAAGCCTCACTGGGCTTCATGTTACACCGGCTCTGCTACGCTGACCTTCGCTCCCGGCAGCGTGACTATGAGGAGCAGAGCGGAGGAGGAGCCAGTGGGTTCAGCAGGTGGAAGAAGCTTGGAGCTGGTGCGTATTTCCTCGAGGGGGGAGATGCGAGGGCAAGTATACCGAACACAGCCACAGCCCCCTGATTGGCCTGATGAGCACGTGTGCGTTTGATGTGCGTTTTTGAGACATAGGATATATGGGGCCATTGAGGCCCTAGTGGGTGTCACCAATATGTGCACGATTCTGGGATGACACAGCCACCATTCTGCAAGTGACATGATTTGTGCCTTACTAATACTTAAGATTTACTTGTAGCTTTCTGAGCCATTCACACAGATGGTAGTGGGGGATGTTTTCCCCAAGTTTTGGGGACCCCTAACCCTTTGCCAGGAACTACTTCAGTTGGAAGCAGAAAACGACAGGAAGGAATATATTTATTGCTGCCTTTGTATGAAAGGGTGTGGTGTTTCCCCATAAAACCAGGAATAGGCCCATATAAAAAGTAACCGGGATCAGAAAAGGTCTGAGTTCCCCTTAATAACTAAGCCAGCGCTATTTTCCATGGGGGCCTTTAGGCCCATGACTCAATAAATGTATAGAGAAAGATAAGCAGAGGACAGAAGTAGAGATAAGACCAACATTTAAAGGACAGATGGAGAAAGGGGAACGTGAAGGGGCGGAGCAAGAACAGGCAAAGAACCCCAAGCACCAGGAAAAGACGTCCCAGAAGGCTGGTGCTCCATGAATCCTGTTGGAATTAAAGGGGCTGCTCGCGCACTCTGGGTGAGGATGTGCGAGTGAGCACGCCCGGCTGGAACAGAGGGGGCTGGGCAAAGCCGGGGGCGCTCTGCCGGGCAGTGTGGGAGGTAAGGAGAGAGTGCCTGACCCTGAGGGCTGCTTACTGCACCTGGGGTTAGAGGGTAGCGCCGCCGGGAAGCCACAGTGCTCTTTTGGGTTCCCCTCTTTGAAATCACATCACCCAAGAGGGCGTTTATAGCATCCCACTACCTGCCCCTCTCTTTCATTCTGCACTTCTTAGGGGTTTGCCTATGTGCACGTTCTTTTTCAGATATCTAATTCTGACTCCGAAAATTGCTGGTTTCAACTCTTTTGCCAGATGGCTGAGGAAAGAGCAATTGACTGCTAGTGCTAAATGCCTGTGTCAGAGCCCAAAGCAGCCGATTCCAATTAACATAAAAAGCAGAACAGATCGCCTAACGTGCAAGTGTAAACTGCTGGGATGATGAAACCGCATCCTGACTGACGAGGCAAGCATGCTGCGCACTCTCCCCTCTCAGACGCCGACCCGCCGTTGGGTTTAGGGGCTGTATTTACGAATGAGACGGGAATGTGAATCAGCGCCCTAAAGACACTTCTGTCTCCTCTGAAGGGGCCGGTCCTCGGAGTCACACGCCAGCTGTCTTTGCTCTGTTTGGGTGAATGCCCACATCCTTGTGGTTTCCAAGGTGATTTCCTGTCTTCTCAAACGAGACCTATTTCATAGAAGTTAACCTTTAAGTGGATGATACATTTTTTTTTCAAGACTTATCTTTTTGATAGGTCACACATTTACAGAGGTCACAATAAAAGTGAAATAAGATCTAAATTGAGATAATTTTGTTCCTACCCCATTTCCATCTATCCCATTTCTCTCGGCCCTCAATAAGTAATCATTTTAATTATTCTCTGGCTTATTCTCCCAGTGTCTCTTTGTGCATATGCATTTATATACGTATATATACATATGCACATACATTTGTATCTGTGTATAGGTATAGTCTTATTTCCCCCTTTTTTCCCATAAAAGATGGCATATTATATATGTTATGCTGTGCCTTGTTTTTGTTACTGAACAATATATTTGGAGATCTTCACATATGAATACATAGCTTCTTCTTTTTTTTTAATTTCTAAATTGTGTTCCACTGTGTGGGTGTATTTGAGTCCCTTATTTTTGGACACATAGCCTGTTTCCAGTCTTTGGATGTATGTGTGAGAGTAGCTGTGGGGCAGATTCCCAGCAGCAGCGCAGTGTTTCAGAGGCAACTGTGATTTTGGCAGATTTTGCCAGATATGCTTCCACGGAGGCTGAGCATTCTGCGTTACCTCTGGTGCCATATGAGAGTGTCTGTTCCCTGAAGCCTGGGTAACCGAGTGTTGTCAAGATTCTTGGGTTTTTTTGTTTGCTTGTTTTTCTTTGTTTTTATTAGTCTGATAGCTAATGAAATGGTAACTCACAGTAGTTTGATTTGTATTTTTCTTATTATTCCTTTTCAGATAATAGAATATTCTTTTTTTCTTCATTTTCATGGTCTCCCAGAGAAGGATCTTGACATAATGATGCAAGGAAAAATCCTTTCCAGGTGCTCCACTCTTGGACTGCTAGCACTTCCTGAGACTTAGGGATCTTGCCATGCTGTAACGGACTAGTTTTGTTACTCCATGTTCCTTAGAGTGATGAGTAATCATAATAAAAACATGTGTTGAATGCTTACTATACTCCAGGCATGATCCTAAGCACTCCCTATGTTCATTCATTTACTCTTAAAAAAAAAAACTTTATGAAGGAGGGTTTTTACAATCTCTATATTCAGTCATGGAAACTGAGACACAGAAAGGTCAGTACCTTGCCCAAAGCCACAAAGGCAGTCTGTCCTACAGTGAACAACTGTCCCATTTTTCCTGGGACTGTCTCAGTTTTGGCACTGAAAGTCCCATGTCCCTAGAGACCCCTGAATCCTGAGATGGCTGGTCACCCTAGTCTGACCCAAGTCCTTGCTTATCACTCCTGAACTTAAACCCCCCGGATATAGGCACCTTAAATATACAACGGGGATAATTGTTTCTTGCGTGGTTGACAGATCATCTTTTTAAGACCCTTCTGTCCATATAGCCTTGATTTCTTAAGCTACATTATCCTTGAGGAAAATCAAGGTCTCATTATAGAAAATTTATCCAAGTACATAATATATATAACTCAAGAATGAATTTGGTTAGACTCCTGTGGTAGACAGAATTTCTCAAATGGACCCCCAAAGGTGCCCTGTTCTAATCAGAATAACTTTGAATGAAGGGAGATATCTAATTATGTTACATGATATAAAATGTGGAGATTGTCCTGGATTACCTGGTAGGTCCATCAGAATCACATGACCCTTTAGAAGCAAAGCGCTCCCTCTGGCTGGTGGCAGATGAGGCCAGCAGAGAAAGAGTAATCAGAGAGGTGTGAACCACTAAAGAGTGCGGACACACCATTGTTGGCTCTGGGAATGAATGTCGGCAGCCTTGAGGAGCAGAGAACAGCTCCTGGTGGGTGGCTGGTGAGGAACCAGTGACCTCAACCCTACAAGTGCAAGCAAAGGAATGTGGCTGACAGCCTGAATGCAGATTCTTCCCAAGAGCCACTAGATAGCCTCCAAGCCTGACAACACCTTGGCTTCAGTCTCGTGAGAGCCTAAACAGAACCCAGGGGGCTCTGATCTGCAGAACTGTTTTATAATAAATGGGTACTGTTTTAAGTTGCTCTATTGTGGAGTTTTGTTACAGAGCAACAGATGTGAAGTCCCCATCCACATTCCCTAGAATCTGCATTTTCTAGCTCAAACCCCTGGGGCCTTCTGTGCGCAGAGGAAATGTTCTCAGCATCCCTTTTTTCTCTCTTCATTTCAGACTCTTGCCCAGCACTGGGAGTCTTTGGCCATGTTACGCTCCTAAGTCAGTCTCCAGGAAGACTGCTGCTGGCCTTTGGTGTCACCCTGCCTGTCACATCACCATTTTCCAGGGCACTGTTCTGATTACCAGCCAGGTCTTGACACCTCACGTCCCCTACTCTCTGACACTACCTATTTAAGTCAACTTCTTTATGGCTCCTTCTTAATAAAGTCAAAGGAAACTTTTTCTCCAACCTTAAGGTCCCTTTATCTCTGTTCTGACTGCCCAATCTATTTGTCCAAATTTTCCTCAGTGCAGGTATGTAAACTAGAACCCAGCATGACCTGGGCTTACTTCTAGGGTGAGCCACTTATGTGCTGTCTTAGCACTTGACCATGTTACACTGTATTGCCTTTGACTGTTTATTATTTATCTCTTCTATTAGGTTGCAAGGCCACTGAGGGGAACTGTGTGTTGTCATTGCTGAAACTTCAGTGCATATCTCAGGGCCTGATATACAGAGAGTACTCGATCAACACTTGCATGAAAATGAGATAGTAACCCATAGTAGTTAGGTAAGTTTCCATGAATGGATATATACCTTTCTTGGTATGTGGATTATATCAGAGATATTTAATGATTTTCTTTAAAAAAATTCATAATCAGAAACATTGCCATCAAGGAAAACCATTGGTTGAAATATAAAAGAAGAAATATAAGCTCCAACGGCCTCTTGATGAGCAGAGTATTTATGGTATCTCAGCATTTTCTTCAAAGCACTGTGGTTTAGGGAAGCACAATAACAGCACGTGTCGTATATAAAACCCACCTGTGATCTCCTAGGGGTGGCCATTCTTACCAGCCTTCATCGTCTTCAGTGCAGTGAGATCAGCTGGTACATTTTCTATTTCCCAATAACCAAATTTTGACTCCATTTTTAAGTTTCAAAATATTTTAAAAGTTGTTTATTATATGAAAAGAGAACATGAGACTTATGAAAAATCAAGATCCTTTTTATTGGCCAAGTGTTATAGGAGGACGTTATGGGTACAGAGTTGAAGCAATAATGGTGGAGCCCTGTCTTGCCAATGTGTTTCAGCCCTGGACAAGTTCACTATGGAGTCAGTGAGACTGAAGAATGACAGTGGAACGTTCTTGGGGGAATGGGTTTATACCTAACTGTGGATAAAATGAGAGTTCCTGTGGCCAGGATTCTCACCTGTCCCTGATGATTAGCTCACTGCACACCTGCAGGCAATACATGGCTGTTGACTCTATATAAAGAGCTCTGCCCAGTGCTCTGGGCATGACCCAGTGGTATGGCTGCAAGGCTGCAGGAGAGGAGAGCAGAGGCTGGAGTGGTGGCAGCACCGAGGACAGAGGCACAGAGGATGGCTGTACGGGACGACTGTGCAGAGAGACCCAGAGGACGCCTGTGTGGGACAACTGTGCAGAGGGGCCCTGTCTTACCAATGGGTTTCAGCCCGGGCAAGTTCGCTCTGGATTCAATGCAACCAAAGAAATTGACAGTAGAATGTTCTTTGGGGTGAAAGGGTTTATTACCCAGCTTGTTCTCCCGGTGGTAGGTTGAGCACTAGCGTCTCTGTCTCCACCCAGAGCACTGGGCCGAGCTCTCTATATAGCACAATAATAGCTTATTGCCTAAAGGTGTGGAAGCAGTAGCCTAGCAACAGGCCAGTTTCATCATCAGGTGGTTTAAGTTCAGAGAGCATCCTGGCCATAGGAACCCCAACTTACCCACACTCCACCCCTCCAGGATTCTTGCCTTACAATCTACACGCTTTCCATCTTCTTCAATGGTCCCTGTGTGAGAAAGCTGGAGCATTCTAACCAGATTCCACAATAGCAACAGAGGATAACAACAACTTAGAGATAATAAAAAGTTAAGATACAGGTAACAAAAATAATAATCCTCAAGCCAGAGGAGGTTCCTAATAACAAAAATTATAATAATCCTCAAGCCAGAGGAAGTTCCCAATCCACAAAGACTTTAGGGGTGATAAGACACATGTTTTAATGCCACCAGCATAGGCAAATCTTGTCCATCAGGTAGGGTGCATGCAAGAGAGTGGTCCTGTGATAGGACTGTAGCAGGAAGGGGGTCCCTTCTAGGTCTAGTACACCATACTTTTACTCCTTTCCCCATGGGGGTTACCAAAGGGTCTATATATAGTGCTACTGGAGGTGAATGCACTGGCCATAATGATAAAACAAAACTCCCCAGTAAGATGCTCCTACCTTCTGGCCGTTCAGGATATACTACTGTGACCTTTGGCGGCCACTCTGCTGTTATTCCAGGAATACACAGGAGACCAGCTTCCAGGCCTTGTCCCCAAGGTGCCAGGAGAGCCAGCCATTGTTGGTCCATGTGTCGGAAGGTCCAAGGCCATGTCCACTCAATGGAGTCTCCAGGATTCAGTGCACTTAGTGCTGGCAGCAAGATGTTATTCTGGTGGCCGTATCTCAGCTTCAGTGATTCTTCCTTGGTTTGCACTTACAGTTGCATAGGGGAGGCAGCCATATGTGTTAACATGTCTACGAGGCTCAGGGCTCCTGTTCAGGGTTCTCATTCAAATGCTGTAGCACGGTCCATAAGAGGACTGACCATCCCTGCAGACTATTGGTATCTGACTTTAGTCCAGATTTTAACAAGCCATTGTGCCTCTCTATCATGCCTGCTGTGGTAGGATTGTATGGCACATGAAACTTCCACTTGATTCCCAGCTGTCACACCCATTCTTGCAGTGTATGTCCAGTAAAATGGGTGCCCTGATCACTCTCAATTACCTGTGGTTGGCCATAGGCAGCAAAGAGACGTTCCAAGCCTTTTTTGGTCATCTGCTGTTCTGCACAACAGGTAGGAAAAGCAACCAGAAGTCCAGTAGCTGTGTCCACACAAGTCATGGCCTACTGATATCCCTCTGACACAGGTAGAGTCCCAATATAGTCTATCTGCCACCTGACGAGGGGTATAGGCCCCTTAGCTATTGTCCCCTAGCTGTGGAACTCGGTGTTAAGACCCCTTTGGAGTACACAACACACTCCTGCCGGACTCTACTAACTTCTTCGAAGGTCAAAGGCAAGCCCCACTGATGGGCTACAGCCCATATGGTCTTTTGACCTGCCTGCAACAAACGCTGATGTAGCCATTGGGCTACATAGAGGCAGGCTTTCCTTCTAACCAACATATCTGGGCCAATTTATCTGCTTCGTCATTTCCTGGGGATGCCAGTGGCAAATGACCTGTCATATGATATACTGTAATTATTTTAGTCTGACCACAGGCCCATAAGTCTTGCCAAAATTCTTGCCCCCAAAGGGGTCGGTGACCAACCAGCCAGTTGGCATGGTACCAGGTTGGTAGCCACAGGGTCAGTCCCCGATAGACAGCCCAGCTGTCAGTTCAGATAACTATAGGGGAGGGCTCCTGGCTGATCACAAGCCACACAGCCCTCATCTCTGCCCATTGGTTACTGTTCCCCTCACTATCTTCCATCCATATGGTCTCAGTCTTAGGATGGAAAGCTATGGCCTCCATTTTGGGGGCTGCCCAGGGCTGGAGCCATCTGTGTACCATGCATCTTTGGGTATAGGGGCTCTTCCCTCCCGATAGGGACTCTCTGCTACTAATGGTTCAAAAGCAAGTTCTTCTTGCTTTTCACTAGTATATGTCACTGGCCCCAACAAGCATTGGAGTTCTTCACTCAAGGGCCTACTAGAAAGGGCACTATGCTGCTGTAGGTAAGCACCCCACTTGGCTAGTGTGGGTGTTTGTGCCATGCCACTCCTTGACTTTTGGGTCCAGTCTTGTACCCACCCCAAGATGGGTTAGGTGGTTATTACCTATATTGGGGCCATTCCAGTGATGGGTTCTGTAGCCAGCAAGGTGTGATACACGGCAGTCCGTTGTTTTTCTATCAAAGTGTATCGTGCCTCTGCCCCTTTCCAGAGTTGTGACCAGAATCCAACAGGTTGGTGAGTTCGTTCAAGCTGCTGGCAGAGACCCCAGCCATAACCGTCCTCAGTGACATGAATGTCCTGCTCACAGGGCCTTGATGGGTCTATCACACTCAAGGCCTGCATGGCCTTGACTGCCCATTTTACTGTAGCAAAGACAGATGCACATGTCTCATCCCAGTCCCACCTAAGGCCCTTTCGTACCAACCGGTATAAGGGCTTCAGAATTTGTGCCAACTGCAGGATAAACACTCTCCAGTAGCCTAGAAGACCCAAAAACTCCTGTAGCAATGCTACAGTTGTGGGAGTAGGAAAGGCCTGGACTTTATCTATAACTACTTCTGGTATAACTTTGGTCTTACCCGACCAGATGACCCAAAGAATTTGACAGACAAACCAGGTCCCTGAACCTTGGTGCTGTTCACAGCCCATCCTTTCTCCTGTAAATGTTGCAGCAGTCTAGGTGCTGCATCTTCTAGATCTGAAAGATAATTGGATGTGAGCATTACATCATCAATATAATGATACAGTGGTGCCGTTGGCCGTTTCGCCCATGTGGCCAAGTCCTGGGCTACAAGTCCATGACAGATGGTGGGGCTGTGGAGGTATCCCTGTGGGAGGACGGTGAAAGTCCATTGCCATCCTTCCCACGTAAAGGCAAACTGTTCCTGACTTTTTGCTCAATGTCAATAGAAAAGAAGGCATTAGCAGGATCTACCACATAATATGTTCCTAGTTCATGGCTGAGAGTATCCATCAAGCAATAGAGGGGACGGCAGCATGCATAGGAGGTATGACCTTATTCAGTTCTCTGTAATCCACAGTTATACGCCAGGAGCCATCTGGCTTTTTTACTGGCCACACTGGGGAACTGAATGGACTATGGGTGCGCTTTATAATACCCACCTTTTCCAGCTCCTGGAGAGCTTCTCCAATCTCTTTATGCCCTCCAGGCAGTTTTTATTGCTTGTTATTAGTCACCCGCTGAGGCACAGGCAAAGCTATAGGCAGGTGCCTAGCATGTCCCCTCAGAAGTGCCTTTACCACACATACTCTCAGTCTGAACTCACCTGCAGCAGTCCACAACCATAGACCCTACAGGATATCAATCCCCAAAATATACTCAGGGATAGGAGATATATACACAGTATACTCTTTGAGGGTTGACGCCCTATTTCCAAAGGGATTTGGGCCTTTTTCACTCTGATAGCCTTACCCCCGTATCCATCTATGATAGTGGGGGTCCCGGGGAACTGCTCAGGGTTACCGTGAATCAGTGAACATTCAGCCCCAGTGTCCATCAAAGCCAGGACACGTTGTATGTTCACTGGGGACCAATGGATAGCTATTTCAACATGTGGCCTCCCGTCCACCCCTGGTCCCTCAGAGCAGATACCTTGACCTTCCCCTCAGTCAAGCCGTGTTCCCCTATCACCTTCCTGTGTGGGCTCAAGTAAGGTTGGCTTGCTTTCCAGTAGGACGTCTTGCAAACACACAGGCTGGACTCGTGGCTCTGTCTCTGACCTCTGCCTCTTTGGTCTTAATGGCTGGAACTGCTGCTCTGGTTTCAGCTGTTGCCATAGCTCTAGTAAGATCCTGTTTGACTTCCCGTCTAATTTTCTTCCATCTGCTCCTGCCCGTATTAAATCAACCCACATCTGGGTCCTCATAACCTTCATGGGGCCCTGTAAATTCTTCTTGTGAGCAACAGGTCTTATCTCCTTCTGAATTCTCGTTGCTTCAGCCTCTCCTAAGTCTGCTACTGTACATGTCACCTCTCTTATGGGATGGCCTAAGTGAGGGGAAAGAATGGCCACTAGAGACCCAAAGAGGGATGTAGGAGCCATTTGAAGTACAATATTTCTCATCCCAGTAGTGAAAATCTCTTCATCTGGGCCATAATTCTCTGGACTATAGATGGCATTTCTCATGCCTAGCCCTCATAGCACCTGTTGGAGTTCAGCATATGTCTGCCATCTAACAGGAGAGGATGGTAGATCACCTGTATTGGGCCACACAGCACGAAGTGCAGCCATGAGCCAATCGAGGAGGGAGTGACTCCCTGGGGTCTGATGTGCATTTTGTAATCGCTGCCTCAAGGCAGGCTGCACTGTCAGGGAAGACAGCTTTCCCATCTCTGACCCTGACAGAACAATTCCACCCACCCCTAAGTCCCACAGACACAGGAGCCAAGGTGATATTGACTCCGAGGTCTTCTGCCTAAACTGGGAGCCCAAATCCACCAGCTCAGCCTGAGTATAGGGGCAGACCATAGAATGCTCCACAACCTTGGGAGGGGGCTGCTCCTCTCCTTGGGAAACTTTCAGCTGCTAGGTCTTTATTTTCTTTACAAGCACTGGGCGTGCGTTCAATACAGGAGGCGTCAGTGCCTCTGGCATCACCCCTTCGTCTTTCTCCATCTCCTGCATTTGTGGGGTTGATGGCACCTTTCTCTCCCCTCCTCCGAGTGCCTCCTCTATGACAACCTTTACCTTTTCTACTGTACCTTGCAGCAATGCTACCTTAGTCTTCAGAAGGCCTCTTACCTTCAGCTCAATGCTTTGCAGCTGACATTCTCACACCACCTCTGCCTGTGCTTCCCTCAGGAGTTCATCTTTTTCCTTGATGGCATCTTCTTCCTTCAGAACACCTGGCAGCACTGCCATCTCGTCTCCAATGGCACCTTGCTGCTGGTGCTCTTGTATCCATGCCATCTCTTTCTTCAGGGAATCCACAAAAGTGTGCAGCTCTCATTCTCATGCTGCCTTTTGCATCAATGCCATTTCCTTCCTCAGGGAATTCACAGAAGTTTGCAGCTTGCGTTCTCGTGCCGTCATTTCTTGGGTCTCCTCTGTAGTCTTTTTTAATACTGTGAGAAGCAGCCAACCCACAGTCCCCACTTCCTCACAGGCACTCTGCTTCTCAAAGGATCTACTTACTATACCAAGGGCCACCCCTACAGCCTCAAGTGTCACCTCCACTTGCCTCCAGTCCTGGGGTGGGGCCCAGTCCTCTAGGAGGCAAGCTACCTCAGACCACATACCCATTGGGGGACGATCCACTGTTTCCCCATTCACAGGGGCAGCCCGCTGAAGCACCCCTCTCATAAGGGCAGCTTGTCTTTTTCCTTGGACAACCATTGTTTTATGCAGCAAGCCAGTCTCTGCCTCTGGGCCCCTCTGTCTGCACAGCTGTCCTCTGGGCCTGTGGGGAAGTTGGGGTTCCTATGTCAAGGATCCTCACTGAACTTAAACCACCTGATGATATAACTGGCCTGTTGCTAGGCTACCGCTTCCACACCTTTAGGCAGAGACGCTAGTGCTCGACCTACCGCCGGGAGAACAAGCCAAGTAATAAACCCTTTCACCCCAAAGAACATTCTACTGTCAATTTCTTTGGTTGCATTGAATCCATAGTGAATTTGCCCAGGGCTGAAATCCATTGGCAAGACAATTGGCGAAAGTCGGTAGGATTCATTGTTAACCAAGGAAAAAGATCAGCTGCTCTTATGGGAGGGGTGCTTCAGCAGGCTGCCCCTGTGAATGGGGAGATGGTGAATTGTCCCCCAATGGGTATGTGGTCTGAGGTGGCTTGCCTCCTAAAGGACTGGGCCCCACCCCAGGACTGGAGGCAAGTGGAGGTGACACCTGAGGCTGTAGAGATGGCCCTTGGTATAGTAAGTAGATCCTTTGAGAAGCAGAGTGCCCGTGAGACAGCGGGGACTGTGGGTTGGCTGCTTCTCACAGTATTAAAAAAGTCTACAGAAGAGACCCAAGAAATGGTAGCATGAGAACGCGAGCTGCAAATTTGTGTGGATTCCCTGAAGAGGGAGATGGCATTGATGCGAGAGGAGGCAGCACGAGAGCGCCAGCAGCAAGGAGCCATTGGAGACGAGACGGCAGCGCTGCAGGTGTTCTGAAGGAGGAAAAGGCCATCAAGGAAAAAGACGAACTCCTGAGGGAAGCACAGGCAGAGGTGGCACGAGAACATCAGCTGCAAAGCATTGAGGTGAAGGTAAGAGAGCTTCTGAAGACTGAGCTAGCATTGTTGTGAGGCACTGTAACAGAGGAGGCACTTGAAGGAGTGGAGAGAAAGGTGCCATCAGCCCCAGAAATGCAGGAGCTGGGGAAGGATGAAGGGGTGGTGCTGGAGGCAGTGGCCCCTCCTGTATTGAAGGCACGCCCAGTGGTTGTAAAGAAAATAAAGACCCAGCAGCTGAAAGTTCCCCAAGGAGAGGAGCTGCACCATTCCCAAGTCATGGAGCACTCTGTAGTCCACCCTTATACTTAGGCTGAGCCAGTGGCTGTGGGACTTAGGGGTGAATGGAATTGTTCTTTCCGGATCAGAAATGGGAAAGCTATCTTCCTTGACAGTGCAGCCCACCTTGAGGCAGTGATTACAATATGCAAGGTGATATGTACAGTAGCTGAAGCAACGAGAAGCCAGAGAGAAATAAGACCTGTTACTCACAGGAGGAATTTGAGGGGCCCCGGAAGGGTTACGAGGACCCAGATGTGGGTTGATTTGATACGGGCGGGAGTAGGTGGAAGGAAATTAGATGGGAAGCCAAATAGAATCTTACTGGAGGTATGGCAACAGCTGAAACCAGTGCAGCAGTTCAAGCCATTAAGACCAAAGAGGCAGAGGTCAGAGACAGAGCCACGAGTCTGGCCTGTGTGTCTGCAAGACTTTTTGCTGGAGAGGCTGGAGAACAATGTTCAAGCTTCCTTGCACAGGGACCATTGCAGAGGACTAAGGGCACATAGATTGAGAGGAGGGAAACCTGGAGGAGTGGAGTGTGGATAAAATGAGAGTTCCTGTGGCCAGGATTCTCACCTGGCCCTGGTTGATTAGCTCACTGCACACCTGTGGGCAATACATGGCTGTTGACTCTATATAAAGAACTCTGACTCTGCCCAGTGCCCTGGGCGTGACGTGGTGGAATGGCTGCAAGGCTGCAGGAGAGCAGAGCAGAGGCTGGACTGGTCACAGCTCCGAGGACAGAGGCCCAGAGGATGGCTGTACGGGACAACTCTGCAGAGGGGCCCAGAGAACAGTTGTGCAGACAGAGGGGCCCAGAGGCAGAGACCACCTTGTTGCACACAGACTCACTCTGAGTGAATGGGATTTTAGTGACTGATCTGCCACCTGGAAATAAAGCTGGGTATAACCCTTTCACCCCGAGAACCTTTTGCTGTCAATTTCTTTGGTCACACTGAATCCATAGCGAACTTGCCCGGGGCTGAAACCCATTGGCAAGACACCAACTTTATTCCCACAGTGGCAGGGCAATCACTAGAATCCCGTCCACTCAGAGCAAGTCTACATGCAGCAAGCTGGTCTCTGCCTCTGGGCCTCTCTGCTCCTGCAGCCATTTCAGTCTGTCCTCGGCACTGTCACTACTCCAGTCTCATCTCTGCTCTCCAGCAGCCATGCAGTTGTGCCACTGTGTCACCCAGAGCACTGGGCGGAGCTCTTTATACAGACTCAATAACGACATATTGCCCATATGCATGTAGTGAGTGAGCCAACCAGGGCCAGGTGGGAATCCTGGTGACAGGAACCTTCACTTTATCCACAGCCCAGAGTGACATGAGACTAAGATTAGAACTGAAATTATCAACTGCTAAAATTGGTGCCTCAGTGGGTAAACTTCACCAGTATAATTGACCAGATGAAACTGTTTTGTAGAATTTAAAGAACTTAAGTTCCATTAAAAGCCTCTAGCTTGAGAGATTTGGCAGGACATTAGAAATTAGGCCTTTGGAATAGGCTTAAACAGCAGAATATTGGTCTTTTTTCCTGTGGGTGAAGACTTATTTTATTTGGGCAGAAAGCTGTCTTTATGTCTTCTAAATTCATGCTATTGTGCTTTGATTAGAGTAAGAGCTTCCCTGCTGTTAATTATTGATGGAGGCGATGGTGGTGATATAACCTTATGAGACCAGGTGGCCTTGATGGGTTTTAAGCTTAGTTCCTTATTCCTACTCAGGCAGCATAACACTCTCTTGGCATTTTCCATGTTACGAAAGTCTTGGAACTTTAGAAGAGAAACACAAATTTTTAAAAATCTCACAAGAAATTGTAAGGTTTCTTATCATAAAGTAACTCTTTTTGTGATCCTGCAGCACCATAATTTATCTGATCAGATACTTTGATTGGAAACATATCTATTGGATACAGTTAGTGTTCATGTAGTTGGTAACTGAAAGAATTGCTAGGCAATCTTAATACCTTGCTTTTGAGTTATTATCTATTATAACATGTAATATTTAACCACTCCAGAGTCTGATCTTCTAAAAGGGTGAAGACACTGCAAGTGTCATTCATTTATTCAGTCAGCAAGTATGTACTGAGTATCTACCACGTGCTAGGTACTGTGTTTGGTGATAGAAATACATCAGTAAAGAAAACAGGCAAACTCTCATGACATTTATATTTTAACAGGGAAGAGACAGTAAATAAAGCAAGAGTATGGACAATTAAGATGAAAAGAATTCTGTAGATGAAAGGGACTAGCCACTAAAAAGTAAATTCCTACAAAGGTGGGTAGATAGTCCATCTACAACCATAGTAAAATAAGGCACAATAGTGAGATTCCCCCCTGCTTCATTCTTCCTTCTCAGGATTGCTTTGACTATTTGGGGTCTTTTGTGGCTCTATATGAATTTTAGAACTATTTGTTCCAGTTCGTTGAAGAAAGCTGTCAGTATTTTGATAAGGATTGCATTGAATCTGTAGATTGCTTCAGGCAGGATGGCCATTTTGACAATATTAATCCTTCCTATCCAAGAGCATGGGATGAATTTCCAATTATTAGTGTCCTCTTTAATTTCTCTTAAGAGTGTCTTGTTGTTTTCAGGGTATAGGTCTTTCACTTCCTTGGTTAGGTTTATTCCTAGGCATTTTATTCTTTTTGATGCAATTGTGAATGGAATTGTTTTCCTGATTTCTCTTTCTGCTAGTTCATCATTAGTGTATAGGAATGCAACAGTTACCCAAGGGAAAGGGACTGGGGAGGATGGGAGGGATAAGGGGAAAAAGGGGCATTACGATTAGCAGACATAATGAAGGTGGGGTGCACAGGGAAGGCAGTATATAGCACAGAGAAGACAAGTAGTGATTCTATAGCATCTTACTACACTGAAGGACAGTGACTGTAATGGGATATGTGGTGGGGACTTGATAATGGGGGGAATCTAGTAACCACAATGTTGCTCATGTAATTTTATATTAATGATACCAAAAAGAAAAATAAGGCACAGTAGGTTATCAGAAAGCTACTGACCATCTGGGTTCTTGATATTTTCTGCAATAATTTTCTTTATCCTTTAGCTATTGATTTCAGGGTTTTTGTCTTTAGGTTTCCTATTTCACAGGGCATTGAGGTTGGGGAGCAGGGAGACACAGACTCACACCCTTTGGATCTAACGGTGATCTTAGAGGTGATCCGTTCTAATTCCTTCCCCTTTGTGGGTGATAAGGTGGAGGCTCAGAGAAGTCCCCTGGCTTGCTCTGGGCCTCACAGGTAGTTACCCCTAATTACGAGTAGCCAGTCCTCATCCCTGCGGAGTTCCAGTAGGTGGTGCATCTCTAGATTTTTAATTTATAAAACCCCAAATCGGGATTTTCATGGTCTCACACATGATCAACGCTGAGATGTCCTCAGTTCTCTAGGCTCCAGGGGTTACTTCTAATTAATACCTAATAACAACTTACAAATCTTTCTACTCCCAAGCCAGCAATATATCTAGCCTTTAATGGGCTCTCATGTGCCATTCTCTGCCTGGCCCAGTGTTCTAGGCTTCTCTGTGGGTGGACTCCGAGAGTTTCACAGCTGCTTTTCCAGGCTGCTGGGAATGTCCTCACTGTGCTTCAGTCTCAGAGTGGACACAGTTCATTTTCCAAGCATTTTTAAGGGCAGACTATATACTTTACAAAACTTAACCAATGGTTTCAGGATAACAGAAGATAATTACTCTGCAGAAAAGGAAGAGTAATGTGGATGTGGCTGTCACTCATGCTCATCGGTCAGGCTCTCAAACAGAGGCCCCTGTTGTCATCTCAGTTTTTCAACTTCCCTCTAGCCCAACTCTGGCACCACATTCCCGGGGCCAGTCTGGCGTCTGATGGCCTTTTCCCACGCCTCCTACCCGTGCCCGGGCTGCTGCGTCTCTGTCTCCTTAGGCTCTGCAGCCGGTCCTTTCTGCTCCTGAAGAGGCGCTCTAGTTCACGGGGACAGTGACCTTTGGCAAAACCATACAGAGCAGTTTACTCTTCACAGTTGCATGTCTTCCACTCTGGATTTGAGTTTGGGTTTTATTTTTACATAATCAAAATGCTTTAAGTAAGAATTTTTTTCCAAAACAAAAAAGTAACCCCCACCCACTGTGAGAGATGCCTCCACTCCCACCAAATTTTAAAATATGAAGTAAAACAGGACAAAAACTGGTTGGCAGCCATGAAATACCCTAATAGCCAGCTCTCAAGATTTCAGCCTCATGGGCTCAAGTTTCTAAACTCCTTTTATAATGTGTAGAATTTCCCTCACTTCTCTGCTAGCCACCTTTCATTTCTATCTTCAAAACTTATTGTAAAATCTAGCCTTCCCTGGAAGCCTGATAACCTTGTGTCCCGCTAATCAATCCTTTATCCTTAGCACTTAAGTATTCAGTGTTTATGAGGCCATTTTGCCACACTTTTTCAGTTGTAAATGTGTGTTCACCTTCCAGTTACAACACAAACACTTTGGAGACACTTTTAGCATCCCCTCCCTTCCTGCTTCATAACAATGCCTTTTTAGTGCTCAACAAATATAACTTTTTTTCTCAGACAAAAATCTACTGTTTACCCCTCAAACATTGCCAAAGGCCTTAGACTTCCTGCACTGCTATTTCTATTTTGATGTCTTTCATTTCACCTTCCTACTGAATTTGTCCCAAGTTCTGCAGCCAGTGGTTGTCATACGGATTTGGGCCTGACATCCAAATGTAATTCCCACTCAAGAGCATCGCTGAATCTCATCGGACATCTTTAAATCTCATGCTGTAATTTTCTATTATACAGTCAAGGAAAAATAGTGTGCCATGAAGCACACTGGGCCAGGCTGTCCCACTGGCACTGCTCTACCCAGGAGCACCATGTGGCCTTTTGTGAAGCGGTAGGGGAGGCCATGACCTTCAGCAGGTCAGTGGGCACTGTAAGCAGAGCCTGAAACGCGAGTGGAGAGGAGCCTTTGTGCCAAGGCATGACATGCACTGCTGGGTCTCACTGAGCAGGAAGATGGGCTAAGGAGGACAGGAGGAGAGGCTGGGCACTACACCGTCAGGCCCAGCCATGGCCTGAAAAAACCACACGTAAGGAGGGGCTGGAGAGATGGTATCAAACAGTGGGGACCAGATTTTGCAGGCCTACACTGAAGTATAGAAGTAGCTGAGCTCAGTCTCTGTGTTATTGAAATGTTTTAGGCCAATTAAATAAAATGGTAATGTGTAATAAATGTCTTCATTACCTACCCCTGTGCTTAGCCTTAGCCCATCCTTCTTTTAATATTTAATAGCATTTGAAAATTCAAGGAACTTTGATGTTCCACTGTTTGAATTCATAAATATGCTCAAAAATTCTATTTGATATCTTTAAAGTTTTTGGCTCTTTGCTTGCTAAAAATTATACTTTTTCTTATAAAGAGGAAAGTTATCTCTGACTAGGAATAAACAACACTAGTTCATAGTAGAAATCTAGAACCAACCATCTACAATGGTTTTACTACCAAGCGAAATTTAGGGTGTCAAAATATGCACAATCTATACATAGTTGATCAAATTGATACATAGCTAACAGACTGCAGAGAGGATTCATTTAGAGCCAAAGAGCTTAGGTTCTGGCCCCACCTTTAGTCCTAATAACTAGCTTTTTGATTTGAGCAAGTTACTTCGCCTCTTTAAGTCTCTGTTTCCACATCTGTTACGTGAGGCTGGTGATAATAATATTTAATCTTGCTTTGTTCAGATTATTTAGATTAGGGGGTTGAGAGTTAAAAATGAGTGAAGATGTGTAAAACTTGTAGAAAAATTCCTGGCACACCGTGCCAGATAAGTGTTAGCTGTTATGATTATACTCCTATGGTCTACTTTTGCAGTGAGTTCATGTTGAATGTGCTTAGAGATTAAGATTTAATTATTCATCAATTTTACAAATACTGAAAATTGAATTTCTTTCTTTTCTTCTTAAGAATATGTGTAGGTATAACATGCATATATATGTGTATGTGCATATGTATAGGGTTATTTATAAAACGTGTACTTACTAATTTCTATATTACTCAATAATGTATTGAATTTTCTTTTTCATTAATGCTGAAAATAATCTACTCATGGGGCCAGTTTTTTCTCATCTTAACTGTCAGGGATATAATGTAATCCAAATGTGAGAGCAATTTCAGTGAAGGTGTGAACCCACAGAATTCCCTTTAGATTAGGGCCAAAGGAACAGTTTAATTTTCTCTTTGTTATGTTTCAAATACATCTCGAGCCGTACTGGGAGTATCACTGTAAAATAAAGGGGCTCTTGCAATCCAGCACCTCTTACATGTAGCTAATTAAATAGAATGAGAGGCAAGGAGCAGACAAGAATCAAGCTCATAAATATTACACACTTTTATTAATAACATACAAATGATCTTGATTAAACCTGCATTTTCCATGTGTAACAGTCTCACATACAGATTTGTTTCCTTGTCCAGGAGCTCTAGATGGGGTGGAAGTGTCCTGAAATTTTAATGTAAGGAGACTCCCTCTTGGCTCAAGATTCTTCCTATTTTCTGTTTTGCAGCCTCTCACTGTAGGTTTTCCCAATTTCTAGGACCCAAGGCTAGGGTGGGGACCTATGAAAGACTCCTGTTGTCCTCTGAGCCTCTAGATCAGCCTGTGATTCCAGAGACAATTCTTGCCATTAAAAAATTTTCAAATCAAAACCCATATAACCCACAAAGGTCTAAATTAGATCTCTGCATTTTATCTATTCTCATTGCCTCCTTCATTGTGCTCTCTCAAATTTGTTATTACATATTTTTCCTGTGATTGTTTTTCTAAAAGTCTGTCTCCCCCTCTCTATTCAAGTTCCTGAGATCACGGAGATCACAACAGATCACATCTCATTCCCATGCAAATCTCACCTCTGACCTATGATAGCTTGTTTGTGATTTGGGTGTGTGTATGTGTGTGTGTTAGGAGGAAGCTAAAACCAGGGATTTTATGACTGATCCTTTTTGAAACTGGAAAATAGTTTATTTTCAATACAGTTTACACTTTGAAATGTATATTTTCATGCGTTTTGACAAGTGTATGGAAGAATGTAATTTTTACCATAATCAAGAGCAACAGCAGTTACCTCACTCCCCAAAGTTCCCTCCTGCCTCTCTGCCATCCATTCCCTACTTTGCGTTCACACCCGGCCCCAGGCACAAACCTCTTTCCTTCCTGCTGGCCGTCTCTAGAGCTAACGTAAATGGTCTGTGTCCAGGTGCCTGGCTTCTCTCCTTCAGCAGGATGCCTTTGAGATCCATCCATGCTGTTCTGTGTAGTAGTAACTTGTTTCTTTTTATTACAGAGAAAAAAATTGAGTAGATTCTTAAGAATTATTTGTTGACTATATAAAAAGGAATACAGAGATTCAAGATGGCGGCATGAGAGGTGAGACGGAGAGCTCCTCCCAAAACCACAAACAGCACAAAAATATAGTTAATAAATACAACTAACCTTCAGACAGCAACAAGAAAGAAGGCTGAACCAGACTGCATACAGACCACACGAACAGAGCAGACCTCAAGAAACAGGGTAACATATGAAAGCCTTAAGCCGGCAAGACCCAAGCCCTTCACCCACCCCAGCTCACCAGCGGGAGGAACAGAAATGGAGCACGGGAGGGGGTGAAAGCCTAGGACTGCTGGACACCTAGCCCTGGACATCTGCTTTGTGAGCAGAATCCTATATTGTGTGGTGCCTGGGTGTTGGGGAGCTCGGACAGGCAGAGTGCTTGCAAAATTGACATTCCAGCCATTTGTGGAGGAGGGGATTCACACCCAGCCGCTCTGTGTCAGAGGAAAGACAGGGAGTCTGAGAGGCTTCATAGCCAGGGGTGGGGTTTGCATGGAGCTTGCTGTGCAGGAGAAGGGAGAGCTGGACAAGGTAGTATGGGTGCGCTCTGCCCAGCTGGTTGGGAACTTTGAGGAGCTTCAGGTGCTCCATCCCCCTGACTGCCTACTCAACTCCGAGGCCCCCCACTGTGACACACAGCCTGCCGAGCCTTCGTACTGGCCTGCAGGCACCTGCTCGCAAACCGGCAGTCACTGCACAGGCGTCAGGCCAGCCAGAGGGAGGCCCCGCCTACAACAGCTAGAGACGCAAAGCACAGAAGATTACCCATGTGTGCTTGGCCCACTGCCTCTGACACTGGAGACAGGCACCACAGATGGGAAGCAACAAACAGATCTTTCCTCCCCCCAGGCACCAGCTCCGCTCCCCTACATCCCCCAACCTCACTCTAGGGGCTGAGCAGCTCCAGAGACCAGAGTTTCTGCACACTAGTGAGCACCACACAGAAATATGAAACGTCAAAAGAGCATGGTTCAGACCAAAATCTCACAAACCCCAGAAAGAGAGTCAAATGAAACCGAACTCACAAATCTTCCAGAAAGAGAGTTCAAATTAAAATTATAAACATGCTTATGGAGGTACAGAAAAATATTCAAGACCTCGGGAATGAATTTAAAATGGAGATTCAATCATTAAGAAATATTGTATCTGAAATGCAACATACAATGGAGGTTATATGTAGTAGAAGAGATAGTAAATGGAATAGAAATTAGAGAAGAGGAATACAAAGAAGCTGAGGCACAGAAAGAAAAAAGGATCTCTAAGAATGAAAGAATATTACAGAACTGTGTGACCTATCCAAACGGAACAATATTCGCATTATAGGGGTACCAGAAGAAGAAGAGAGAGAAAAAGGGATAGAAAGTGTCATTGAGGAGTTAATTGCTGAAAACTTCCCCAATCTGGGGAAGGAGATAGTCTCTCAGGCCATGGAGGTGCACAGATCTCCCAACACAAGGGACCCAAAGAAGACAACATCAAGACATATCATAATTAAAATGGCAAAGATCAAGGATAAAGACAGACTTTTTTTGCTATTATTAATATACAATTACATGAGCAACATTATGGTTACTAGACTCCGCCTATTATCAAGTCCCCACCACATACCCCCATTGCAGTCACTGTCCATCAGCGTAGAAGGATGTTATAGTATCACTACTTGTCTTCTCGGTGTTATACTGCCTTACCCATATCCCCCTGCTCCATCCCCACCCCTGCTACATTATGTGTGCAAATTATAAAAGCCCTTTTTCCCCCTTATCCCTCAATTGCCACCCATCTTCCCCAGTCCCTTTCCCTTTGGTAACTGTTAGTCCATTCTTGGGTTCTGTGAATCTGCTGCTGTTTTCTTCCTTCAGTTTTTTCTTTGTTCTTATACTCTACAGAGGAGTGAAATCATTTGGTACTTGTATTTCTCTGCCAGGCTTATTTCGCTGAGCATAATACCCTCTAGCTCCATCCATGTTGCTGCAAATGGTAGAATTTGTTTTCTTCTTATGGCTGAACAATATTCCATTGTGTATATATACCACATCTTCTTTATCGATTCATCTACTGATGGACACTTAGGTTGCTTCCACTTCTTGGCTATTGTAAATAGTGCTGTGATAAACATAGGGGTGCATATATCTTTTTCAAACTGGGCTGCTGCATTCTAAGGGTAAATACCTAGTTGTGGGATTCCTGGGTCAAATGGTATTTCTATTTTGAGTTTTTTGAGGAACCTCCATACTGCTTTCCACAATGGTTGTACTAATTTACATTCCCACCAGCAGTGTAGGAGGGTTTCCCTTTCTCCACATCCTTGCCAACATTTGTTGTTGTTTGTCTTTTGGATGGTGGCCATCCTAACTGGTGTGAGGTGATATCTCATTGTGGTTTTAATTTGCATTTCTCTGATGACTAGTGATGTGGAACATCTTTTCATGTGAAAGACAGACTTTTAAAAGCAGCTAGAGAGAGAAAAAAGATCACATACAAAGAAAACCCATCAGGCTATCATCAGACTTCTCAACAGAAACCTTACAGGCCAGAAGTGAGTGGCATGATATACTGAATGCAATGAAGCAGAAGGGCCTTGAACCAAGAAACTCTACCCGGCAAGGTTATCATTTAAATTTGACAGAAGGATTAAACAATTTTCAGATAAGCAAAAGCTGAGAGAATTTGCCTCCCACAAACCACCTCTAAAGGGCATTTTGGAGGGACTCCTATAGATGGAAGTATTCCTAAGGCTAAACAGATATCATTCAAGGGAAGACAAAGAGTACAGAATATGATTTATAACATACAAAGAATGGACGAGGAAAAAAAAAAGAACCTTTAGGTTGTGTTTGTAATAGTATTGGAAGTAAGTTAATTTAGACAGTTAGATAGAAAGGGAATTGCCCTTGAATCTTTGGTAACCAAAATCTGAAGCCTGCAATGGCAATATCTACATACTTATCGATAATAACCCTAAATGTAAATGGTCCGAATGCACCAATCAAAAGACATAGAGTTACTGAATGGATAAAAAAACAAGACCCATCTATATGCTGCCTACAAGAGACTCACATCAAACCCAAAGACATACACAGACTGAAAGTAAAGGGATGGAAAAAGATATTTCATGCAACTAATAGTGAGAAAAAAGCAGGAGGTGCAGTACTGTATCAGACAAAACAGACTTCAAAATAAAGAAAGCCACAAGAGACAAAGAAGGACATTACATAATGATAAAAGGGTCAGTCCAACAAGAGGATATAACTGTTATAAATATCTATGCACCCAACACAGGATCACCTACCTATGTGAAACAAATACTAACAAAATTAAAGGGGGAAATAGAATGCAGTGCATTCATTTTAGGAGACTTCAACACACCACTTACTCCAAAGGATAGATCAATCAGACAGAAAATAAGTAAAGAGACAGAGGCACTGAACAAAGTATTAGAACAGATGGACCTAATGGACATCTACAGAACACTCCATCCAAAAGCAACAGGATACACATTCTTCTCAAGTGCACATGGAACATTTTTAAGAATCGATCATATATTAGGCCACAAAAAGAACCTCAGTAAATTCAAAAAGATTGAAATTGTACCAACCAGCTTCTCAGATCACAAAGATATGAAAGTAGAAATAAATTACACAAAGAAAACAAAAAAGCCCACAAACACATGGAGGCTTAATAACATACTTTTAAATAATCAATGGATCAATGACCAAATAGAAACAGAGATAAAACAATATATGGAGACAAATTACAACAATAATTCAACACCACAAAATCTGTGGGATGCAGCGAAAGCTGTGCTAAGAGGGAAATACATTGAAATACAGGCCTGTCTCAGGAAAGAACAATCCAAACTGAACAGTCTAAACTAACAACTAATGAAACTAGAAAAGGAAGAACAGATGAGGCCCAAAGTCAATAGAAGGAGGGACATAATAAAGATTAAGGCAGCAATAAATAATATTGAGAAAAATAAAACAATAGAATCAATGAAAGCAGGAGCTGATTCTTTGAGAAAATAAACAAAATAGATAAACCCCTAACCAGACTTATCAAGAAAAGAAGCTGAGAAAGGAAAAATCACTACAGATACCACAGAAATACAAAGAATTATGAGAGAATACTATGAAAAATTATATGCTAACAAACTGGAAAACCTAGAAGAAATGGACAGGTTTCTAGAAAAATACAACCTTCCAAGGCTGACCCAGGGAGAAACAGAAAATCTGAATAGACCAATGACCAGCAAAGAAATTGGATTGGTAATCAAAACACTACCTAAGAACAAAACTCCTGAACCAGATGGTTTCACTGCTGAATTTTATCAAACATTTAGTGAATACTTAATACCCATCCTCATTAAAGTTTTCCAAAAAATAGAAGAAGAGAGAATACTCCCAAACTCATTCTATGAAGCCAACATCACTCCAATACCAAAACTAGGCAAAGACACCACAAAAAAAGAAAATTACAGACCAATATCTATAATGAACATACATGCAAAAATACTCAAAAAAATATTAGCAAACCGAATTAAAAAATACCTCAAAAAGATCATCCATCATGATCAAGTGGGATTCATCCCAGGGATGCAAGGATGGTACAACATTCGAAAATCCATCCACATCATCCACCACATCAACAAAAAGAAGGACAAACACCACATGATCATCTCCATAGATGCTGAAAAAGCATTCGACAAAATTCAACATCCATTCATGATAAAAACTCTCAACAAAATGTGTATAGAGGGCAAGTACCTCAACATACTAAAGGCCACATATGACAAACCCAAAGCCAACATTGTACTTAACAGCGAGAAGCTGAAAGCTTTTCCTTTAAGATCGGGAACAAAACAAGGATGCTCACTCTCCCACTTTTATTCAACATAGTACTGGAGGTCCTAGCCGCGGCAATCAGACAACACAAAAAAATAAAAGGCATCCAGATCGGCAAGGGAGAACTCAAACTGTCCTTGCTTGCAGATGACATGATATTGTACATAAAAACCCTAAAGAATCCACTCCAAAACAGATCTAATATCTGAATTCAGCAAAGTTTTGGGATACATAATTAATACACAGAAATCTGTTGCATTCCTATACACTAATGATGAACTAGCAGCAAGAGAAATCAGGAAAACAATTCCATTCACAATCACATCCAAGCGAATAAAATACCTAGGAATAAACCTAACCAAGGAAGTGAAAGACCTATTCCCTGAAAACTACAAGACACTCTTAAGAGAAATTATAGAGGACACTAATAAATGGAAATTCATCACATGCTCTTGGCTGGAAAGAATAAATATTGTCAAAATGGCTATACTACCTAAAGCAATCTACAGATTCAATGCAATCCCTATCAAAACACCAACAGCATTCTTCAATGAACTAGAGAAAATAGTTCTAAAATTCATATAGAACCACAAAAGACACCGAATAGCCAAAGCAATCCTGAAAAGGAAGAATAAAGCAGGGGGGATTATGCTCCCTGACTTCAAGTTCTACTACAAAGCCACAGTAACCAAGACAATTCGGTACTGGCACGAGAACAGAACCATAGACCAATGGAACAGAATAGAGAGCCCAGACATAAACCCAAGCATATATGGTCAATTAATATATGATAAAGGAGCCATGGATATACAATGGGGAAATGACAGCCTCTTCAACAGCTGGTGTTGGCAAAACTGGACAGCTACATGTAAGAGAATTAAACTGGATTACTGTCTAACCCCATACACCAAAGTAAACTCAAAATGGATCAAAGGCCTGAACGTAAGTCATGAAACCATAAAACTCTTGGAAGAAAACATAGCCAAAAATCTCTTGGACATAAACATGAGCAACTTCTTCATGAACATGTCTCTCCAGGCAAGGAAAACAAAAGCAAAAATGAATGAGTGGAACTATATCAAACTAAAAAGCTTCTGTACAGCAAGGGATACCATCAGTAGAACAAAAAGACATCCTACAGTATGGGAGAATATATTCATAAATGACATATCCGACAAGGGGTTGACATCCAAAGTATACAAAGAGCTCATGCACCTCAACAAACAAAAAGGAAATAAGCCAATTAAAAAATGGGCAGAGGATCTGAACAGACACTTCTCCAAAGAAGAAATTCAGATGCCAACAGGCACATGAAAAATGCTCCACCTCATTAGTCATCAGAGAAATGCAAATTAAAACCACAATGAGATATCACCTCACACCAGTTAGGATGGCTGCCATCCCAAAGACAAACAACAACAAATGTTGGCAAGGATGTAGAGAAAGGAGAACCCTCCTACACTGCTGGTGGGAATGTAAATTAGTACAACCATTGTGGAAAGCAGTATGGAGATTCCTCAAAAAACTCAAAATAGAAATACCATATGACCCAGGAATCCCACTCCTAGGAATTTACCCTTAGAATGCAGCAGCCCAGTTTGGAAATGATATACACCCCTATGTTTATCACAGCACTATTACAATAGCCAAGAAATGGAAGCAACCTAAGTGTCCATCAGTAGATGAATGGATAAAGAAGATGTGGTACATATACACAATAGAATATTATTCAGCCATAAGAAGAAAACAAATCCAGACATTTGCAACAACATGGATGGAGCTAGAGGGTATTATGCTCAGCGAAATTAGCCTGGCCGAGAAAGACAAGTACCAAATGATTTCACTCATCTGTGGAGTATAAGAACAAAGAAAAAACTGAAGGAAGAAAACAGCAGCAGATTCACAGAACCCAAGAATGGACTAACAGTTACCAAAGGGAAAGGGACTGGGGAAGATGGGTGGGAATGGAGGGATAAGGGGGAAAAAGGGCTATTACAATTAGCACAAATAATGTAGTGGGTGTGGGGGTGGGGTGTGGAAATACATGGAAGGCAGTATAAAACAGAGAAGACCAGTAGTGATTCTATAACATCTTCTACGCTGATGGACAGTGACTGCAATGGGATATATGGTGGGGACTTGATAATAGGGGGAGCCTAGTAACCATAATGTTGCTCGTGTAATTGTATATTAATAATAGCAAAATAAAAATAAAATAAAATAAAAAATGAATACAAACCTGGAAGCATGTCAACAAATGGATTAATTGAGAAAATCTAAACAGCTTTACCCCCCAAAATACTCGCTGAGTACCTGGATAATATGTTAATTATATTTTAATAGTAGTAATTGCAGATTTTAATAGCAGGTCTTGTGTTTATCTTTAGACTTCTTGTTGGAGCAGTTCTCTAAGATAGTTGGAAAGCTTAAGCACCATCTCTAGAGGAAATAAAATCATTTTTTGTTTCTGTCGTACCTAGGAGTCTACATATTGTTCCGTGACCTCTTCATTGACAATTCTGACATAGACTGAGGGAGGCCAATATTTTTAGCATAGAATATCCCCATTGGAACAGTGAGCACTGTACTTTTCAGGTAAAAATTTCAAGTTTCAGCTAAAATGTTATGGGAATTATCTTATTTGGATGTAAAGAGAATTTAAAATATATTGCTTGCCCCACCCTAGTTTTAAAAAAGTAAAAATCTATATTGGATGTTTCCTAAAGATTTTACTGTGGATCCTTGAAAACTATTTTCCTCAGTACTTACTAGGACCATGATAAGGAGAATTTTGATATTTCAAAGAGTGCTAACATTAAGTCATTTAGATGACAGGGAAATCAGGTCTGTCCTTTCTATGAATGCATAAAGGACCAAGGAGAGACAAAAAATATACAAGAAAAGAACACTAGATTAAGAATGAAATGTGGAATCTACTTATTAGCTAGGTGGTTTAACTTCTTATGACAATGGTATTCTCTGGAAAAATTGGGATAAATAATCAATCCTGCTTATCTCTCAATTTCTGTTTTTTGTTTTCAAATGTTACTACAAATGCTACCAGTGATTATGTTCTCTTTGGATTGCCTGTTCTTTTACTAAACAGTCATGTATGATGTTTGAACACATTTGAGCTCTCCCCTAAGTCAGCAATGGAGATCACTGGGGGAAACTCTTTCTTCATTCATTCCTTTGCAATAAATGTCTCCACAAGCACAGAGAAATCTTGTTATTTAAAAAAAAAAACCTCAGGTTTTAAGTCAAAAAGGATATATGGTAATAGACAAGCTACTTTGTAAATTTTTCCATATCTGCTATGGGAAATACACATACATAGACAGCCATTTTCCTAACATTTTTCTTATTTACTAGGTACCAGGTACTGTGCTAAGGGTATGAGACAGATGATTTCATTTAACCTTCACAACCATCCTCTCAAGTGAGTGGCTATTGGCCATGTTTCATAGATGAGAAAACTGGACTTATAGTCTTTTTGTTGGTTTCCTGTCTAGTTGTTTGAGATGTGGCTGATTTTCATGGGGACAATTATTGTGAGGCTGTTCATTTTCAAAGCTCCTGTAGAACTGTAGAAGGTGGATTAGGAATAGGGCAAGTTAAAACTCCACAAAGCTTGCTGTTCTTATCAAGACTCAGCCATTGTTTGTTGAATAAATGGTCTTCAGATGAGCACTGACTGTTGTAAGGCTTTGGCTAATTTCCAGATTCTGACAAATTTGATTTTGACAAATTTTTCCCATGTTCTCCTTGGAGCAGATTTTTGGGTGTCCTTATTCTAGCATTCCCACTAATGTCCTGGGAGTGATAGTTTTTAGCATGGGAGGTGATGGCTAATCTGAGTCATTTCTTATTATTCAGCCATAAGAAGAAAACAAATCCTACCATTTGCAACTACATGGATGGAGCTGGAGGGTATTATGCTCAGTGAAATAAGCCAAGCCGAAAAAGACAAGTATCAGATGATTTCACTCATCTGTGAAGTATAAGAACAAAGAAAAAAACTGAAGGAACAAAACAGCAGCAGACTCACAGAACCCAAGAAGGGACTAATAGTTACCAAAGGGAAAGGGACTGGGGAAGATGGGTGGGAAGGGAGGGATAAGAGGGAAAAAGGGGCATTGCGATTAGCAGATGTAATGTTGGGGGGGGCACGGGGAGGGCTGTACAACTCAGAGAAGGCAAGTAGTGATTCTATGGCATCTCATTACCCTGATGGACAGTGACTGTAATGGGGTTAATGGAGGGACCTGATGAAAGGGGTAGTTTAATAACCATAATATTGCACATGTAATTGTAGATTAATGATACCAAAATAAATTATAAAAAAAACCTCTTACAAACATATTATAAATACATAAATACATTTTGAATAAGGCTGAATTGATTAAAATCTGGTCAAGGACCATCTCTATCAGAATCTCCTGGAAATTCATTAAAGATGCAAATTACAGCTTCTCTAGAGAGAGAGAACTCTGAACCTTAATGTTTTTCATAAACTTCCAGGTGATTGATGTATCTGCACAAACTAAAATTGAAAAAGTCACTACCATCTGGTATTCTACAATTGATATAATTCAGTGCTTCCATACTAGATAGTGGGTTGTAAAATTGATTTTGAGCATCATAAAAATTCAGCAACAGGAATTTTGGCAGATAATCACTTTTCTTCAGGTTTACTTTTATCAATGATATGTCCACATTGTCATTACAACCATATCATGAAAATATCTGAGTTGTGTTATTAAGCACCTACCATCTGCTATGGTTCAAGGGTTTTCATTATATCATCTAATTCTCAAAGGTGTGATTTGTTATCCGTATCTTAAAGGTGAAGAATCTGCCCAGGGCCGTATGACTAAGAAATGGAAGAATTGTAATTTAAAGGAAGTATCTCTCATCCTAAATCCCTTGCTTTTTCTGCCATTCTTGTTTCTCTTAAGCTATATCTTGATTAGATATTTCTCATTGAACATAGCGCTTATTTTGCCAATAGAGTCACAACACGTATTCATTTCAATTCTTCTTTAAAACGTCAGGACATTAAATGTCTTTATCTCTTTGTCTGAAAGTTACAGAATAATTTGCAAATAATGTGACTCATAGGGCACAGGCATGAAATGTGTGTGTGTGTACAAGGAAGGAAGATGACTTGGGACCTCTGTGTGGGTTGAGGGCTGACTTTCACAGAGGCTCTAAAATGAAGGTGAAAGAAAGGAATTGAGGCCCTTAAGCAAACCAATTCAAATTAGTTCAAAGAAAAGGAAATGACTTTCCACATTAATAGAGATGAGCTGGCATGCACATGCCAGAAACCCTCATATTTTTAAATGACTATGTGTCATTTTCTCAAGGCTGTGGGCAATGGGTGTATGTCTTAAAAGGTGATTTCAAAAGAACAAGTTTGCTCGGTGAGCTGGCCAGCATTTCCTGACGTCATGGTGCTATTCCTTAGAATGCTGGATTTGGTTCATCACAGGCCAGAGAGAGAACACGGCACAGAGCAGTGCCCTGTAGCCCCAGATGTGACCTAGGAAGCTGGCCGACCTGACACTCAGAGCTGTCAGCTTATGATTTTGATCTCACTCGATCCGCGTCTGTAAAATTCCAAGGGTTAGTTATAAAGCTTAGAGGAGCCGAGAGAAATCCAGCTGTGCTGAATTAATTTTGTGTCCTGAATTTTGTCAGATTGACTCATGTTCATGCAGAGGTATATGCTTTTTGGGAGATGTCAGTTTTTAATAACAAGACTTAAAACTCTCTGAAAACAGGGACAGTGTCCCCTTCAGCCTTGTCCTATCAAACCCCAGCACAGTGTCTTACACAGAGTGGGCACCCAGATGTTTGAGGAATGAATGAACAATGAGAGTCGACCAGCTAGATGCAGATCATGGGTTCTGTGCCTCATCTGCTTTCAACATACTGCTTTATTTGAAAATAGATTTTTTAAAAGTATAGATAATGATTCAGCTAGTATAAGGGTAAAGAGTAACAATAAAACAAAAACCTATGTACCCACCTAGTTTAAGAACAAGAATGTTATAATCAGTCACCTGAGGACCCAAACTGATTTTTCATCATTGTGCGCCCACCTCCAGAGGGGACTCCCGTCCTGGACTTTCAGTTTACGTTTCAGTCTGGTGCTTTTATAACAGCAATAAGTGTGCTACTGTCAGTGTTAAAATGTTGTTCATTTTTGTGGAGTGGGTCAGCTTAACTTATGTTTAAAGTAACAATAATCCTTATTGATGAGATAAAAACTCATAAGGGATGGGATGTAAAGGTCAAACAGGCTCATCCCCTCAAAATATATTCAAATCTTAATAGGCTTTTGCATAGCCTTACCTCGAAGGAGTAAATAATATGGTAAATTGAGGCTCCTCAGTGGGAGGAATAACAGGGAGATTTTGTGGGGGAGCTGTTCCTAGTGTTGCCCCCCAAGCCCACTGGACCTCACCTGCTGCTGCTAATGAGCCTTCAGCGGCTAGAGACATGCTGCCTGCTGGCAGCCTGGACGTGTGGCATGGAGAAACAGCCAGGACTCCTGTCATTTAAATACCTACTCCTTGTGGATTCACTGATTATAACAATGGCTTCACCACCCTGTGGATGGGGAAGGCATGAGCCATGTGAAAAGCCAGGCTTGATAAATCAAAGCTGTTTCCCCACAGAAGAAGATGAAATACAGGATTTACAGTTTACTCACAGCAAAGAATTTGTATGAGACCACAAGAAAGAAAGGCCTTTCTTCTAAGAACCTGACTGACTTCTTTGGGGACTTTCCAGAAGAAGGAAGATTTGCTCTTGTTTTTCTTTCATATGGAGGTAGATTTTCACTGCTCTTTTTCTCTGAGTAGGCCAAGTTTTTCTCTTTGCTCAGCAGGGGTCAGCAAAGGTGACCTTCTGGACACCCTCAAAGTGGGCCTTGTTGGCTCTACTGGCCACTGAATGCATATGAGTCCATTTTCCAGCACTCTGATAAGGGAGACGGAGTGTCAGTGTTCTGGTTATTAGACTGCCAACATTCTTACATTAGTTTTATTCACGTAGCTCATGTAGCACACTCATGGGCATCTAATGTGAACTGGATGCCAAGGCTCAGCAGCGCACAGAACAGATCACGTCCCTGCCTTCGAGAAGTACAGATTCTGCGAGGGGAGGCAGACGTTAATTCTAACTCAGTAAAAGCCATGAAAGAAAAGTGTACTTCATTTTGTAAGAGGTATGGAAATAAATCTCCTTTCCTCCTTTCCTTGCAGAGAGAGACCAACAGCTGTGGCGCTCCTGGCTTCTCTGAACTGGGCTTGTCTAGCTTAGTGTTGCGTCCCCTCCGCTTGTGGGACAGGCCTGTCTGCGCTGAGCCGTGGTGTCGGGAGAGAGGTGCGGCAGGGTTGGGGCCTTCCAGAACTCCAGCACTGTGGGACTGCGCGTGTCTATTTAATTCTGCACTTCGGAGTTGAACACCCGCTGACGCCACGCACGTCAGCTGTGTCGGAAACTAGGCTTCATTAGTGTGTTCATACTAATGAATGCTCTTCTCTTGACTCCACTGTCTTCTCTAAACTAATTCAGAATTTATGTGGGAGAGAAGACACTGTTATTGGTTCCCTCCAACCTTACACTAGGAGAGCTGATAAAGCCCAATTTCTGGACCAGTGGTTTTCAAATTCTTCTCAAAGTAGATGGGTGACAGCGAGCTGGCAGGGCTGACAGCTGCTCCCTTCACAATGCCTTCAATGAGGGCAGATCTTACATGTCAGGCTTCCACTTAGGGCTTTCAGACATTTAGACCATAATCCACAATAATGATTACTTTTTATATCATACATCCTCATATGTATCACAAACATATTCCGGTCCAGGCCATTCCACTCCACTCTGTTCCTCTTTCTCATTCCACTCAATTCACTTCCACTTCATACCATTAGAAAGAAGAGTGTCATTAAAACTCACTAAATTGATTTCGCAATGTCCATGACATGAAGTCTGAAGAGTTCTGCCTCAGACCATGTTCATTTTACCAGGAGGCTGTGCCCTGAAAGCCCTCTTGTCTGTCCGTGACCTGACCTCCCCTGATGGCATCCCTTTTGCCTGTGTGCCTCAGTCCTTCAAAGCTTGACATATTATTTGTTTTCTTAGTGCACATAAATCAGGGTTAAACTTAGGAAATTATGGTCCCTTCTGGGAAAGTATTTTTTCATCATTGTTAGTATTGCTGAGACTCTCAACAATACAAAAGTAATGTATTACATTCCAAATCTAAGAAAGATTTCTAAGTATTTCTCTTGAGGCTCATTTTCACCCATATTATCATCACTGGACTTTTGAATGAAGCTGACAGAAATTCTCAGGTTTATAGGACTTATATTCTACTGGAGCATTTTTTTGCATGAAAATATTCCTAGAATTCATGTTTTAGACCAAATTATTTATGTGAGCTTGCTCACCACCACCCCAGTCTTACAGTATGGCAGCCGCGGAGTGGCAGCTGGGCGGGGCCAGGGCTGGGTCAGAGCCAGAGCCAGACAGCTCAGTGCAAGCGGAGGGCAGAGAGGGCGCTGGGCAGTGTGGTGACACCGGGCACAGGCAGGTCGAGGAGTGCAGAGGGCTCTGAGGGGCTCTGAGAGGGCAGAGAGGGCTCACCCAGCAGGCGGGGCCTCCTTCCTCGTAGAGCTGTGGGCCCCTAGTCTGCAAAGCTGATTTCAGGGCAATCAACATGAGAAGTCACCCTGTCACTTCACTTTCTGAGAACTTCTAATATGGGGCAAGAGGTCTATTCTGAGATTCAGGAAGAAGAATTTGCACACGCAGCAAAACTTGGCCTCACTACATGCCAGCCTGAGAGTCCCCTTTCTTGCCTCTCTTGAGTCACTGCTTGTTTGCTGTAAGGGTGCAGCAGGCCTGGGCAGACCCAGGTGCTCCCTGCCTTGGCAGCCTGGCCTCCTCCAGGCTCAGGCTCACCCCGGACAGCACTGGCTGGTGACCACAAGAATGAAGATCTGATCAAGTGAATGCTGGCTTTCTGCCCACCACTAACTGGTTTTATTCAGCTCCCCCATTGTTGATGATAAAACACAAGTGAGCCTCAGTTTCTTGCCTGCTGGTTCCAACACCAGCATTTGCTGCAGGCCCTCCGACTTGCCAGTGTGCAGTCACCGAAAGGACACTTGCCCACAGTCAGCAGACTTGGCTTTTTGTCCAGCTTTGTCTCCAACATGCTGTGCCTGTCACTGAACCTCCTTGTGCCTGATTGCAGCCAGAGAGGCTGACCCCTAAACCTGGCTGAGCTGTGTGGTTCCTCAACTCAGGGATTTACCGAGGTGGAAAGCAAAGGAAGCTTAAATGAATTCAAGACTCTGTTTTATAATCCTAAACTGTTGAAGGGTGTCCTGGAAGGGGTAACGAGTGGAAGAGAAGAAATAAGGCTGGAAAGAGATTTCTAGTGACTGGGAGGGAGACAGAGAGAGGGAGAGAGAGATTCTGCCTTCAACACTCACACTCAGGCGATGGAAGGCTTCATGAGGGAAGTGCTGACAATCAGTGAGGGTCCCTTAGAAGGCTTGGATTCTACCACTCATGTTTCACAACTCACCTGAGATTGCCAATCTTGGCAAAGGCGAAATAGAGCCTGGGACAATGGGTGTCTCAGCCCCAGCCCACGTGGACCCCTGTCTCACAGCCTGAGGGGATTCCCCGCCTTGGAGCTAGGTAAGACCCCAGGGCTTTACACCATTGCGGAAGGGAGCCCAGAAGGCCTAAGGTTTACCTTCTTCACAGCCCAATAGGAATGGGACTTGGAGTCAGAATGAAATTGATTTAAAGAAAATAAAAATAGCTAATGCAAAGTTTTTTATACATCTGAGTGAATGGACTATGGTTTATGTACTAGTATGTGTCACTGTGTTTATGGAGTGAAATCTCTCAGAAAACCCGTTCTTCCTTTCTGGGCTCACTGAGCTTCTCTGCCAGGCACGTTCCGAGGCCGTCAGCGCTCCATGCTAGACAAGGCTGGCCTTGGTGCAGTGCAGGCAAGGCCTGGAGCAAAAGGTAGCAGTGGCTGGGGGCGTGACGTCCTGCCCTCCGGTGGCTGAGTGGCCTGGGCAGCTCGGACAGGGCTCTGGAGACCTGTCACGGAGGACTCATCCACGGGGGCAGCATGAGGGCGACAGCAGCGCTTCATGGGCCAAGGTTCTTGGGCCAAGGTTCATGCCTCTTATCTTCTCCAAGACCAACAGACTCCTCTCCTCAGACAGATATGTAAACCCAAAAGATGGCCAAAGCTTGTCTCTAGTTGCAGTGGTTTCGTCAAGCTGGACACTTTGCCCTGACTCCTAGGCCTAGTTCTACTTCCACACGCCACAGTTCATAGGATGCCAAGTTCTCCTTTAGCTGTTAATCACACAAATCAACTCCCTCCAAACTCCACTGTAAGCTCTCCTTTGCAAACCTCAAACCTCAAAATGTTCACCTAAATGAAATGCTCGTTATCCATTTACAGACTCTGAAGATCAGGAGAGATCGTGGGTTTTCTTTTAGCAGGTCTATCCACCTTGCTTGAGAAGGTAATGGTTTGAAGTAACATTTTTGTTTGTTTTTCTGACATCCAGGAAATCTCTGTGGTTAATATTGCTGACAACCCTTCTATCTGCATATACTGGGGAAAGCTTTTTGGAGCACTGAGCCTTGAAAAAAGATAGGATTATGACAAATGTGTTTCTTTTATTTCCTTCCAGCTAAAATCATGGCTAGCTGTGAACATGGTTTGGAGTGTTCCCTAAAGCTGTTCGGCACTCTTTGCATCAAGGGCTCAGCACTACCTTGCAGAGGCTAGACTTGCAGAGTCCCCATGATGTTGTCTTTCTAACTTGGGCAATGGCTTTGTGCCTTATTTCCCACCCCATGGTTGCTGTTTGTGGAAGGAGGCTAGTAGGGATATGAGCTTCTATAATTCTCAGATGTAACAACATGTTCCTCACCTCACCTACATTGTTGAGACCCCTGCTCCCTCCCTGTAGGCATATGTCCTAGCAGGGGGTCCTGGCTGAACAATAAAAGGTTGTCCTAAATCTCACCTGAGGTTTCAGCCCCGGGCAGGTTCCCTGTGGATTCAGTGAGACCAAGAAATGACAATGGAACATTCTTGGGGCAAAAGGGTTTATGCCTGGGTTTATTCTCCCCACCGTAGGTCAAGTACTAGAATCATGTCTGCATCCAGCAGTCTGCAGGTCTGTAATCCTCCTCCGTCTCTACCTCCACCCAGAGCACTGGGCAGAACTCTTTATATAGTGACTCAGTCAATACTAACCCATTGGCGACAGGTGTGGAGGCCTTAGCCTTCCAATAGGCCAATTACATCATCAGGTAGTTTAGGGTCAGGTGGCCATAAGAACTTCCATTTTCCCCACATCATAGACATCATATTTAGTTGCTTCCTCCTATTATATATGATAGATTGGAATGGTGTCATGAAGCTAACCTTGTAAGCACTGGAATATAAGGAAGCCAATAAAGACTTGTTGAAAGAATAGATAAAAAATATGGGCAAGTAGAAAATAGCTATTTTTAAGGCTTTCTTAAACTAAATGCAAATCCTTTATTGAATATTTTCTATGTGGGAAATGTAGGTTAGGGTTTCTTAAGATATGTAAGGGTTAATTATGGTTATAGAAAAATGCTTTAATAAGGATTGAGCCTTTTGAGAATCAACCAAATAAAGCTTAAATGTTCCATGGAAGAATACTGTAGAGATTTTTTTTTCTCTACTGCATTCAGCTTGAATCTTGATTTCTTTTACATCTTTGATCACTGGGGTAGAGAATCCATGGTCATTATCAAAACTAAAGGGAATGAAGGCTTTGCTATGAAGGAATTGGGCCCTGTGAGTATCTTAGTCATTCCTCTACGTGATACACACATGACATCCAGGCGTTTGCATAAAAATTTACAGATCAGGCATACATATTTTTGAATGCACCAGACTTCATTATTCTATCTGTATAAAAATGTTTAAGACCTGGTAATACACAATCACTTTGGGTTGATCATTTTTTAACATTTTTGAGATGGAATCTTAGAAATAAGTTCTGGATATTATTCATTCCATTACTCTTCCCACTATTTTTAAATAAAATGGTTAATTTTGGCCTTGACATAGGCCTTAAAGCTCCAATATCCCTAATAACGTGTTCTGTTATTATCGCCAAATGGAAATAACAGAAGAAAATTAGGAATAACGACAATAACAGTAACAACAAAGTATTGGTTTTTGAGCTATCATTTGATCTTTTTTATTGATGATTCTGTTTTTACTCTTGTAAAATGTATCAGGCATACCAAAAGGACAGAAGAATATTTCATTTGAACTTAAGTAAGCCATTACATTACCTTGATTTTTTTCCTCATTTAAAACACCTTTTCCTTTCCAATGTTTGCCAAAATTATCAGAAAGCATTGCTATTTCATCTGATTAAAGCATGATGTCTGAGGTAGCTGAAAAAATGTTTATCTTTTCTATGAAACTTTTCAAAATAAGACTGTGTTTTAAATACAGTCCCTCAAAAATATACTCCCTGACTCTATGAACTGGGATTAGAAAATGAAAACTCTCATCCATTCTAGAATCATCAATGAGAAGCCTTGGTGAATATTTTATTTTTAAAATTCTTCCATTATGTGAATACATTCATCTTCACAAATCAGGTAAAGGATAATCCTGACACATCAGAAAAAGTCACATGACAATTAAATCCTCAGTTGTTTTGAAACTCAGAGTACGAACTTTTGAGTAGGTTCTAAACTTACACACTATAGCTTCCTATTCTCACTGATAGCCTTGATAAAAATTATAGTAAATTTCCTTCTTTCATTTATGCATTTGATTACTATTTACTGACTTCCCATATGTTCCAGGACCTGCGGCAGGTGCTAAGGGAGGTCAGTGAACTGACCGTGGCATCTGCCCTTTTGGTGCTTGTCAGCTAGTGTGATTCTCCGTCTACCAGAAAATAGACTTCCTCTTGGTGAAGCAGTGCATTGAACTGAACAGTAGAATTATTCCTCATCCTTAACATGGAGATAATAAGAACTACCTTACAGGGTTATTGTGAAATTTTGGTGTGATAGTACATGTAAAGTGTTAGAACTTTATTTAGTGTGTGGCATGTAATAGGAGCTCAATAAATGTTAGCCAAAAAATACATTTTAAAAATCATGGAACTGTATAGTATAGGAGACCTTACAGTTTGCTTAATGGTCCAACTCTGTGCAGGCTGAGGAATCTGATTCTCAGAGAGGCTAGTAGCTCACTCGAGATAGCAGCTTTACTGTTAGCAGGAGGCAGGACAGAGCCCAAGGTTTCTTGCTTTCTGCCTCATTGAAATTTTTACCAAAGTAGCTGCCAGAGAAGTTGCGGGTAGGGGAGAACACATAATAGTTCTAAGCACGTAGCGAATACTCGATAAATGCTTATTACATCAACATTGAACAAAATTGTTCTCTCAAGGAAAATTCTAACAGTGTAAGGGCCTTCAAAACCTCAGTGACACATGATTGGATGTTTTAATTCTGGTTGAGCACAGTCTGTTTCTTACAAATATCACATCGGTTGTAGCTTATGTGTGGGGTGATTTGCTTGGGTTGGGTCCATGGAAAACATGCCATGAAAACAACTCCACCTTTGTTTACCGATCAGGGGCATCCTCCTACCTACTCACTAGGCACTGGCCCTGAGATACGTCCACTCTGGCAGCAGCTCCAAGATCACTGAAGGCTCTTGGTCACAGGGATTTGCAAAGCTGAGGAAAAGGTTTCCTTGTTTCCAACCCAACTTCTCAGTCCCAGAAAATCTCAAGGAATGTGTGGCTATACATTCTTGCAGACAACATCAGAAAGGGCCTGAAGTATACCATGTGAGCATGTAAACCTTTAGAGTTTTCATTTTGATCCACTACTTAGAGAACAAGGCAGCCATAACCTGCTGTGGGTCCAAAGAGGAAAATAACTTCCTTTTTGAAAGAGAATGAAGCTCTGCTTGTGCTTGCCTCCCCTCAGACCTTCAAGATCATGAAAGGACTTGAGGTACCCTTTGGCACCCTTTGACCACCCTCAGTCACCACCTGAAAAGTTTCATGCCTCTTCTAATGCCTCAGCCACAGGCTTGACGCAGAGAGTGAGACCACCAGCTAAGCCGTGAGCAGCGCCGGCCTTCAGTGAGCAATTTTCCAGTTTAAGAAGATAAAAGAGAAGAAGGGCAGCATAGTAACATAAGGGTCAATACTGATTATATTTGCGTGAGGATCCATTTGATTAATGATGATGTTAATCTTTGAATTTCAGGGATAAGTCTCTTAACGTTTCTTCTGCAGCTGTAGAGAAAGATGTGCAGTGACAGTATAGCCACTTTTCTGCCAGTTTTTTTGCAGTGACAATGCCATGTAGGACAGTGATTCCTAGTGCGCAGTAGTAGGGGGATGATTTGACACTCCCATCCTGCTTCCAGGAGACATTTAGTGGTGTCTGGAGATATTTATGGTTGTCACAACCCCAGCGGGTGGATGGTGAAAGCGGCAGCTAGTGGATGGAGGCCAGGAATGCTGCTAAACACCCTACAGGGCACAAGATGGCCCCCCAATGAAGAATTATCTTGGTCAAGATGTCAGCAGTGCCAAGATTGAGAAACCTGGTGTGAGAGCTGAAAGCTTAATTTATGGAGCCAGACAGACTGAGTTTCACTTCATAACTGGGACCTTGTGCAAATAACTTAACCTCTGGTCTTCAATTCCCCATGTGTAAAATGGGATAATAATAGTGTTTTCCTTAGAGGATTTTTATGAGGATTAAATAAATTAATATGTATAAGGTTCTCAGAACAATGCCCAGCATATAGTCAACACTTTTTTTTGTAAAACACAGCACAGGGTATATACAGAACCACCAGAACAACAGAACCTCTGTACAAGTATATTTTTGAAGGAACCTCACTAAAAAGAACCTCAAAAGATAATGACCTACCTCTGGAGCATGCCTGCACTCCCTCCTTAAGGGTGTACTCTGCTTTATTAAACTACTCGGTTTGTACCAGCTCGACCAGTTTGTGAATTCTTTCTGCATCAGAGCCAAGAACCCTCCGCGGGCTGAGGTCTCACCTAGTGTGCAGGGAGATCTCCCCGGACTGGAATGACCAACAACATTTTGGTTACCATGAAGGGACACTTAACATGGTACTCACTAATGGTCTACGTTTGACTTTCTTATTCAGCAAAAATGTGGATTCAGAAAAGCACCCAAGAAGGCTGAACCTCAAAGATCAGAAATGGTGAAGCATATAAGAGAAGTGCTTGAATTCCTCCTGTAGGAGAAATAGTCTTTTACCCATCACCTGATCCCATAAGGACTCTTGTAAAGCCTTTTTTTATGTTGGGTTTACAGGCTGTGCGTTTGGGTCAGCTGCTATCTGGCAAGACAAGTCACTGAAATCCAGGGTCCAGAGTTATTTTGATGGTATAAACGCTGCCTGGTTGGACAGCATAAGACCACAAAAGGAAGGAGACCTCTGAGAGGAGGTCAAGAAGTGGTGCAATGAGCTCAGTGATGGCCAGCGGGCTGTGGCAGGTATCATAGCTGCAAATGTTTTTGTATTCCGTTTGTGGGGAGTAGCTTCACTACAGTGGACAATGATCAGGTGTCTCACATCCAAGCCAGCCTCAAAGGTTCTTTGTTCTATGGTGTTGCTGTCAACATTCCGTCAGTTCTCCTTGTTTCACATGGCAGCAGATATGAATGTTTTGTGGAGCTTCTCCTCCAACAGAGTGAACATTCCGGGTCAGAGCAGTTCACAGCAGTGTACTTACCTGCAGGCGTTATTTCCAGTTCTGTCAGTTAGGTGTGTAAAGTTGCCACAGGAACTTGCGGACTGTCACTTGGTGCGTGGGGCGCCATCACAGCCGTCTTTGCTGCCATCTGCACTTACATCCCAGAGGGGGCTCAGCACCACCTTCCTTCCCATGCCCATGCTCACAGCAGGGAATGCCCAAAAGCTACTATTGCCATGATGCAGCAGGAAGGATCCTGGATGGAAACTCTTTGATTATGCAGCATATCTTGGGGAAGCTCTCTTTGAAATATGGTATATTCCTATGGTCATGAGCTCATTTGGAAGAATGGGAAGCCTCTATTGAAACTTTGGCATGAAGTGAAGACTAATGGCTCCAAGCGAGGTGGCTCTAAGTAAAACGGGCTGGACAATACCAGTGTGTCTGGTCCACGCTGCCTGAAAACCCCAGGGATGCACCCCATATCTTTGCTCCTGCCTGGAGACACCCAGCATATAGTTTTCCCTGTGTTGTGAACTATGTCCTCAGTACATGTCTTCCTGGAAAGTGATTTATGACAAATTTGTGAAATAAAGTTATATCTCTAAAAAGAAAAAAAGGGTAATGCTCAATATAGACTTATTTGATATGGCCCATAATATATTAGAATCTAAGCAATAATAAGCCATGTGGCACCTTGTTACTAGTTTCCCACAGCTGATTAGGTGCCTTAGATATTTAAAATATACTCATAAAGATGCCCATTTTGAAGACAATAAAATTGAGGATCAAAGGAGTTAGGTATCTTACTCAAGGTCATGGGGCTGGTAGGTTATGGTGCTAAGATTTTCGATCCAGGTCTGTCTCTCCCTAGTGTCTTTCCTGCTTTATCTAGTTATCTCTTGAGCAATTAGTTCATAGAATATGGCACTCAAGCTCTCCCATCTTCCTAGGAGTCTCTGAATGCTAAAACAATTTGAAGAGGGCCAAATCTGGGGCCAGGAATCTGTTCCTTTGGGATTAGTGAAAAACTATGTCCTCTTCTGATATTTAGAATATGGGGACCCCAAGTTTTGACAATTATCACTACTACCCTGTGTCTCACCATAATGCAGGTATCATCAGAGAGACACAAAAATGATCTTAGGCACAGAAAAATAATGTGCCGATGCACATCCTATATATTCCACCTCCAGATATATTGAGTCTGACTATTTCTTCTTCCCATCCTATACTACCACCTTGTTTAAGTCCCCATCAGACTTATGTGGATTTGCAACCACTTCCCAACTGGTTTTTCTGTTCCTACCTTCATGCCCCTGCAGAACACTCTCTTCATAGTTGCTGGCATGATCCTGTAAAAAGGTAAATCTAATTATGTCACATTTTGTTCCACATTCTCCAATGGCCCCATAATGCATTCAGAATAAAATCCAGACACCTTTACATTACTTTCAAGTTCCAGTGCTCACTCTTCCTACCTTCCAAGCTCTTCTCTGCTCCAGTTCTTAGTACTTGGCATACATTGTATGTGTGCCTGAAATACTATTCCCACAGCTCTTTGCCTGACAGCCTTATCTCATCATTCAGGCCCAGTTCAAATGTCAATACTGTGGAGATGACTTTCCTCCTGACTGGCCTAAGTAGAAGCATCACACCCCATCCCCCCACCTGTCAGGCATGTATCTCTCCTCATGACACCTTCTTTTGCTTTTCTTGGAGCATTTATCACTAGCTCGCATTTTCTCCTTTATATGTGTTTGTCATCTATTTCCATCCTCTAGGAAGTTCAGGATTTTGTCCTAATCACTGTAGAATCCTCAGAGTATAGAAACATCACCTGGTTCACAGGAAACACCTAAGAAATATTCTAATATTGACAAAAACATTGGGTTGAGTGTCAGGAGACCCGTATTTAATCCTGGCCTCACTAACAGTTTGGAGTATGTGGGTCTCAGTTTCTTTCTTCCTCTATAGGTTGGATCAAATGACCTCCTTGGTTCCAGCTGAGTCCTCAGACACAGATTCTAATGACACCCTGACTCACCCCACAAGTCATGGAATGGAATTCCTTGACTCTTTCTAGGCCCCAAAGAAGTTATTCTAATATTAATGAGTGACAGAGGCTTCAAGCCTAAGTCATCTTTAGTGAAAAGGAGAGTCTGTTCAATGATGTTAATAATGAATTTTTGGTCCCCTGAAAGTGAATTTTGTACATAGAAAAACCTAATTTAATTTTACTTTGGCCTTAGAGATTAATATTTGATTTAATAGTCAAAAATAAAAAATCTCGGTTGGCTTTTAATTCTCTTTGAAAATCTTAATCTAGTGAGTTTTAGCAACTATTTTGATGGGGTCTTTGAATACTATTTGGTTCCATTAAAATTTAGTAATTTAATCCCCTTTAAAGACTCTAAATTACATCTTATGTATTTAAAACCTATATGACTTTAACTGGCAAAGCTTCCTATGTACATAAGTACTTCTTATAAATCTAAGAAGTACATTTATAAACATGGCAAGCTTGAGTTTGCTTAAAAGTTCTAATACTGTACACAAAGAGTAAGATTTCAACTTAAATTGCCCAGTCCAAAACAGTTTCTCAAATATATATTTTAAATTGGGATAAAGAGGCTGAACTGTTATTCTAATAGGATAAATTTTATTAAACATTACAAGAATAAATAATACTAAGTACATACAGCTTTCTTCACACAATATTATTTTGTTTTGACACACAAATAACTTTGTAAATCTTCCTGACATTAAAATACATTTACCAGTACTAAAGGGTTACATCACGCTACCCCTTCCCCATTTTGAGATCCCCATTTGTGTGGGTGTTAGTTTAAGCAAAATTCTAGGGATAATCAGTGGCATTGATCAGGAATTCACATGCCAAGTCTCGTCATTTCACATGTGGTCAGAAAGACTGAATTCCACAGACAGCTTTTGCGAAAGCTTCAGCTTTTAGCTCTGAACAACACCCACCATTTTATTTAATTCACATAATAGACACATTTTGAACTAATGGCTTTTTAGCATAATAGATGACAGAAATATGCTCTCAAATGTGGAATTAGAGCTATTAAATATGTGGTTTGGCTAAAACACTTACGACAGTCTTTACCTTTGATGAAGACAGTCCCAATCTTGCCCGCCTTTCACCTTTCTCTCTAAATGTATCTGTACACGTGGTGGAATTTGGTTTGAGTCTTACCTTCCTAATAACATAGTGTTGATGTTGTGGGTGGGAAGCGGATTGCTACCGTATTTACCAAAAAGGACCTAATGGCCGTTCCTAACCAGTCTGGCTTAAGCCAGACAGAAACATCTTTCCATGTAATTCAGCTGTTAACTTCCAGCTGCAGAGTGAGAAGGGACTCTTCTCGGCAACCCCGGTGGGGCCCTGGCATAGTGGCTGTGTCAGTGGATTCATGACGCAGGGCAGGTGATGTTTCATCATCACGATCTTTACTTTTCTACTCAGGGGAATCTACAGTCCCACGTTGTTTGATTCGATGTTGCACTTCCTCAGCTTTTAACTACGCAAATGTTTTCTCCATTGAATTTGATGGAATCCTGTGTTTTATATTTTATATTTATAAAGTCTTAT
The DNA here is from genome assembly GCA_029783875.1 of Phataginus tricuspis. Lineage (NCBI taxonomy): Eukaryota > Metazoa > Chordata > Mammalia > Pholidota > Manidae > Phataginus > Phataginus tricuspis. The sequence continues at coordinate 15,970,098 of JAQQAC010008719.1, forward strand.
TTAATAAGACTATGCTTATTAAAATAATATTGGATTAGATTAGCACTCTCTCTCTCTCTCTCTCTCTCTGTCTCGGTAATTGTTCAAATAGGAATTTCCAGAAGTCATTCTACTGATGATAGAAATGAGGAGAAAACGAGAAAACACCCATGAACTGTGTGTCAAATCCTTGACAAAGCCTACTCTGGGAGCACCTTTCATACCCGGTGGGGGCAGGTCGCTGGTGTTTTCTTCTCTAGAGAAATGTTTCAGGAGGGCGGGTTCCCTCACAGGGACCCAGGCACATGTCAGAATGTCAACTGGAGTACTATTTCCATTTGAAAAAAGGGGGCTTCTGGAGAGGAGGGTTATGCCGAGGGACATTGACTGGGAAAAATGGGAGAAAAAGTTGCTTCCGCTAATATTTTCTACTATCAAGATTCTAGATAAAATGTATGCAGCCAAGAATGGGGGAGAAGAGGAGTCCAATGTAAGTCATTTTCAAATTTTTACTATCAAGGATTCCTTTAAAAGAAAGTTGCTCTGTAGATGCACTTTTCAATAAATCATTCTCTACTGAGCAAACGGTATTTATTACATAAAAACTGATCTACCCACTTTTGTTAATCAAAGGCCTGTGTCTGACAGGAATTCTGATTAGCACGCACTAAATTGACTTGGTCATTTTAGCTAAAGAGAAAATTAGGGTGCCTCTCAGGGATATTGATGCTGGGGTTCTTGTTCACGAAGCCGAAGAATGAGCTTAGCAAACAGGCAAGGTAGGAGAGCAAGATACAGGCTTTTATTTAGAAATAAAGTGAAAGGACAGAGCTCCCGGCTCACGCCAGGAGGGGACAAGAGTTTCCGGTGTGCTGCGTTGTCTAGGGGTTTTATAGGCAGATTAGGATTTTTCGAGAACCTGAAAAAAAGGTTTAGGGGTGTAGACCTGTACCACTTGCCCTGCCCTCAAGGAGGGCTGGGTTGTTCTCTGCTTGCTAGGGTTGTTTACAGTAAAGTCACGGGTTAGGCTGTGATACCTTTCCCCATTTGTAAAACCACTCTATCATTCTAGGCCAAGTTGCTCTTGGCCTTTTGACTTTTAACTGACCTTACTGAAGATGTCTATATTCTTAGTCTGTTATCTTGATCCTAGAGGATTAGTGTGACCTTGACTTTGCATAATGCTTAACACAGAGTTTCAACAGGGACTTCTTTGCCCATTGTTATATTGCTGACTGTGAATATCCCGCCCTGCTTTTTCCGGAGGCCCTCACCCTACTCTGACTACACCCATGGTCCCCGTCTCAATATTTTAATTAGCCTTATCACAAATGAGATCTTTCAAAATCACCTAGGGTTTGAAAAGAAATTCAGATTTCCAGGCTCCATCTCAAACACTTTTGGAATCTTCATTTTTAGCAAAAACTGTTCTCATTCTTCAGGGGCTCAGATCTCATTGTTCCCTTGAGCCACGCTTGAGAAGCACTGCACTAGAAATTTAGAAACAGTGAAAACAGATTCTCGACCTCCTTCTGAACTGATTTCATAGATCTGGTGATTTCAGTTGGGAGCTTGGGAAGGGTGGATAATTGCAAACTCAATTTAGCTGTACAGCCGCAGGCACTACTTCAACCTAAGCTCAGGAACCTATGAGGAAGCTGACCTTTTGTCATATCTCCTTTCCTCCCTGTTTATTTAAGTTACCATCTTAACTGGCTCTTGAAGTCAAAAGTGCTTTTGTTCTCTGCATGAATGGTCTGATTCACATCACACCAATAGAGCTACAAAGGGAGAAAAGTCTCTTACCTCTGGATAATCTCTCCTTTCCCCTGCAAATGCCACAACCCAGCTAAAGGATTTTAAAGGTCTTCTGTTTTAAGTATTTCAGACTCCTGAGAGTATTGCTCTTTTTTTTCCTCCTCTGAAGAAATAAGGCCAAAAGAAATAACACCCACTTACAGCATTTTTAACAAAGGTGATTTTCTCCACACCATGTTGTATTTAAGGCAGCAATTCACAAACTGGGAGCCTAACACGTACTGGGGCCACCTCCAGAGTGTGTGATCCAGGAGGTGGGGGAGGGGGGCCTGGGAAATTGTGTTTTGATTTGATGATTAGCGGGGTCTCTGAACCAGCATTTTAGTGAATGAACCCCAGTAGATCATTTGCCCAAGGTTGAATGAATGGCTAAGAAGTGACAAATTCTGACTAGGAGGACTGTGTTCCCTCTGCCATCCCACACGGCTATGGGAATAAAAAGGACAGGAAGGCAAGAAACAAAGGCAGTCTGAGCTACCTGCCATGTGATGACCTCACTTTGGCTCACCTCCTTCCTCTGCCCCTTCCATTCCCTCCGTGTTCCAGCTACACCAACTTCCCTAAGGCCCTTGATCCTACATCATTGTTCTTGTCCCTTTAGCCTGGAATCCTTGTGCCCAGCTATTCTCCCTGTTGAACTTCAAGACTCAGATACCACCTTGTGAAGCCCCCCTAACACCTCATGTGGAATAAATCTTTCCCTTCTCTGTACCCGGTTAGGTGTTTGTACCTGCTAGTGTTATGGTTCTGAGAAACTGGTGTTATATTCTATTGCCTGTAGTTTACTTAAAATACTTCTCCACCAGGACTGTGATATGTACACAAGTAATGTAGTAATGAAATCTACATCCTGGGGCCAGTTAGATGAGTTCCTAATCAGGAACTACCTCCAGAAGTGGAAAAAAACAGGTTTGAATAACAGAAACTTTCAATTTTAAAGCCTGCTCATTTGGTGAACTTTGAGCAAAAATTACAAAAACGAACTTTCAGTGTAGCCACCAATTCAGGTGAAATGCATTTTAAATAAGAATATAAATATATTAAATATAATGCTGATACATATGCTTTATGGAGTTTTTGTATCCCCCCTAAAAAAAACCCACTATGCAACTGATGTATCATCTCATACCATACAATCAGAACAAAGGCAGCTTTCAGAATAGCTGCTGGGAATGCATGATATACACATTTGCCAACAGTGGTGTTCATTTTTCAACACTGTCAAGAAAATTCATCTAAAGAAATTAAAAGCCTAAAGAGTTCCTACATTGGCCATTTGTCATTAGAAGCATTCCACACAATGAATAGGCATTACAGGTTGTTAAGCATCTCCAGGAACATTGCTCACTGAAATTTGTTGGAAAGATGATTGAATGTTATTTAAGTAGAACTTTACATGCAATAAATAGTACATTTGCAGACTGCTGAGAAAATTGATGAAAAGCATAATGTTCCTTCCATTTTGGACTCTAAACAAAAGACAATCAATTAGTAGAACCAGTTTGAATAATGTTAAAGAAACTGCCTAGAAACTCTCCTGCTTAAAGATTGGACCTCAGTGTGAAATAACTGCTTTTGCATTAAAAAGATCTATAGCCTGGCATAAACACAGCATGAACGCAAAAACGTATTACAAACAGAATCCATTCCTGGACCTACATCACTACCCAGAGCTTGATTCTTGTAAACCCACTGTCTTGCCAATGGGTGTCAGCCCCAGGCAAGTTCGCTATAGATTCAGTGTTACCAAAGAAATGACAGTAGAACATTTCTTTGGGGTGAAAGGGTTTATTACCCAGCTTGTTCTCCTGGCCCTAGGTTGAGTACTAGCTTCTCTCCTCTGCCCAGAGCACTGGGCCGAGCTTTCTATACAGTGCAATAATAGCTTATTGCCTAAAGGTGTGGAAGCAGTAGCCTAGCAACAGGCCAGTTACATCATCAGGTGGTTTAAGTTCAGTGAGGATCCTGGCCATAGGAACCCCAACTGACCCACACTCCACCCCTCCAGAATTCTCGCCTTACAATCTACATGGTCTCAATCTTCTGCAATGGTCCCTGTGCGAGAAAGCTGGAGCAGTGTAACCAGATTCCACAACAGCAACAGAGGATAACAACTTAGAGATAATAACAAAAATTAAGATACAACAAGATTTTGATACAGGTAACAAAAATTATACTAATCTTCAAGCCAGAGGAAGTTCTCAATCCACAAAGGCCCTAGGGACAATAAGACACATGTTTTAATGCCACCAACATAGGCAAATCTTGTCCATCAGGTAGGATGCATGCAAGAGAGTGGTCCTATGATAGGACTGTAGCAGGAAGGGGGTCCCATCCAGGTCTAGTATACCATACTTTTACTCCATTCCCCGTGGGGGTTACTGAAAGGTCTATATATAGTGAAACTGGAGGTGCATGCACTGACCATAATGATAAAACAAAACTCCCCAGTAAGATGCTCCTACATTCTGGCCGTTCAGGATATATTACTGTGACCTTTGGCGGCCACTCTGCTGTTATTCAGGAATACACAGGAGGCCAGCTTCCAGGACTTGTCCTCAAGGTGCCAGGAGAACCAGCCATCATTGGTCCAGGTCCATGTGTCAAAAGGTCCAAGGCCACGTCCACTCAATGGAGTCTCCAGGGTTTAGTGCAGTTGGTGCTGGCAGCAAGATATTATTCTGGTGGCCGAACTTCAGCTTCAGTGATTCTTCCTTGGTTTGTACTTGCATTTGTATAGGGGAGGCAGCCATATGTGTTAACATGTCTACAGGGCTCAGGGCTCCCTTTCGGGGTCTCTCATTCAAACACCATAGCACAGTCTGTAGGCGGACTGACCATCCCCTCAGACTATAGGCATCTGCTTTAGTCCAGATTTTAACAAGCCATTGTGCCTCTCTATCATGCCTGCTATGGTAGGATTGTATGGCACATGAAACTTCCACTTGATTCCCAGCTGTCATACCCATTCTTGCAATGTATGTCCAGTAAAAGGGGTGCCCTGATCACTCTCAATTACCTGTGGTTGGCCATAGGTGGTAAAGAGACGCTCCACGCCTCTTTTGGTCATCTGCTGTTCTGCACAACAGGTAGGAAAAGCAACCAGAAGTCCAGTAGCTGTGTCCACACAGATCATCGCATACCGATATCCTTCTGACATAGGTAGAGGCCCAATATAGTCTATCTGTCACCTGACACGGGGTATAGTCCCCTCAGCTATTGTCCCATGTTGATGTGGAACTCTGTGTAAGTCCCTTTTGGAGCACACGACACACTCCTGCTGGGCTCTACTAACCTCTTCAAAGGTCAAAGGAAAGACCCACCGACAAGCTACAGCCCACATTGTCTTTTGCCCCACATGCAACAAATGCTGATGTAACCATTGAACTACATCAGAGGCAGGCTTTCCTTCTAACCAACATATCTGGGTCAATTGATCTGCTTCATCATTTCCTGGGGATGCCAGTGGCAAGTGACCTGTCATATGGTATACTGTAATTATTTTAGTCTGACCACAGGCCCATAGGTCTTGCCACAATTCTTGCCCCCAAAGGGTCGGTGACCAACCAGCCAGTTGGCATGGTACCAGGTTGGTAACCACAGTGTCAATCTCCTATAGACAGCCTAGCTATCAGTGTGGACAGCTATAGGGGCGGGCTCCTGGCTGATCACAAGCCACACAGCCCCCAACTCTGCCCATTGACTGCTCTTCCCCTCACCATCTTCCACCCATATTTTCTCAGTCTTAGGATGGAAAGCTATGACCCTCCATTTTGGGGGCTGCCCACAGCTGGAGCCATCTGTGTACCATGCATCTTCGGGTATAGGGGCTCTTCCCTCCTGATAGGGACTCTCTGCTACTAATGGTTCAAAAGCAAGTTCTTCTTGCTTTTCACTTGTATATGTAACCAGCCCCAATAAGCATTGGAGTTCTTCACTCAAGGGGCTACTAGAGAGGGAACTACACTGCTGTAGGTAAGCACCCCACTTGGCCAGTGTGGGTGTTTGTGCCACATCACTCCTGGGCTTTTGGGTCCAGTCTCATATGCACCCCAAGATGTGATAGGTGTTATTACCTTTATTGGCGCCAATTCCAGTGATGGTTTCTGTAGCCAGCAAGGTGTGATACATGGCAGCCAGTTATTTTTCTATCAAAGTATACCATACCTCTGCCCCTTTCCAGAGTTGTGACCAGAATGCAATAGGTTGGCAAGTTCATTCAAGCTGCTGCCAGAGACCCCAGCCATAACCGTCTTCAGTCACATGAACACCCAGCTCACAGGGCCTTGATGGGTCTATCACACTGAAGGCCTGCACGGCCTTGACTGCCTGTTTTGCTGTAGTAAAGGCACATGCACATGTCTCATCCCAGTCCCACCTGATGCCCTTTCATACCAACCGGTATAAGGGCTTCAGAATTTGTACCAAGTGCAGGATAAATACTTCCCACTAGCCTAGAAGACCCAAAAACTCCTGTAGCAATGCTACAGTTGTGGGGGTAGGAAAAGCCTGGAATTTATCTATAACTACTTCTGGTATCACTTTGGTCTTACCTGACCAGATGACTCCTAAGAATTTGACAGACAAACCAGGTCCCTGAACCTTGGTGCTGTTCACAGCCCATCCTTTCTCCTGCAGATGTTGCAGCAATCTAGGTGCTGTACCTTCAAGATCTGAAAGTGAATCAGATGTGAGCATGACATCATCAATATAATGATACAACCGCACCATTGGCAGTTTCTCCCATGTAGCCAAGTCCTGGGCTACAAGTCCATGACAGATGGTGGGGCTGTGGAGGTATCCCTGTGGGAGGACAGTGAAAGTCTATTGCCGTCCTTCCCATGTGAAGGCAAACTATTCCTGACTTTCCTGCTCAATGTCAATGGAAAAGAAGGCATTATCAAGATCTACCACATAATGGTATGTTCCTAGTTCATCCATCAGGTCTGCAATAGAGGGGAGAGCAACATGCATAGGGGGTATGACTTTATTCAATTCTCTGTAATCCACGGTCATACACCAGGAGCCATCTGGCTTTTTTACTGGCCACACTGGGAATTAAAAGGACTATGGGTGGGCCTTATAATACCCACCTTTTCCAGCTCCTGCAGAGTTTCTCTAATCTCTTTATGCCATATACACAGTTCATATTGTTTGGTATTAGTCACCTGCCGAGGCACAGGCAAAGCTATGGGTGGGTGCCTAGCATGTACCCTCAGAACTGCCTTCACCACACGTACTCTCAGTCTGAACTTGCCTGCCATGGTCTGCACCATAGACCCTACAGGATATTAATCCCCAAAATATATTCAGGGATAGGAGATATATACACCGCATACGCCTTTCGGGGTAGATGCCCTATTCCCAAAGGGATTTGGGTTTTTTTTTCACTCTGATTGCCTTCCCCCTGTATCCATCTATGATAGTGGGGGTCCCAGGGAACCGTTCAGCATTACCATGAGTCAGTGAACATTCAGCCCCAGTGTCCACCACAGCCAGGACACATTGTATGTTCACTGGGGACCAATGGAGAGCTATTTCAACATGTGGCCTCCAGTCCCCCTCTGGTCCCTCAGGGAGATACCTTGGCCTTCCCCTCAGTCAAACCGTGTTCCCCAATCACCTTCCTGTGTGGGCTTAAGTGAGGTTGGCTCGCTCTCCAGCAGGAAGTCTTGCAAACACACAGGCCAGACTCGTGGCTCTGTCTCTGACCTCTGCTTCTCTGTCTTAATGGCTGGAACTGCTGCTCTGGTTTCAGCTGTTGCCATAGCTCTAGTAAGATCCTGTTTGACTTCCCATCTAATTTCCTTTCATCTGCTCCTGCCCGTATTAAATCAACCCACATCTGGGTCCTCATAACCTTCATGGGGCCTTTTAAATTCTTCTTGTGAGTAGCAGATTTTATTTCTTTTTGGATTCTCATTGCTTAAGCCTCTCCAAAAGTGGCTACTGTATGTGTCACCTCACTTTTGGGATGCCCTAAGTGAGGGGAAAGAATGGCCACTAGAGACCCAAGAGGGATGTGGGAGCCGTTAGAAACACAATATTTCTCATCCCAGTAGTGAAAATCTCTTCATCTGGGCCATAATTCTCTGGACTATAGATGGCATTTCTCATGCCTAGACCTCATAGCACCTGTTGGAGTTCAGCATATGCCTGCCATCTAACAGAAGAGGATGGTAGATCACCTGTATTGGGCTACACAGCACGAAGTGCAGCCATGAGCCAATCGAGGAGGGAGTGACTCCCTGAGGTCTGATGTGCATTTTGTAATCACTGCCTCAAGGCAGGCTGCACTGTCAGAGAAGACAGCTTTCCCATCTCTGACCCTGACAGAACAATTCCACCCACCCCTAAGTCCCACAGACACAGGAACCAAACTGATACTGACTCCAGGAGGGAGCCCAAATCCACCAGCTCAGCCTGAGTATAGCGGCAGAGCATAGAGTGCTCCATGACCTGGGGAGGGGCCTGCTCCTCTCCTTGGGGAGCTCTCAGTTGCTGGGTCTTTATTTTCTTTATAGCCACTGGGCGTGCTTTCATTGCAGGAGGGGTCAGTGCCTCTGGCATCACCCCTTCATCCTTCCCAAGCTCCTACATTTCTGGGGCTGATGGCACCTTTCTCTCCCCTCCCCGCGTGCCTCCTCTACTACAACCTTTACCTTTTCTACTGTACCTCGCAGCAATGCTATCTCAGTCTTCAGAAGGTCTCTTACCTTCAGCTCAATGCTTCGCAGCTGATGTTCTCATGTCACCTCTGCCTGTGCTTCCCTCAGAAGTTCGTCTTTTGCCTTGATGGCCTTTTCCTCCTTCAGAGCACCTGGCAGCACTGCCATCTCATTCTGTAAGGAATCTTTTACCTCTTGAATGGCACCTCGCTGCTGGTGTTCTCGTGCTGCCTCCTCTTGCATCAATGTCATATCCTTCTTCAGGGAATCCACATAAGTTTGCAGCTCACATTCTCATGCTGCCATTTCTTGGGTCTTTTTCAGGAGCATGTCCTTCTCTTCTGTAGACTTTTTAAATACTGTGAGAAGTAGCCAACCCACAGTCCCCAGTGACTCACGGGCACTCTATCTCTCCAAAGACCTACTTACTATACCAAGTGCTATCTCTACTGTCTCAGGTATCACCTCCACTTGCCTCCAGTCCTGGGGTGGGGCCCAGTCCTCTAGGAGGCAAGCCACCTCAGACCACATACCCATTGGGGGATAATGCACTGCCTCCCCATTCATAGGGGAAGCCCGCTGAAGCGCCCCTCCCATAAGGGCAGCCTGCTTTTTCCTTAGTCAGCAATGAACCCTGCCAACTTTCACCAATTGTCTTGCCAGTGGGTTTCAGCCCCACGCAAGTTCACTATGGATTCAATGTGGCCAAAGAAAATGACAGCAAAATGTTATTTGGGGTGAAAGGGTTTATTACTCGATTTGTTCTCCCAGCAGTAGGTCAAGCACTAGTGTCTCTGCCTCCACCCAGAGCACTGGGCCAAGCTCTCTATATAGCACAATAATAGCTTATTGCCTAAAGGTGTGGAAGCGGAAGCCTAGCAACAGGCCAGTTACATCATCAGGTGGTTTAAGTTCAGTGCGGATCCTGGCCGTAGGAACCCCAACTTACCCACACACACTTTGTTTTCTCTGTCTCTTCTTTATTGTGGACTGCTTTTCAACTTCCTTCTGAGCTTGTAGCCACAATCTGCCCAACCGTCCCACCTGGGAAGGAAGGTGCCCTTCCCAGCAAAGATTTTTAGTGATTTAAAGAGGGACCATTGACAGAGCTTAGAGAGAGTTATTGATTTTCAGGACTAGGCCTCCAATGTACAGTATGGTATTGTCGGAAGACTCTGAATTTTGCTGTTAATGGGAACAAGTTTTGATGATGGTTCTTTTACATTTGCTGAAGGCAATTTTTTCTGTAAATGTACAAAGAATAAATATTTTAGTACGTTTGGGCCCTATGTGTCTGTTACAACTCAACTCTGCCATAAATAGTCCAAAAGCAGCCATGAGCAATATGTAAATGAGTGGGCATGGTTGTGTTCCTGTAAAACTGTATTTACAAAAATGGACAGCTGGGCTCTGCAATACCTCAAGGGACCAAAATCACAACAATACAAGTCCCATACAGAAAAATCTTAGATCATGCATACACACCTACAGAAACTAAACTGTCATCTCATAGGTTATGATTTCTAATTTCGTATTACTTGTATGTTACTTTCACATCATAAATTGAACAGCCAGTATTAAACTTGAAGGTCCTTCATTCTTCCTTTATGTCATCCTGTCTAGCCTTCTGTGTTAGTGTCAATGTCTCCTAACCTTTAATATTCAATCAGATTAGATTGGTTTCTAGGAAATGGAATGTGCCTGTGAGTTGTTGTGTAATTTCTTTTCCAAAGTCACAAGGCACAAGAGGACAGGCACATTTAATTTCTAGTTAGTTAAATGGGTATCAGGCCTTGGTACCAATAAAATATTCTGGTTTTCTCCCCTTTGCTAGGCCTAACAATTTTCATACAGGGGAAATCAGAAGTCTTAGAAAGAACTCAATTAAAAAACAAAACAGAAAGCATGCTAAAAGACACTGAACCTGAGAGATGACAGGTAGGAAAGTGACATCCACTGATAAGACACAGTCGTTCTCTTAACTGACTTCAATGAACAGGTTACTCACTGCATTACTGACCATCTCTGTTCCCTCTGCAAAAGAAACTAGCTGATTCTCATACAACATGGAATGTTCTGGACAGCAGGCTACATTCTAGTACCTTACAGTCATCTGGTAAGCTTTGAAAAATCCTGTTTTCAAGGCCCCGCTCCAGACCACTTACTCTGAATAGCTTAGGGTATGACTGAAGTGATTCTAATGTGCATTCAAGGGAGAGAACCACTGTGTTAGCTACTCAGTGTGGTTGGAGGCCAGCAGCGCAGTACCTGGAAGCTCCTAACTACAGACTTCGCCCCACTGTCAACTCACCGAAGCAGCTCCTGCATTTTAACAGGACCATTGGGTGATTTGCATGCATATTAAAGTTGAGAAGCCTTGCTCTGGCCAGTCCCTGCACTTTTGTACCACCTGTTAAACAGCATGCATACCAAGGGTCAGCTGTGTTTGTTCTTAAATCTGCTTATCCAATTGTAATTATGTAAACATTATTTAACTGATGAATTACAGGTGCACAAAGAGACTCATTTCCATGAAAACAAATAGAGTAGTTTGAAAGACAATAAAGGCGAGTATAAAATTGCCTGTCAAATGAGGTTTGAGATAAACTGTAAAAATTGAGGCAAAAATTTCAGAAAATTCTAGATTGCTTGTGCAGTCATCTTGCTTCCTAATTGTCTTTCAATTGTTTTGACAGTTTAAAAAAATGAAAGAGTACATTCTGTGTCCTGAGTTTCAGATGTGGTTTTTACAAGAAGGTTCATACAAATAATTTCAATTACTTGAAAATCATCAGTGGATCAATAGTCAAAGAAAAGACCCTTCATATAGACTAAGTAAAAAAATATTTTAAGTTAAAATATAAAGGATCCAAAGTAAGTACTTTTTTATGATGTCCTCCTAAATTGAGTTTTTGATTAATTCATTAACTACTGCCCTGGATTTCTTATCACATGATAAGAAAGCATCTACTGTTAACACTCAACTGGTGAATCATCCAACTTGCCTACTTGTCTTCGTGGTCCCACTGGTCTTGCTCCACGACAGTGGTTTCTGGACTTTTGGGTTTCACTGACAAGGAAGATTTCAGACATGTTTTGGAGAACTCGCATAGAGCTGCCTACCACTTACTAGCCCAGTTAAGGAGAAAAAAACAGCCCTATCATGTATTTCAGAAAAAGGAAAGGATATAAAAAGTTCAAAGGACGCAATCTAAAGATGAAAGAGAAGTTCTTAAGTAGCATAAAATTAGCTTTATGGAAATGAATTAATTTTTAAAAATTGATCTCATTTCACTATGAAGTGGCAAAACCTCCCATGGCTCTGCTGACAATCACCTGGTGACCACTTTTCTCTGTGGTGCTGGGAAGCGAACAAAGCACAGGATCCCTGAGGCTCACTCTTCACTAGGACTGTGTCCTCATGCGCTCTCCTGCATGGGCCGTGGGTACCCCTGTTAGCACTAGTCCCTCTGTTGTAGCTAGTAGTTGCCTGTCTGTCTTCACCCCGGCTGTGACCTTGGTCATCCTCATTCTGTGTCCCTTACACAAAACACAGCACTCGACACGCAGTGGGGAGACAAGATATGTTTGCTGGGTGGATGCAGTAGGTCTGCTTTGTGAACATGTGTCAAAGGGAAAAGGGAACTCATTGCAAGATACATCCTATTCTGCCCCTTTAAGATTCTGGTTGAACATTTTTGCTGAACTGCCAATAACTCGGTAATATATGTCAGTAATTAAGCACTATAGAATTGGCCATAATTGGTTGCATATTTTTGATTACTTCTCCATTATGAATCCATTCACTGTAGTATAGTTAATTAATGTTGATTTTTCAGGCTGAGGGAATTTCAGGATAATAAAAAATGTTGACTATTGATACATTGTACTTTCATTAAATATTAACTTTTATAGTGAAGCTCTGTTGTTTTTTATTATGACAAAAATAAATTTATTATATTAGTACCAATCAATCCAAGAAATAAAAAATTGAAAGTGTACCATAAGATTTTCCTTTTGTAGAACTAACAGAGGAAGTAAGAGTTGTAAAGAAATGGAAGTACTCATTTCTTTTGAAAATAAGATATTCAAAGAATAATTAATATCTCAAGTTGATTTTGGAAAACCAATTCCCTCCTGTATTTGAAACCGTGTAGTTTACTTTTCAGTTCACATCAGTGACATACCAGGAACGCATGTCCATTATAACCGATCACTATGTCCTTATGCTGACATTAGGTTTATAGATTTGAACTTCAGGCACCACATATGTGGGTTTTTTTTTTTAATAGGATAACACATTCAGGACTGATACTCCCATTACCTTTGTATTCAAATAAGAATTAATCTGGGTCATTTATTAATATTTCTATTTTACTGATAATACTATTAGCCTGTTAGCTAGCTGTCCTTCATATGTGAAAATTAGACTTCTGGCTTGTTGTGGATGAAGTGTGAAAGCTAAGATGGTGCATCTCCCCATATTCTCTGAAAAGTTTCCCTTGTGACCTTTGGAATAAGCGTGGCTGTCAAGGGAAGGATATGGCTATGGCTGTGAAGAGAGCAAGCCAGCGGGTCCTTGTGGGAATGAAACCCAGAAGTGGCCCGTTCCACTCTATGCTGTGCCACCCCTAGTCAGTGTCTCTGTAGATCACATGTACAGCTTGCTGCTTGGAGCAATAGGGACTTGCCCACATGAACATACCTGGGAATGGATTTCTTGGTATTTGAATACCCTTCCTTTTATTTGAATTTTGGAAGTACATTGACTTAGTTGGTTTTAATTCAGAGTTACATTTCTTTGGATTGGAAAAACAACTTTGCACATGCTAGCCAGATGTGTTGTTCTCTCTCTTTTGAGACTTTGATGGATCATGTCTTCCCATGTGGAAAACCAGTAACCTTGACACACAGAACATTGGGATGGAGGGGGACATTCTCTCTGCTTTAATGAAAGATTTCATTGTAGAAGTAAGCTTTGATGACTCAAGCTTCCATGATGTGTGGGACAAGCTGAGTCAGGAGCAGGCAGACTGTTTCGCAGCATAATGAAGACAGAGAAAGTCACCATGTGAACCAGCCTTTCTGGACCATGCTGTGGGTAAAATCGCAATATTCCCAGAATCTCTTGCCTGGCCTTAGTGCATCTCCATATCAATAGGTGTTTCCAAGGGGTGGAGAGAAGTAGCCCATCTCCGTATCAGTAGGTGATTACAAGGGGGAGCCACTGCACATATGGACCTGAGAGGTTGGGTGGGGCCCCTTTTTGCAGTCTGGTCAGGAGAGACACGGACGAGCAGAAGTGGACGACTGCTTGTAAGCTATCAACGGGTTTCTCCCACTTTGTTTCTCCCTTTGACTGATTTTGGTTTCAAAGGTATTTTGCACTGGGCTGGGAAAATATTTTCTCCCCGGAGTCACACATGACACTGGGGAAGAGCTGTGGGATGGGGCGCCTGGGGTCCTAGCCCAGTAGTGGTTGATGCTTGAAGTACATTTGGAGTTCAACTTCTTAAAAGAAAGATTCTGCATACTGAAGTCTTCTAAGGATTTAATTCAAGCTTATTGCAGCTTTATTTCCCCTGAAGGGAAACAGTATTTTATTTTCTCCCTTCATTTTATTTTTGGATAACTAGGAGTTTAGAGTGTTGAGAACTCTACAGTGTTGAAACTTACACCATCTACTTGAATTATTTATGTATTTGGCCATTAAGTACATGTGTCAGACGTCGTGTTTAAAGCTCAGTATATAAGATAAAAGGCAGAGGATCTCTGCTCCCGTGGAACTCACTACTCTGCTCTGAGTGTGCGGGTCTGTGATAGTGAACAAACACACAGATAAATAAAAGACAACTTCTGTAATTACAGTTGTCATTAGTCCTGAGAAGGAAATAGAAACTAATAGAAGGATTGGAGGTCTGTGTTGATCTTTGCCAACACCGAGCACCCAGGGCCAGATCAGTGGTGCCTCTAAAACACTGGCAAGGAGGCACCCCTGTGCCCATGCAGGTGCTGCACTGCAGAGAGATGTTCAGAAGACGAGCTGAACTTTCAAAATGTTCTTCTATCATCTGACTAAAGAGACAAATTCGAATTTTCTAAGCCATTCGATATCTCTTGAAGCTTTTATTGTTTCAAATGGCCCAAGGGTAAAGTATCTGTCAGCGTTCTTACCACAGTCATAATAGTGCTCAACCATCACCTTAACGACTTTATGTACTCCAAAAATTTTAATGGAAAATGTGCCACTTCGATGAACCCAAAGAAACCTGAAATGGGATATAGAAAATTACACTGTTACTATGGTGATGACATCTCTTTGGCAGTTGAGAAAATCATTTAATAAAGATGTAAAACTCTACCTAGTAAATATTGGACAGCTTTATGGAAATGTGATAAACTGAAATCATATATCAAAAAGCACTAAAATTGTTTTGCATTTATGGCACATAGCAAAATTCTAATGCAGATGAGGACTAAATGACCTATAAATGTCAAACACACAGTTAAGCATGGGGTCTGTCAGCCAGAGTCTCTGTGGTTTTTCTGTGCAATGTGTTCAAGTTAAATGCAAATGTGAAGAGAAACATCTGCCTTTTCCTAGGAATATATATTTTCTGGTGCCTTCCCTGAGCCAGAAAGGTGGAACAAAAGCCATATCCAATTGCTTGCAGATAATCAGTTAAGATCTTGAGAGAAATGAGCGAGTCCGTGTCCTTGGACATGAATTGAACAAGGTGAATGCTGATAACATTGTTAGCCCAGCACTACTGCTGCACAGCGTGATCCAAAATGTAATTGCGTCTTGTGATGGATGCCATATCCTCTAGTTTGTGAGGGGACCATTGATTCTATTCATGAGACATAGCTATTGCTTTGTATTTTTCCAGATACCACTGTAAGAAGCTCAGCTTGAAGGGGTTTTGAATAATGTGTCATGGCTATAAAATCTTTTCGATTTGTAGAGAGCATTTTATTCTTCAAAGAAACAGATTTCTCCCCAGCACCTTAGATTTCCTGCAGGAGGAAACTGAAAGGGACAAGGGTCTTCCTAGGGTGCAGAGAGGAGGCATTTCCAGCTAAGAGCTTGAAGGTGCTCCTGCACCTTTTTACCATGTGATTCAACCAATGGCTCTGGGATAATCGGAGAAGACACACTGCTCATTCCTAAGATGGCTGGACAAGCAAGTGAAACAGTCCGTCAGTCACCCCATTTCCAAAATGCAAAACCACAGAACCGACTGAGGGTTTTCACTGTGTCAGCCAATGAGCTCAATCAAAGCCATCCATCTAGGACCTCTATGCAGACAAACTGTAGGCAATAGTTTTATTTTTCATGACTTAATTCTCCTAGATTTGGCGTGAGGACCTGCCAGGGGCTTTGGAGGCTTCCGCGCAATGTGCTTGTGGTTCCTGTGCTTGAGGGGTCCTCAGTCCCTCTTCCCACTTCTCCAGGGACGCCGCTCAGTCACATCCCTAACCTCCTCTCAGGACTCTTCGATTCTGCACTTGCTTAAAGGAAGCTGCACATGGAAGAATGCAGAGCAGCTCTCCTTAGGTGCACCTCTTGGTTTGGATGGGAGATGATGAAGACAAAAGCCTCTAAAATGAAGTGTAAAATGTTCTGGGTGTTTCATCTTCTATAGAATATAAAATTTGAAGTGAGAAGTGGTAGACAAGGCTCCTCAAGTAGATAGTGATAAGAACACCTGTGGAGCATTTTCACATGCCAGGCATGGAGTGTTTTACATGCATCCTTCCATGTAATCTTTTGTTTTACATTTTTTTTCAAATTGAGATATGGTTGATATATAACATTGTATTGGTTTTAGGTGTTCAACTTGTGATCTGGTATATGTATATATTGTGGTATGATGACCGAAGGTGATGTCATTGCCATGAGGAATGACAATTTTTCCTTGTGATGAGAACATTTAAGGTCTACTTCCTTAGCAACTTTCAAATATATAGTAATAACCAGTCACCATGCTGTACATTACAGCACCGATAATATTTATCTTATAACTGGAAGTTTATACCTTTTGACCTCCTTCATCCCATTTAATCATTATAAGCTCTAAGGTGGATATTATTATTTGTTTTTTTCAGAAGAGGTATGCCATAAAGAGAATAAGTGACTTGCTCAAGGTCACATAACAACCAACTGGTAGGACTAGGGCCCAAACTCAAGTCATTTGAATCTGTCTAGTGCTTTTAACCATTACACCATATTAAGTTAAATACAGTCCAAGTGTAGCTCGGTATAGCAGCCCCTTCTAAAGGGAACAAAGGATGCTATCATAGCACCCATCACAGGACTGAAGCGCATGACACCTTCACATCACAAAGTCCCAGGACCGCCATGCAGTGCACCCGGGGGCTCTGCCTAGGAGCACATTAGGGGAGCTGATGCCCAGGCCACCACAGGGATGTCAGAAAATTGGTGGTCAGCCCAGCTTAACACCAAGTTTGGAAAGTGAAAGAGAACAGGGAGTTTGGGAAATAAAACTATGGATCAGAGCCTGGAATGCAGGTGTAGATCAATATAGGGCTAATGTGAATGCGGAAAGGCTGATTCCAATTGAATATTACAAATTCAGAATTCTGGCTGATGCGTAGAGTAGTTTGTTCCTGGTGGGCAAGGATCAGTGCCTTAAAGGACCTTGACTAAATGAAATAAAGAGACAGAGAGAGACACAAAAGAGGGAGGAAGGAAGGAAGTTACACTTGATGTATTTTCATTATAAAAAACTTAGAGTATTCAAGGAAGTAAACAAAGAAAGGAAGAAAAGAAAAATTAACTATAGCTCCCACCTTCTAAAGAAAACCACAGTCAACATTTTGGTATATTTCCTTCCAGTACTTTTCTCCTCTAGATGAGAGATTTGCAGATTTTACACAATTGTGCCAAATTATATATACAGTTTACTGTCCTGCTTATTTCCTTCAATATAACATAAGCATACTCTGTTATAATTCTTTGTAAATATGTTTTATTGTCCATGTGATAGTCTGTCACTTAAGTGTAGTTACTTTTCCCTTTAATTGAGCATTACAAGAGTAGCATTAAAAAATTTTTATCTGTCATTCTCTGATGTTTATTGCTTTTTTCCTCTCCAGTTTAAGACTCTCTCCTCATAGGGGCTCCCGAGGTGAAATTTGTGGGTTAAAAGGTAAATATCAGTTTTGACCCTTGACACATATTATCAAATTGTTTTCACTTCCCCCAGCACTGTTTAAAGGTACCCTTTTCATGACATTATCATCTCATAAGTGAGCACTCTCATAAAAATAAAAGACAGAAATAAAAATGAGGCAGAAAATAGTATTGAATTGTTTGAAACATGTCTTTGATTCCCAGTAAGTTGGATATTTTCTATAAGATGATTAGTTATTTACATATCCTCATTTTATGGATTTTCTATGCACATCCGTTGCTCACTTCAGGAGCTAGTAGAGAAGGCACTACACTGATGTAAATATGGGCCCCATTTGGCCAGTGTAAGTGTGTGCCACGCCACTCCATGACCTTTGGATCCAGTCTTGCACCCACCCGGCAATGGGATAGGTGGTTATTACCTTGGTCAGAGCTGTTCCAGCGATGGGCTCCACAGCCAGCAAGGCATGGTACACAGCAGCCAGTTGCTTCTCTATCAGGGTGTACTGGACCTCTGCTCCTTTCCATAGTTGTGACCAGAATTCAACAGGTTGACGTGTCTGTTCAAGATGCTGCCAAAGACCCCATCCATAACCGTCTTCGGTTTCATGAACATCTGGCTCACAGGACCTTGATGAGTCCATTACACTCAAGGCTTGTATGGCCTTGACTGCCCGCTTGGCAGCAGTAAAAGCTGCCTCACATGTCTCATCCCAGTCCCACCTGATGCCCTTTTATAACAACCGGTATGAGGGCTTTAGAATTTGTGCCAAGTGTGGGATAAACACTGTCCAGTAGCCCAAAAGACCCAAACCTCTTGTAATATTGCCACAGTGGTAGGCATAGGGAAAGCCTGGACCTTGTCTATGACTGCTTCAGGAATAACTTAGTTTTACCTGACCAGACAACCCCCAAGAATTTTACAAACAGACCAGGTCCCTGAATCTTGGTGCTGTTCACAGTCTATTCTTTCTCCTGTCGATGTGGCAGCAGTCTAGGAACTGCCCCTTCTAAATCTTCAAGAGAATCAGATGTGGGCATAATATCATCAATACAGTGATACAGCCACACCGTTTGCAGTTTCCTCCATGTGGTCAAGTCCTGGGCTACAAGTCTGTGACAGATGGTGGAACTGTGGAGGTATCCCTGTGGAAGGACAGGGAATGTCCACTGCCAGCCTTCCCATGTGAAGGCAAACTGTTCCTGGCTTTCCTGTGCTATGTCAATAGAAAAGAAAGCATTAGTAAGGTCTACTACATAATGATACATGCTTAGCTCATGGCTGAGCATGTCCAGAATGGCTGCTATAGAGGGGACAGCAACATGCAAAGGGGGTGTGACTTTATTTAATTCCCTGTAGTCCACGGTCATATGCCAGGAACTTTCTGGCTTTTTCACTGGACTATGAGAGGGCTTTATGATGCCCACCTTTTCCAACTCCTGCAGAGTTTCTCCAATTTCCTTGTGCCCCCCAGGCAATTTATACTGCTTAGTATTTGTCACCCACCGAGGTACAAGCAGAGCTACAGGTGGGTGCTTAGCATGTCCCCTCAGAACTGCCTTCACCACATGTACCCTCAGTCTGAACTTCTTATTCACTCAGCAAATACACATGGGTAAATAGGGTAAATCACCCTGATTAGGCCAAACTGCCCTGATGGTAGCTGTCAGCCATTCCAGAGGTGTCTGATTCCCTGAGCTGTGACCGGCACTCTGCTGCCGGAGGGAAGGGTGAGTCATCAGGGAAGCCAGTCTACTCACTTCAGTACCCGACATAACAATGTTTTCCACCCCCATATCCCAGAGATGCAAAAGCCATGTAGGCAGAGATTCCGATGGCTTCCGCCTGTACCAGACGCTCATGTCCACTAGCTCATCCTGGGTGTAAGGACGGGGCATGGGGTGCTCCACAGGTGGGCCTTTAATACAGGAGAGGCTGGTACCTCAGACGGTGGCCTCGACAGCTGATTGGCCCATGGACCCGCCTCCTCGTCTTCTTCCCCCCGGCTCCTCCACCATCTCTGGGGCTGAAGGCACCACTCTTTCTGCCCCTTCCCCACGGCCTCCTGCAATGTGGCTTTTTCTGCCACGTCCCCCTCACCGCTGCTAAGGAATCTTCCAGGAGAGTGTCTTCTTCTCAATAACTGTCTCTCTTCCTTAAGGGCATCCCATAGGTTATTGCCCAGCTCCTCCAAGCGATGCTGAAGTGTGTCTCTCTCCCCCTAAATCCCTCTCTCTCCTCGCTAACCCTTTCAATAATCCTCTCTTTCTCCTCAATAGCCCTCTCTCTTTCCTGTATAACCCTCTCTCTTTCCTCGATAACATTTTCCACTATCTTGAGGGCCCCTAAGCTGTCTTCTAACTCATGGAGGGCTAATTCTTCAGCTTCTGGTGTCTCCACCCTTCCCCAGTTCTGGGGAAGACCCCACCCCTCTAGGAGGTGCTTTTCCCTAGACCAATTTCCCACTAGGGGCTCCCAAATTGGAAGCCCCATAGATAAGGGGTTCCCAGATGAAGCTGCACCCTCTGCAGCTGCACCCACTGCGGTCTCCCCACCATCCACAGTGGGGGTTTCAGGCATCTTCCCACCATCTCTAGGGGCAGCTCTCCCAAAGGCCCCACCCATTTAGATTTCGGTTCAGAGGTCCTGCCGACTACTGCCAGATGTAACTCCAGGGAGAGGAAATCCCAGGACAGGATATCTACCTGAAACCAAAATCAGTCAAAGGGAGAAATAAAGTTTAAAACCCATTTATTGCTTACAAACTGTGGTTCGGGGGCCGTCTCTTTCCTGCTCCAGCAGAAGCAAGTGAAGCCTCCCCCCAACCTCTCAGGTTCAGATAAGCCCTCCGTAGCCCAGGTAATTACCCTTAGATATGGAGATAAACTGCTTCTCTTCACCCCTTAGGAATGCCTGTTGATATGGCGATGAACTAAAGCCAGGCGAGAGATTCTGGAAATATTACAATGTTACCCACAACTAGTCATTCCTTTGCTTTTCTTAATATTTTTATTGCCTATGTAGGTATTCATAAACAATTAAGTTTTAGTTGTGCCTGAGTTTAGTTTTGAACTTTATATAAACGAAATCCCATTCTGAACTCATGATGGGTTTGTTTTGCTAAACATTTCATTTGTAGTAACATTTCATTGATCTATTCATGTTACTACATGGAGCTGTTGTGGATCACGGTGTTAACATTTCCATTTATTTCCGCAACTTCCCTTATGATAGCAAGTTTTTTTTTTCTATTGTATTTGAGGCAAATACATTTTCCCAATTAAAAAAATTCCTTTTAATTTTGGTTATATTTCAATGTGCAGACCTTTTGGACAGGTTTACATGGTAAACTACATTGATATTTTTCTCTCTGTTTTCTTTTATTCGTTTGTAACTCAGAAGGGTCTTCCCCTTCAGAGTGTTGATAAAATTTGCTTATTTTATCTCTTTGATGCTTTTATTTTTGGGGGGGGAGTTTTAGTGCTTTAATCCACATGTATTTATTTTTGTTTATGGTCTGATTTGACATCTAGATTATTTTTCTCTCCAAATAGGTAACTACGTTCATATAATCCTTTCCACATAAATTTATGCTGTTTTCTTTGTGTCGCAGGGAAGAGGTAGAGCTGGATTTATGGCTAAAGGACAAAAAAGCAAGCGTGTCCAGATGTAGTGTTGGACAGAAGGGGAGTGATTCAGTGTTCAAGGGAGTTAGGAGGGCCTCTTAGAGGCGCTGATAATCGAGACTTGTTTTACATGACTAATGGAAGCCTACCTGGGAACGGTGGGGAAGGGGAAGAGAGTAGGCGTGCATTTCAGGCGAAGTACAATGATAGTTCAGAGAGGATACAGTACTAAATAGTTTGTGATTATAAACTTGAGCAGCTCTAAAATCAGACAAATCCAGCTTTTTAATTTACAAGCTTTATGATCTCCAGCAACTTACTTACCCTTTGTTTATTCACCTATAAAATGGGAATAAATAGCTTCTACATCATAGGATTATTGTAAGCAATTATAAGATAATACATGTATCCTCAGAAAACTAAAAATAGAAATACTATATGATCTAGTAATTCTACATCTAAGAACTTATCCGAAGAAAACAAAACCCCTGATTCAAAAAGACATATGCACCCCTATGTTTATCGCTGCATTATGTACAATAACCAATATACGGAGGCAACCTAAGTGTCCATCAGTAGATGAATGGATGAAGAAGGTGTGGTACATATACACAATGGAATATTATTCAGCCGTAAAACAGAAAGAAATCCTGCCATTTGTGACAACATGAATGAATCTAGAGGGCATTATGCTCAGTAAAACAAACCAGGCGGAGAAAGAGAAATACCATATTATTTTACTTGTATGTGGAATCTTAGAACAAAACAAAATGAACAAAATCGCAGTAGACTCACAGACACTGAGAAGTGACTGGTGGTTTGCATGGGGGAGGGGTTGGGATGGGTGGGTGAATGGGGAGGTTGAGGGGGATAAAGTGAACAGAAGTTCTCAATCATTATATAACTTGGTCACTGGGATGGTAGTACAGCCTGGAGAATATAGTCAATGATTCTGTAACATCGTCCTACTCTGATAGATAGTATCTGCACAGTGGAGTGAGGATTTAATAATGTGGGTAACTGATGAACCATTTTGTTGTATACCTGAAACTAATAAAATATTATATAAAAACTATACTTCAATAAAAAAACTCAGGAAAAAAGATAATTCATGTAAAGTACTTAGCATAGTATTCAGTATATCCTAAACACTCATAAAAATTTGCTGCAAATACTAAGTATTAGATGCCACTGTATCCCTACTGCTTACCACTAGGTCTGGGGACACCTGTCAGACAAAGTGTATTTTCTGAGTGAATGAATGAAGACCAAAAACTTGGAACATCATGGTATCTTCAGGCATATGCAAGTAGTTTAAGGTTTGAATAAAATCTGTGACGAGGTAGGTGGAGAAGGGACCAAGCTGTGTAGGAAGGGCACAGAACACCATCGCAGGGGACTTATCTTTTACTTGGTGTCAGTAGGGAACCTGGATGGTTTTATGCAGAAGAGTGATGGCAGCATACTCCAGAGAAAAGAATTACTTTGGGATCATAGAGGTTGATTGGACTTTATAGATCCCCAAATTCACATCCTCTGCCTCCTACACTGGGAAGAAGAGATTTTAATTTTTACCTTTTCCTGGAATATCCAAACATAGAGACCATGTGTCCCTAAATAAACTACTTCAGCCTTCAATAGAAGGGTAACCTAATCAGGTATCACCTTATGTGGGATCTTCTATATTTCTAAGGCAACTCCCTATGTGTTTCTGGGGTAAAGTTTACTAGTTGTCCCCTAATATCTGTGTTCTCTTCTTCTTTGGTAACTGAATCCACAATTTTTAGCTGGGCATTTGGCTATCTGGAATAAGAACTACATTTTCCAGCTTTCCTTTGACCAGCTGTGAATGGAATGTTAGCTCAAGTAGTATGTGCAGTTACCAGGACCTGTTCTTAAAGGGAAGGGACAGGACTTTTTTCTGCTGGATAGAGTGCAGACATAATGTCTGGAGCTTAAGCAGCCATTTTGGATAATGAATTAGATGCCATACCCTAAGGATGATAAAGCTGCTTGCTAGCCATGGCATGTCTTCCCCCAAACTCTATTTATGAGAGGCATGCACTTCTATAATTATTATTTTATCATTTCTGTCATTTGCAGCTGCACCTAGTTTTAACAAATGCCAGTTCACACCTGTTTGTTCTTAATCATTAGATAAGAAATGCAGCCTTCTCCTTTCTGTACTAAAAAAAAGACCTTCTCAAATAATAGGCAAGAATTATTCTATCTTCAGTGTTAAATTCTGCAAAACACTTTTTTTAGCCTTTTCACCTAGATCACTTTTTTATGATTTGAAGTATTTTCTTTGGCTTCCTGAAATATTTCAATGTTCCTTCCTTAGGTATTCCCCATAATGGGATTACCTCTGTGTAGAATGGAGGATTGCTTGATAATGCCCTCGATTTTATTTATTAATTACACAACATTGTTGGCATCCTTCAGTTATTCTCAAGTGGCACGTGGATAAAGTGAAGGCTCCTGTGGCCAGGATTCTTACGTGGTCCTAGTCGGCTAGCTCACAACACACATGTGGGCAATACGTTCCTATTGACTCTATATAAAGAGCTCCACCCAGTGTTCTGGGCGACACAGAAGCATGGCTGCAGGAGAGCCGACCAGAGGCTGGAGTGGAGGCAGCACTGAAGACAGAGGCCCGGAGGACGGCTGTGAGGGTAGCGAGGCCCAGAGGCAGGGAGCAGTCTGCTGCATGCAGATTGGCTCTGAGTGGGCGAGATTTTAGTGATTGACCTGCCACTGTGGAAATAAAGTTGGGTCTAACCCTTTCACCCCAACAATGTTCTACTGTCATTTCTTTGGTCACATTGAATCCATAGTGAACTTGCCCAGAGCTGAAACCCATTGGCAAGACAGAGCATTATCGTAGTTAAGAAAATAAGGTAATACTTTCCCCTGGCTAATTTGTTCATTTCCGACTTGTATGCATTCCAAGTCAGCAAATTATATCCTGGCTTGGAGGTCAACCAACACAACTTTATTCCTTGTTGTATACACAAGAGACAGAGCATAACAATGGGAGGGCCTGGGAGAAGTGCAAAATCTGGACAAGAAACATCTATAGCTCTGTTCATTAGCTCTGGTTATCTAACTCAATAAGGTGATTTTTTTTAAAGTGTGTGTAAATTGATGTCTTATTTTTCTGAGCAACAGATGACTATGTTTTCATTCAGTAGGAATTGCAATTCAGAAATGGGTTTAGGTACTATACCAAATGAAGAGCAGTATAGAGAACTCACCATTCATCAATTTGTTGCTTCTCTGAGAATGTGAGAGGAATCTCAGTTTCTGTTAAGATGGATTGTTTAAAATATTGTTCAGCCATAAAAAGTGAGGAGATTATGCTATTGAAAACAATATGGATGGACCTTGGGGGCACCCGGCTAAGGAAAATAAGTCAGACAGAGAAAGCTAAATAGTGAATGATCTCATTTATATAGAGAATTAAAACAGACAAACAGAAAAACCAAACTAATAGAAAAGAGATCAGACTTGTGGTTACCAGAGATGGGGGTTGAGGGGAGGGGGGGACTAGAGGAAGGTGGTCAAAAGTACGACTTCCGGTTATAAGATGTAAGTACAATAGGATGACTGTAGCTAACACTGCTATATGATATGTAGGAAACTTGTTAAGGGAATAGGTTCTAGGAGTTCCTATCACAAGGAAAACAATTTTTTTCTTCTTTTTATTGTATCTATATGAGATGATGGATGCTAAGTTTACCATGGTATTTTATAGTTTATGTAAATAACGTGTTATGCTGTACACCTTAAACTTAGATATACAGTGATATATCTCAACTGTATCTCAATAAAACTGGAGGAAAGATCCTCCCAAACAAACAAAACATGGCTTAGTTGAGTGAGTGGGGTGTCGTGCTTTGCTCGCTGATCCCCTACTCCTTCTCTGGATTGACTTGTTTATTTCCTTTAAGTGCCCACTGGACAGGATTTTTTTTAAAGCCTCAGAGTTAATACTGGCTCATATCAATAGATAACTGAAAAATATTGAAGAGTAGAATGATGTAGTGGTAAGAACATGGAGTCTGGAATAAGAAACAGCAGATTCAAAGCCCACTTCTAAAATTTACAAGCATCTTGACCTTCAGAAATCTATTTTCTATTTCTGAATCTTAACTTCCTCATCTATAAAATGGAAAAAGTAGTGTCTTCTCCCCAGGGTTGTTTTGATTTACTTCAGGTTTACTAAAGTTACTAGAGAATATGGGTAACCCACAAAACAACTAGCCATATAGTACTTACCGTTCATATGGTGCCTGGGGCACAGTAAACACTCTCCAGTTGTTGAATAAAGGAGTGGAAAATGTGTGTACACATTTGTATACTTTCTATTTACTTTTCTCTTAGGCTTCAGTTCCCACAAAATGGAAGCCTGAGCTGCCACTAAATGACATGTTTGGGGAAAAGACCAAGCATTTGGTCTGTGGTGTGTGGCAGGATGGTGTGTGTGTGTGTGTGTGTGTGTGTGTGTGTGTGTGTGTGTGTGTG
>JAQQAC010008719.1:15995883-16022557 GCA_029783875.1 Phataginus tricuspis
GTGTGTGTGTGTGTGTGTGTGTGTGTGTGTGTGTGTGTGTGTGTGTGTAAAATCCTGACTTTGGCATTTCACTCACATTAGGAAATGCAAATAGAGGGTTATGATTTTTAAAAGTCATCTCCCTATTTCAGGTATCAGGTAGTTTGTATTTTTGTCATGGTCTCTCCCCCACTGAGAGATGAAAACCCACTCAAAGTGCAGCATTACAGTGTTTAGATGTTTACTCATGATTCCAAGCCTGGGCAAACAAACCAGAGGAATTAAATGGGGCCCACAGATTGTACATGAAGATGGCCTCCTTCACGGATGCAGAAGGCAGGGAGCTCCCTCTCTCCCAAATCGATGGGTTGAGGTCCCCGAGCATTTCACCCTCACAGGGGAATTTCTGTGATGTGCTTCAGGTCACTTTGCCCTGTTAAGGTGATTCCCTTGATTATACATCTGCAAAGCTCGGCATCTGCAAACGACAAGCTGTAGGTGTTCAAGATGTGTAAGGCATGCAAATTTCACTTGGGTACAAATCGATTGGAATTCATCACATTGTCCTACCTGTACACCAACAGATTTTATTAGGAGGCCTTGGTTATATGCATAGCCTTTTCTCCTCTCCTCTGTCTTCCATCATCTGCTCTGCTTAACAGAATGAAAGAAATCAGGTATAAAAAAGAAAATTTCATCTAAAGGCAGAGTGCTATGTACATGTCCGAACAAGAATGTACTGATTTACCTAGCTACTTATATTAACCTACAACTCTGTCCCAAATGCAAAAGACACCTGACAAATGGGTTTTAGAATCAACACTTGCCCCCTACTTTTTACAGAGGGCACGTGCTTGGTCTTTTTTGATGCCCACTTCCCCTTCTCGCTGTACCAGGCTGGACCATCTCACCGATTTTATAGAATTTAGCCTGGCTTAGAAATCAAAGTTTTAAAGTGTAAGGTTACCATCCTTCCTGAGCTGAGAATGATGATGTGTCTATGAAGTGAATTAAATTAACAGTTTGCTCTGTTTTCATCACTTTCCTTGAATCACTTGATATAGTTCATCTGTCCTTTTATTCACTTAAAAACATTTAATAAGTCTATGTCCTCTGCTGTGGGCTCACACAGCTCAAGGAAAGGAAATTCTTTTCTTAATTTTAATTATTTCTCAGAATTAAAATGTAAAAGTATTGAAGATGAAACAGTAAACATTTAATGAATCTCAAGGAGCAGGGCCCAGAGGGTATGTTATGATCAACTGTTCATTCAAAAGGATCGGATTATGATTCAAACATAAGTTTCTTGCCAGGACTCACCAGACACCACTCCAGGTTGAGAACTCTTCTGAGAATCCAAGTCTGGGCCCAGAATTTGTGTGTCCACCCTTACCTGACCCAAGCATGGCTCCCTTGTAATATTAACTGAATTGCAGATGCTCTAAGACATTGGGGCACAGGTGGCCCTGCTGGGGATCTTTTCAAATGGGAAACATTTGTCTTCCTGCTTGTCTGGAGTTTGTAACTGTGTCATGAAGGTGACAGGGTGACAGTGCCAGCAGGTGACCGCAGGGCCAGCAGAGCAGCAGCCACACTGGTGGGGAAGGGATCTGGGGACAACCCCTCTTCATGGGAGCAGAGCTGGAGGGGGGCGACTTGCTGGAGTTAGACTGCAGGCAAGAGGCATAGCCAGGCTTATGTGAGCTTAGACAGCAGGGGCTCGGGAAATTGAAGTCATCTATGCAACTGGAAATTAAAGGGGAGGAGAAAAGAAAATACATGATTAAAGAGAATGCAGTGGGATTGTCTCCTGTCCAGACCTTTCTTTATTGCCCCAATCAAATGTTTTCAACTGCCCAGGAAACGTGGCCATCTGGATATTTCATAGGCACCTAAATTCACCATGTCACAAAACAAATTTATTATTTCTTCTCTTTCCCCCCAGATATCCCCAAGTTGTTTTTGTTTTAGTCTTTATTTTTGCAAATGGCATCTTTATAACTTAAGATGTGCAGACTTGAAAATGAGTACATTTTGATTCTTCCTTTTTTTCATCCCTAACATCTGATCAGTTGATAAATACGGTAGATGTTACCTCTGAAATCTTTACACGTATCTCTTCCACTCTGTTACCATGGCTCTGCTTCAGATGAAGTCTTCATTCTTGCTTGCTTGCCGGTTGTACTTTCCCACTTTGTCTCTGCCTCTCATTTCTTGCCTCTTCTATTTTGTGTTCCAATGTTAGCCTTCCTTCCTGTAACACAAGCCTTGTCACCTTACTCTCCTGCTTGACAACCTTAAGGGGACCTCATTTAATGGACTAAATACAAACTCCTCACAAATTTCTAAAACCCACAAAAATGAGCTTCGATCTGCCTTCCCAAGGGTAGTGTGTCTCCTGTCACCTCCACTATGGATGACCTCTCCTCCAGTCATATCCTCACTATGCCCTAAGCTCTTCTCTCTTAGAGCTACTTACCATAATTTCATCCATCCTTTTAAGATCTGCTTCAAATGCCATCTCATTTATGAAATCTTTTCCAACCCCGTAATGCCAGCCAGGCACTGCACCAGTCTCCTTCAATATTAGAGAACATGCATCCCTACTAGTGTTTTTACTACTGTGTACTTGCCTTCGCTTATAGGTTGCCCACCTGTGATGTTCTTGACATCACGCTAAGCATCTTGCTTACATTATCTCATTTAAACATTAGGCCTTCTTATCAACTTTATGAATCACATAGGATCTCCATTTTATAATTCAGAAAATGAGTCTGAATAACTTGCTAAAGGGCAAGTGCTAGTTTGGGTTCATATCCATGTCACACCAAAGGGCATTCGGCTCTGCTGCCTTTTTGTGGCCCAGGGGTCTCTTTCACTTGTACATGTGCTTCCCGTGATTTCTGAGCCAGTGGAAGTGATGTGTGTGTAGTGGACATGGAGGATGGAGCCTGGGAGCTGCTGGCAGTTATCTTACACTGCGTAACGCCTGAAATGGAAGCCGTGATGGAGGACCGCTGAGCCAAGAGACGGGGAGATCAGCTTTGGTGACATTACCCAGTCCTGTCTTTGATCTGTTCAGGTACGTGAGCTGGCACAGTCCCGTATGAGTTGGATTTTTTGTTTAGCAACTGAAAATTAATAAAATGGTAGAGTAAAAGAATGTTGTAAGCATTGATTTCAGCAAGGTATTTGACAAAACTTGTTAAAATAGGCTCATCAACAGGAGGGTGAATTACAGGTTGCTTAAAACACACTGAAGTTATCTTTATGGAGATATATCAGTTTGGGGAAGTTCTCTATTTATATTTCACAAGTTTTCTAACTAGAAGGAAATATGAATGAGCACCTATGAGCTCTCACAGGTCTTGGAGACAATGCTCAGACTCTGGACACCCAAATTCTAGAGATGTGGGAAGCACTGCATATAGAAGGACCATGGATGATGCAAAAGAAAAAACTGGGGATATCCAAGTCAATCTTGGAAATCAGGGAAGAAAGGACAGCAGAGTCTCTCTGAGGTCAGAGAGGCAAGGGTAAGGGCAGGCAGCTGAGGCCAGAGATACCCAGAGGTGGCATTAGTAGTCTATACAGATCACAGTAGAGATGCTGGTTTAGTTCAATATTAGCTTGGGTAGAGTCCACTCCAGGTCCTTTCCTTAGATGTGGGTTCAGATCCTACCTTGTCAATGAGCAACTGTGTGACTTAAGAAAAGTTACTTTACCCTCAGAGCCTCTGGTTCTCCACTATAAAAATGCAGATAATGATACCTACCAAATGGGTTATTTGGAGGAATAAGTAGGATAGCCTGTGTGGAAGAATTAAACATATGGTAGGCATTCAGTACATACGATTTGTTTTAAAACATATTATTTACTAGCAGTTGGCCAATAGTTTACTGGGAACAGGCTGGGGAGGCCAAGGAGCTGTGAGGCAGAGGAGTGGCGCCAGTCACGGGAGGAATGATTAATTCCTCAGATCATGGTCTTTCTCATCCAGGAGCAGTTTATCCCCTACAACATCCCTGCTAAGCTCTGCTGAGCACCTCACAAGAGGAAGAAGCCAAGGCAATACCATCAAACTTAACAGAGGGGAATGTGAAGTTTCACATTAAAAAATCATGTAGGGACCTATAGATCACAGTGGAGATGGTGGTTTAGTTCAATATTAGCTTGGGCAGAGCCCACGGACTGATGCAGACTCAAACCTTGGCATCCTTCACATGCTTTAAAGGAAGCAAGGGGGCTTAGCCTAGGAACGACAAAGTAACATCAGATTTGACCAAGAGCAGTTTAGGAAAACAATTCGAGCAACAGCCCCTTGGCTGACATAATGATGTGGCTTAAGGTAGTATCTCCTAGTCACAAGTTTTTGGAACTTTGGTAATTTTGGCATCTAGTTTTCAGCCAATTAATCTGACTCTGCGTTGATTTTCATAGTGAAAAGTAGAAACAATACCAGTAATAATAGTATTTGAGTTCTTTGTGGTTTTTCAGTACTTTTTCATTTCCGATAATAGATATGCAAACTTATTATAGAAAAGTTAGAAATGAAGAGAAGCAAAAGAACACAATGACAGAAGAAAAAAGCCACAATCCTACCCACCCGTCAGTACCCGGAGCGCCACCTTGGCTTCTGCACCCCAGGTCCTCTCCTCTGCACTTCACCTGTCTAAAAACAGGGCCAGTATCACAAGGCAGTGAACTCTCCACTACCAGAAGCTTTTAAGCAGAAGTATGGAAATCTGTCAGAGATAGGTGTTACAGAAGGAGTTATTATATAGGAGGAAGGCTGAATTTTACAATGTCTAATTTTTTTTCTCTTAGGATTCTAAAAATGAAATGCACTAGTTGCCATTAAAATGCCCCCTTGTGTACTGTTTATTTATATTGCGTGTGTAGGATTCACTGAAAAAGAACTTCTGGAAATTCTAGCTCTGATTTGCAAGCCATCCTGTTGTTTTCCAAGGTATTAATTGCAATGCCTATATTTGATTTCTGTACTTGAGTAAACCCACCCACATGCCAGACTGAACCCCAGTCCATTTGACATTTTCCCTTTTGAACGGCATCCAGCATAATGTAGCTTACAGGAAAATATCTGCACAGTGACTCAGATAGTCATGCAAGCCTGTCTTTCTGTGGAATTCTTAATTTTTTTTCTCAAAATGAAAATAGACCACATTATTTGAGGATAAACAAGTCTGAAAGTGTTTCCAGTAACATCTTTTTATTCATAGGCAGCTGAAGATAAACTAAATTCTTGGCTAAGATCTTGCTTCCTACCTAAATGCTTCAGTAAATTCAGTTTATTGAAATGAATTAGACTTCTAAATTTCTCCAACTGAAAATAGGTAATGAAACCCGTTTCCCTAGAGAAAGAGCCATGGTGTCATTTTCTTTAAGATGTCTGCAAATTATCCTAATACCAAGTCAGCCACACAGGACACATTTAACGCTCTCTAAATCAAATGATGTAAGGTAGAATTACTGCTTATGAAAAGTCCTGTAAGCTACATGGGCAATGAGTCTGGATTCTTCTTCCTTCACCTTCCTTCATTTTCTGAGACATTTCAGGAAAACTTTCCAAGTAAGCACATGTATTGTCACAGCTCATAATTTAAATCTAGTATTTTTAAGGTGTCGTATTTTGGATATGGTTTTAGAATTATCAGTGTAGTGTTATTAGATGAACATGTAGGTAGAAGGATTTTGCAAGTAGACAAGCACTTTTAGAAGCTATTGACTGCTGTCACAATGTTGACCATATAGAAGGAAAGGACGAAAGGACAATAAATTTGGAATCGAAGCAGAAAGTAAGACTAGAAAGAAGTAACCACAGAATATTTGAGCAGTAAATGACAGCCTTAGCTAAAGGTATGGGGTCCCTACTATTGTATGTGCTGGACATGGTGAGGCAGTTTACATACCCTGGATAGCCCTCCTCCGAGATACTCATTTTCATCTCCATTTTGCAAATTAATAAACAGGCTCAGAAGTGAAGGGTCCTGTAACTGTTGGAAGAACTGAGATTCATGGTTTCTTCTAAGTAAATAAAGTTTACTTTCTTCCCACTTTCCCATGTTGTCTCAGATGTAGCATAAATGGAACCAGGATAAGACAAACAATAGAAGAAGTAAAAAATATTATATAGACATAAACATTTTTTTTATTGGAATAGATTAATTTGGATTTATTGAAGAAATTCAGGATAGCAAAAAAGGAGTGGGCTGAACAGGCAATGGCGTGGAGCTGGGCCAGGACCCAGAAGGCACTTCCTGCCCTGGTGAATGCTCCCCGTGTCCTCTTTGAATCCTCTCCCTCTGCCTCCTGCATCTGAGCATCTGTTTTCCTCCTTAAAAAAACCTAGAATATACTCATTTTTGACAGGGCCTTCAACACTGCCCATATATATGGTGACATTATGAGAATAACTTGTCTGGCTGATGAAAAGCAGTCACCTTCCTCTTGACAACAGTCTGATTTTCAGCCACCACCTGCCCCTTGGAAAGGTGCTTTGTTCAGGACATAACCTTCGTGGCCGTCTGTGGTGGCCTTGGCCGTGTTCTTTTTCAGCACCCTTACCTTCACCTGGTCCAAGTTGCTGTCACTTCTTCCCTGCAGTGTTCTCATAATTCTTGTCCCTACCTCCAGTCTTGCCCTCTTTCGGGGCTTTCTCCATGCAGCAGTTACTTTGCTTTCTGAAATACAACTCTGGGCATGCCACCCTCAGCACTCCTATAATACATGCCCTTTGTCCTCATTATGGGGTCCAGGCTCCGGTACAGCCAGCACCATTCTTGGCCTGGCTGCTAGCCTTCCTCCTCGTCTCTTACCACACCCCTCTTGCCGACTATTCTCCCTCATCTTTGATATCTCTGTGCCTTGACTATACTCTGGACTCCTCACTTCGTGTCCTTTATCCATTGATTTCTATTTGTCCTTCAGACCTCGGCTCAGAACATCCCTCTGGGGAGTATTTCTGACCTCATGGGCCTGAGCTAGGCACCCTCTGTGCTCACCTCGGACCTTGGCTCACTCTGAACTGTAGCACTTACACTGCTGTGTCAGCTCGTCCGCCTCTGCATCTGCCTGTCCCTCAAAGTGGTCTACTTCTCCGGGACAGGGGCAGTGTCTGGCTTTCTCTTCCAGCCCTGGACCTACCCAAGCGCTCAGCTCCACTGTCAGCTGGCAACTGATTTGCTATTGGGTAGATGCAAAATGATTCAATGAACTTTTCCAAAAAATGTGCAAATAGGGATGAGGGAAAAGAGTGGAAAATCAGCTGTTTTCTGGCCTTAAGATGTTCATTGTCTCTGTGACTTCCCTGGGATGTTCTGGATCCACGGACTTCCCTTCTTTCTCATTCTGGGATGGAATTGGAATTCTGACTATTTCTCACACCTGCTTCAGTGGTGGAAAGTGACTCCAAAGGAATGTATCAATTAAGCAAAGAGCAAGCCACTAGAAATAGCTCTGATGGTATCATTCCAAAAGGGATCTACATTTAGAAAATGAATGAAATCTGAGCTCATCTTTTTTAATGTCTCATAAGGACATAAAATAAGGGAATGTGGTTAGGGGAAGGACTGTACATGGAGTGGTTGTTGACATTTAAGATACCAAATTTTGGAATTTTCAGAAGTTCCTTTAATGAAAGAATTATTGCCCAGAGCAGAGGCTGGGTCCCTGTGGTTATTCATTCACAATCCAGAGCCAAAAGATGCCCATTTTTTACCTGAGGAATAAGGACTTCAGTGGAAACAGTGCCCATGACATTTTTGACCCTCAAATCCCTCTTCATATCTGAACCCCCAGGATAATCCTCCTGCTCTTACCATGTTTCAAGCCTGCCGTCTGTCCTTCTAAGGGGAGAAATCAGCAACTATGAAACTGAACAAAATAACTGACTATTCTCCCCACCCAGCAACGACTATACCAACAAGGTGATGTGAGGATGTTGGAAGGGTGTTGGCATCTGTTACAGGTACACAGGAGAGAAAGCGTTCTAGTCCGGTCTTTCTTTTTTTCCTTCATATCTCGTAACTTGCAGTCCTTTGTCTTTTTTACCATGTTTGTTTTTTCCACAGAACAAGGGTCAACAAACTTTTTTTGTGGTGGGCCGAATAGTAAATATTTTAGGATTTGCTAGTAACAGTCCCTGTTGTGCCTACTTGACTCTGCCACCGTGGGGCAAAATCAGCCCTAGACACTGTGGGCTGCTGTGTTCTCATAAAACTGTGTTTGCAAACACTAAATCGTGAACTTCACATAATTTTCTTGTGTTGTAAAATATTCTTTTTCTTTTGATTTTCCCCCTGATCATTTAGAAATGTAAAAACTCTTCTTACTTCGCATAGAACCGAAAAACAGAAGGTAGGCAGACGAGGGCCACGGGCTGCGCAAGGGTGCCAGCTGCAGGAGGACAGGGTTGCGTTTGTGCGCACGTCTCCGGCGTCCACGGACCCAGGCGTCTCGGGGCTCCATGAAATGCAGGCTCTGTGGTGAATCGTCATTTCCAGCCAGCTGCCGGGTGCTTGCACTGCTGCTAGGTGGGATTCCCGGGCCACCCCTTGAGGTGAATCCTTTAAACCATGCGAGGGAAGTCTGGGTTGGGAAGACTGCGTAGGCTGGTAGAGGTCAGTCAGGAGGCTGCCGGAGGCCAACCCCGCAGACCTCCACTGCTGAGAGGGAGAGCTCAGAGAGGGACGGGTGAAGGGGCTCCAGGCTTTTGCTGGTCGGTGGTGCCCTTTGCAGAGATGCCAGCGAGCTGTACAGTTGGGTTCAGAGCAAGGCTAAGTGAGGTTTTGGTGAATATACAGAAAGTCAGGGAGAAAGCACGTTGGGTTAGAACAGGATGGGAGAGGGGAAGAGAATGACCTCAAATAGTATGAGTCAGACTTTTCAGAAATGAAGGCAGAAGGCCGGGTGACGCCTGCCGGTCTGGACACAGGCGGCTCTCCATCAGCTGAGAGCTGGGCCCAGACCAAAAGCTACCAGCCAGGAAGAGCATGAACTGTCCTGGAAAGCTCCTTCTCTTAGTGACCAAAAATGGGCTGGGGCACTTATCACCCTGAAAGCATCCTTATGTAAATATTAAATTTTATTCCTACTTTACAATTGGACTTTTATTACAAAAAGCCATTGAGGAGTCAGAATTTACTTGCAGACATTTCAAAGCTCTGGCCTAAGAATCAACCTAGTGTGAAAATTATACCATAAGGGCAGTTATCTCAGGTCTTATCCTCCCTTAGGTCTAATTTAGTTTGTTTTTCTTCTGAAGACATTGAATATCTTTCATACATCATAGAAACTGGCTCTTGGTGCGATGTCATGTACTGCTTTCTCAGATGACACTGGTTTTCTGTCCTTTTTTTTTAAGCCCACTTTCATCTTTGCAGATTCTGATGAGAAAGGATTTACCTGAATTTTCTGGTGACCTGTTTGTTATTGGCCATTAAAAACAACAAGCAAAACCATGCGCACAGTGATGTTTGACCAGTGACCTCCGAGGTCTCTCCTTTTAGTCCATCGTACACACCGTTGCCCAATTAATGTTTCTGAAGCATAGCCTTAATGCTAATACCTCCTTGTTTGATAAACTTAAATTACTTTCTATGGTCAAGAAACGGAGCCCAGATTCTTCAGTTAGCTTCTCAATACGCACCACCATCTGATTTCCATGGCAGTTCCCACAATCGCCGGTCACTCTCACCCGCCCCACCCACTGACCAGATCAAATCACTGCTTCCTCACTGGTCCTACCTTTTCTTGCCGCTGGGCTATTGCATGTGCTGTTCCCCACCCCACTCTCAGCACACATCTCTGAACCTACAGTCGGTCCTTTGAGGTCCAGGTTAGACTGCTGTTTCCATGAAGCCTTCCTGATTTTTCAGTTGGAAATAATATATACTTTTTCAATTCCCAAAGCTGTTTATTTGTGCAGCAAGATATAACAGAAAGGGTATGGGTGGGTCTCTCAATCTGCTCAAGGCAGATTTAGTGGATTTCATTCATTGCTGTGTCCCAAGTACCCAGGCGGGAGCCTAGCACATGGCAGGTGCTGAAGAAGCATCTGAGTGAAAGAGTGAGTGAATCACTGTGCGTTGCTCACTTAGGTTCAGCGGCATCATTGCGTGCAAATGCCTGGGACAAAGTAAATGCCATATCGTGACTCCGTTCCCTTTTGTCCTCTTTTTGATGGCCACAGTAAGTTTCAGCTGTATCTGTTTCTGGCACCTGCTGGGAGAGGGCAGAGAAGTAAGTCTGTTGAGCGCTTACTATCGCCAGGTGCGGCACTGGGTCCCCCTCATCAGTCTCATTTTGATTGTCCACAAGAATTCTGTAAGTTAGCTGTTCTTTTCTCCAGTTTACAGAATGAGAAGCTAAAGCTCAGAGAAACTTACCCAAGGTCACAGATCTAATAAGTGAGCAGAGCTGGATTTTAAAGGCAAGGCTGTCTGACTCCAAAAATCTTGCCTTAAACCCCATTTACACCAGGGTGGGTTACTAGCTGGTAAATTACAAAGCAGGATTCAAAACCATGTTTACCTGGTTGGAAAAAATCTACTTTGGTGCCACTGTATTGTGATGCCTCTCACTATGCCACTGCATAGCAAGGGCTTAATAAATGAATTTAAAAATAAATAGGTAAATACATTTTAACATGAATTAATTACTAATGGAAAAAGAAAACGAATGAATTACAGACCAGTGTTTTGAGAACAAGGCGTTTTCCTGTTAGGGAATCATGAGGTTGGAATGATGCCAGCTGGCACGGAAACACCAACTGCTTTTGCTCAAAGAACAAGGTCAGCTCCAGAATGCAAGTAAGCCCCAGTGGACAAATCATCCCTTGCCGTTGTCCCGGGAGTTGAGAAGTTCTGCCTTCTTCTTACAATGCCTGCTGCGCCCTGTTAGAGTCTCCAGTCTATGACTACAGGCCTGAAAGAGAGGCAGCTAAACCTTGCTGTGTTGAGCTGTCATTCAGAGCAGACCCCAGACGATGGGAATACCAGCTCCGGTGGGAAGTTGGAAATCAAACACCTCTCTGACTCACCACTCCTGGCTATTCAAATCGCAAAATTAACCAAGTCGGAGCAGAGGAATTTTCAGATGAGGAACACCTGAGACCTGAGAACTTCAAGTTGTTCACATGCCATCATATCACACCATAAAAGATAAACAATGAAGTGATTTTACCATCAAAAATATATTCTAAAATCTTGAAGGCTGTGTCCCATCCAGTCAATGTGTGACCTTGGAAATTTGCCTAACCTCTCCAAGCCTCAACTGTCAGAATGGGATAGCAGCAAGTGCCACATCAGCTGGTTTTAAGGACTGCATTTAATTTTAAAAAGTGTATATACAGTACAGCATTTACCCCATGTTCAATATGGCTTTAATTACTAGTATCATGCAGCACTGACCACACTACTTTCTGCACATTTGGAAGTTTTTCCCACAATGATGCTGATTGGAAGCTGGACCAGCTGATTTGAAATTAATCCTGATATTGAAAAGACCCGAGGTGTATTATATTTGCAGCATGATTATGGGGAGCTAATAGGCTGAGGTTCTCTCTCAGGTGTGTGCAGCTGGTCTCAGATACTTGAGAGAGACCTCAGAATCTATGAGTTATGACTGATTTTGATCTGATTTGTATAGGAACAAATTCTGATTCTCACTCTTAATATAATAGTAATAAAAGCCATATTTTATCAGACATTTGGTAAGTATGTATTATTTAATTCTTACAATGTATCTGGGTAGGGTAAGGATGAGCATCCTTCTCTGCATATGTACAACTTGGATTTAAATTAGTTTATGTAATTTATTGCCCAGCATCATAGACAGTAAATGGCAGAGCTGTGGTTTAAGCCTAGATCTACCTGACTCCTTCTCACTGAGCTACAGAACCATGGCGCTCGCAAACCAGCATGCTCACCTCACGCATAGGGCCAGGGTGATGTGCCAGTGTTCACCCCTCTGCGGGACAGAGGAGAAGGATAAACAAAACAAGGCTCGTTGAGGATGTACCACTTCAGACAGGAAGACAAATGAATAAAAAAGGGCCTGATGATGTGTGTGTCGGGAGGGACGCGGTTAGGAAAGACATCGGGAGAGGTTTAGCTGGGTTTCTGAAGAATGATAAGGCATTCGTCAGGTGAATGCATGGGGCTGGGGTGGGAGAGAAAGATGCCCATGGGAGAAGGCACAACAGATGCAAAGACCTGGAGGGAGAGAGAGAGGCACATTTGAAGACCTGCGAGCATTTTAATATGTTTGAAGTAAATATATTTAGAGAGAGTGGAGAACATAGAACTTTGAGGGGAAGTTATAGAAGTTGGGCTTTATCATAGTGGATATTTATATTGATTCAGGATATAATCTAGTTTAGGGAATAAGAGAGGGACCAGGTCTCTTGAGAGAGGTAGAAGTCATGGACCAAGGAGTCCAGGCTAGGTGGAAATGTGGAATGAAGCTGGAGGAGATAATTTGAAACCATGTTTCCAAAGAGAGGGGACATACACGTTGCCGAACTCAGTCTCCGTGTGTCACATCCTGGCCCACAGATCAGAAGCTGTAGAACTATAAATGGGACAGTGTTCAAAGGCCTTTTGTATTTCTTTCTCTATCCAGTCTCAACCAAGGACTTCCGATGTAAGAACGTCTTTGAACCCTCTTTATTCAGAATCTTTACTAATACTTTTTTCTAAAGAGTTAGTGTTTGCTAGAAACTGTGGGGTTGAACCAAGGTGAATTCCTGGCAGTATAAGTGAGGTGAAAACTCTTGAGTCACATAAGACCTAGGGGCAGGCAGGCAGCCGGAGCACCCCTGGTTAGTCTGGGTGTCTTCACAAGAACTGAACAAAGAATAATTTTTCCTTCAGAGGCACATGACTTTTGTTTTGGATGGACAGCACCCAGACTCGCCAGAACTTTACAGTAAGGAGAGCAGTGATGTTCTGGCCACAGATGAAGGGGAATTACTTGGTGCTGGCATAGCTCTAGGGCAGCAAAGGACAGCATCACAAGAGAGTATCCTTTTGGCAATAAAAGCAAAAATAATAATAATAATAATAATAATAATAAAGAACCCTGAGAGGATTAGCTAAGAAGAATGTTGTGAATGGAATTTGTTTTTACTCTTTGAAACTTGTTATTTTGTTCCTTTTGAGTGGCTGCACTTTGGAACATTGTACATTGTTGCACTTACATAGCTAGTACTTACATTGTACCCAGCACTTTGGCTATTAATTCAGTTAATTCTTTTATAATCCTATGATTATCATCACCTCCAGTCTACAGATGAAGAAACTGATGAAGAATATGCCCATGATAAAACATCTGCTTAGTAAAGTTGAATTTTGAATCCAGGATGTTTGGCGCCAGACTCCACCCTTGAAAGTTGGAGCTCTTAAGTTTTACTGGGAACTAGAAACACTAGGAAACTAAAACGCTGAGCTCCCAGGCTGGTTTAATATGTCTGGGAAGGTATGGGTATTTTCATCTTTAACAAAATGTCCCATAAGCTTATGATGGGGGTATTCCTCAAACCACACATAGAGAAACATAGTTCTAAATCATAACATTAGCCTGCCTTTGTTACCATTGTTGTTGAAAGTCTGCTTGTCCCCTACCTGTCTCCTACTATCCCCGTACGTCATTCAATGCAGTGAAAAAGTAATGTGAAAATAATGACATTTTGAGGATTATCTATCCACCCATCCATCCATCCATCCATCCATCCATCATCATTTACCTATCTGTATATCTTACAACATTGGTTCTGTCTGTATATATGAATCAGTTTGAATGAAACTAGTTTTAAAAATTCTGTATGATAACATGTATCTCTTTGGACGAAATTTTTAGCTATTATTTCTAAGCTCCACAGACCCCTTCAGAAATAAATTTGTGATGACGCTGAGACAATCCTTTGTACTTTTGTTACTGGATCTTCTCACCATAAAAAGTGACAGTCTTTTATAGTTCCCGTGTTACAGTCAGAACTAATGTTTGTTGTGTGTTAGTCATTCTACTTTATTTTATATATTTTTTATTTTTATTAAGGTATCATTGATATACACTCTTTTAAAGGTTTCATATGAAAAACAGTGTGGTTACTACATTCACCCATATCACCAAGTCCCCCCATACCCCACTGAAGTCACTGTCCATCAGTGTAGTAAGATGCCACAGTCACTACTTGTCTTCGCTGAGCTATGCTGTCTTCTCCATAACCCGCCCATGCACCATGTGTAATAATCATAACACCCGTTAATCCCATTCTCCCTCCATTCCAACCCACCGTCCCCCACCACTCCCCTTTGTTAACCACTAGTCCCTTCTTGGAGTCTGTGAGTCTGCTGCTGTTTTGTTCCTTCAGTTTTGCTTCATCGTTATACTCCACAAATGAGGGAAATCATTTGGTACTTGTCCTTCTCTGTCTGGATTATATCACTGAGCATAATACCCTCTAGCTCCATCCATGTTGTTGCAAATGATAGGATTTGTTTCTTTCTTATGACTGAATAGTATTTCATTATGTACATGTACCACCTCTTCTTTATCCATTCATCTATTGCTGGACACTTAGGTTGCTTCCATATCTTAGCTATTATATATGTAAATAGTGCTGCAGTAAACATAGGGGTGCATATGTCTTTTTGAATCTGAGAATTTGTTTTCTTTGGGTAAATTCCTAGGAGTGGAATTCCTGGGTCAAACGGTATTTCTATTTTTAGTTTTTTGAGGAACCTCTGTATTGCTTTCCACAGTGGTTGAACTAATTTACATTCCCACCAGCAGTGTAGGAGGGTTCCCGTTCTCCGCATCCTCTCCAGCATTTGTTGTTCCCAGTCTTTTGGATGTTGGCCATCCTAACTGGTGTGAGGTGATACTTCATTGTGGTTTTAATTTGCATTTCCCTAATAATTAGAGATGTGGAGTATCTTTTCATGTGTCTGTTGGTCATCTGAATTTCTTCTTTGAAGAATTGTCTCTTCATATCCTCTGCCCATTTTTTAATCGGGTTATTTGCTTTTTGGGTGTTGAGGTGTGTGACTTCTTCATATATTTTGGATGTTAACCAGTTGTCAGATATGTCATTTACAAATATATTCTCCCATGCTGTAGGATGCCTTCTTGTTCTGTTGATGGTGTGCTTTGCCATACAGAAACTTTTTAGTTTGATGTAGTCCCATTTGTTAATTTTTGCTTTTGTTTCCCTTGCCCAAGGAGATGCATTCAGGAGAAAGTTGCTCATGTTTATATTCAAGAGATTTTTCCTATGTTTTCTTCTGAGAGTTTTATGGTTTCCTCATTTACATTCAGGTTTTTGATCCATTTCGAGTTTACTTTTGTGTATGGAGTTAGACAATATTCCAGTTTCATTCTCTGTAGCTGTCCAGTATTGCCAACACCAGTTGTTGAAGAGGCTGTCATTTCTGCATTGTGTATCCATGGCTCATTTATCATATATTATTTTATCATACATGCTTGAGTTTATATCTGGGCTCTCTATTCTGTTCCATTGGTCTATGAGTCTATTCTTGTGCCAGTACCAAATTGTCTTGATTACTGTGGCTTTGGAGTAGAACTTGAATTCAGGGAGCATATTCCCCCCAGCTTTATTCTTCCTTCTCAGGATTGCTTTGGTTATTCGGGGTCTTTTGGGGTTCTATATGAATTTTAGAACTATTTGTTCGAATTCATTGAAGAATGCTGTTGGCATTTTGATAGGGACTCCATTGAATCTGTAGATTGCTTTAGGCAGGATGGCCATTTTGACAATATTAATTCTTCCTATTCATGAGCAAGGGATGTATTTCCACTTATTTGTATCTTCTTTCATTTCTTTCATGAGTATCTTGTAGTTTTCAGGGTATAGGAC
The DNA here is from genome assembly GCA_029783875.1 of Phataginus tricuspis. Taxonomy (NCBI): domain Eukaryota; kingdom Metazoa; phylum Chordata; class Mammalia; order Pholidota; family Manidae; genus Phataginus; species Phataginus tricuspis. The sequence continues at coordinate 16,011,761 of JAQQAC010008719.1, forward strand.
TTTCACTTCCTTGGTTATGTTTATTCCTAGGTATTTTATTCTTTTTGATGCAATTGTGAATGGAATTGTTTTCCTGGTTTCTCTTTCTGCTAGTTCATCATTAGTGTACAGGAATGCAACGGATTTCTGTATATTTATTTTGCATCCTGCAACTTTGCTGAATTCAGATATTAGTTCTAGTAGTTTTGGGGTGGATTCTTAGGGTTTTTTTATGTACAATATCATGTCGTCTGCAAACAGGGACAGTTTAACTTCTTCCTTGCCAATCTAGATGCGTTTTATTTATTTCTGTTGTCTGATTGCTGTGGCTAGGACCTCCAGAACTATGTTGAATATAAGTGGGGAGAATGGGCATCCTTGTCTTTGTTCCCAATCTTAAAGGAAAAGCTTTCAGCTTCTCGCTGTTAAGTATGATGTTGTCTGTGGGTTTGTCATATATGGCCTTTATTATGTTGAGGTACTTTCCCTCTATACCCATTTTGTTGAGAGTTTTTATCATGAATGGATGTTGAATTTTGTCAAATGATTTTTCAGCATCTATGGAGAAGATCATTTGGATTTTGTCTGTCTTTTTGTTGATGTGGTGGCTGATGTTGATAAATTTTCGAATTTTGTACCATCCTTGCATCACTGCAATAAATCCTACTTGATCATGATGGATGATCTTTTTTATGTATTTTTGAATTCAGTTTCCTAATATTTTGTTGAGTATTTTTGCATCTATGTTCATCAGGGATATTGGTCTGTAATTTTCTTTTTTTGTGGTGTCTTGCATGGTTTTGGTATTAGAGTGATGCTGGCCTCATAGAATGAGTTTGGCAGTATTCTCTCCTCTTCTACATTTTGGAAAATTTAAGGAGGATGGGTATTACGTGTTCACTAAATGTTTGGTAAAATTTATCAGTGAAGTCATCTCATACAGGAATTTTGTTCTTAGATAGTTTTATGATTACCAATTCAATTTCATTTCTGGTTCTGATTTTGTGTTTCTTCTTGGGTCAGCCTTGGAAGGTTGTATTTTTCTAGAAAGTTGTACATTTCTTCTAGTTTATCCAGTCTGGTAGCATATAGTTTTTCATAGTATTCTCTAATAATTCTTTGTATTTCTTTTTTTTTTATTTTGGTATCATTAATCTACAATTACATGTGCAACATTATGGTTACTAGACTCCCCCCATCATCAAGTCCCCACCACATACCCAATTACAGTCACTGTCCATCAGCATACTGAGATGCTATAGAATCACTACTTGTCTTCTCTGTGTTGTACAGCCCTCCTCATGCCCCCTCCCCACATTGTCTGCTAATTGCAATGCCCCTATTTCCCGATTGTCCTTTCCTTCCCACCCATCCTATCTAGTCCCTTTCCCTTTGGTAACTGTTAGATCATTCTTAGGTTCTGTGAGTCTGCTGCTGTTTTGTTCCTTCAGTTTTTTTCCTTGTTCTTCACTCCACATATGAGTGAAATCATTTGATACTTGTCTTTCTTGGCTTGGCTTATTTCACTGAGCATAATACCCTCTAGCTCCATCCATGTTGTTGCAAATGGTAGGATTTGTTTTCTTCTTATGGCTGAATAATATTCCATTGTGTATATGTACCACATCTTCTTAATCCATTCATCTACTGATGGACACTTAGGTTGCTTCCATTTCTTGGCTATTGTAAATAGTGCTGCAATAAACATAGGGGTGCATCTGTCTTTTTCAAACTGGGCTGCTGCATTCTTAGGGTAAATTCCTAAGAGTGGGATTCCTGGGTCAAATGGTATTTCTATTTTGAGTTTTTTGAGGAACCTCCATACTGCTTTCCACTTTGTTAAGAATTTTTATCATGAATGGGTGTTGAATTTGTCAAATGCTTTTTCAGCATCTATGGAGATGATCATGTAGTTTTTCTTCTTCTTTTTGTTGTTGTGGTGGATGATGTTGATAGATTTTCAATGTTGTACCATCCTTGCATTCCTGATATGAATCCCACTTGATCATAGTGTATGATCCTCTTGAATTCAGTTTCCTAATATTTTGTTGAGTATTTTTGCATCTACGTTCATCAGGGATATTGGTCTGTAATTTTCTTTTTTTGTGGGGTCTTTGCCTGATTTTGGTATTAGAGTGATGCTGGCTTCATAGAATGAGTTTGGAAGTATTCCCTCCTCTTCTATTTTTTGGAAAACTTTAAAGAGAATGGGTGTTATGTCTTCTTTATATGTTGGATAAAATTCAGTGGTGAATCCATCTGGTCCAGGGATTTTGTTCTTGCATAGTTTTTTGATTACCGATTTAATTTCATTGCTGGTAATTCCTCTGTATAGATTTTCTGTTTCTTCCTTGGTCAGTCTTGGAAGGTTGTATTTTTCTAAGAAGTTGTCCATTTCTTCTAGGTTTTCCAGCTTGTTAGCATATGGATTCCCACAGTATTCTCTAATAATTCTTTGTATTTCTGTGGTGTCCGTTGTGATATTTCCTTTCACATTTCTGATTCTGTTTATGTGTGTAGATTCTCTTTTTCTCTTAATAAGTCTTGCTAGGCGTTCATCTATTTTGTTTATTTTTTCAAAGAACTATCTCTTGGTTTCATTGATTTTTTTCTATTGTTTTTTTCTTCTCAATTTTATTTATTTCTTCTCTGATCTTTATTATGTTCCTTCTTGTGACTTTGGGCCTAATTTTTTCTTCTTTTTCCTATTTCTGTAATTATGACTTTAGACTATTAATTTGGGATTGTTCTCCCTTCCTTAAATAGGCCTGGATTGCAATATACTTTCCTCTTCGAACTGCCTTTGCTGTGTCCCACAGAACTTGGGGCTTTGTGTTGTTGTCATTTGTCTCCATATATTGCTTGATCTCCATTTTAATATGGTTGTTGATCCATTTATTATTTAGGAGCATATTCTTAAGCCTCCATGTGTTTGTTAGTCTTTTTTTTTCTTTGTACAATTTATATACAGTTTTATACCTCTGTGATCTGAGAAACTGGTTGGTAGAATTTCAATATTTTTGAATTTACTGAGGTTCTTTTTCTGGCCTAGTATGTGGTCTATTCTGGAAAATATTTCATGTGCAGTTGAGAAGAATGTGTATCTTGTTGCTTTTGGGTATAGAGTTCTGTAGATATCTGTTAGGTCCATCTGTTCTAGTGTGTTGTTCAGGGCCTCTGTGTCTTTACTTATTTTCTGTCTGGTTGATCTGTCCTTTGGAGTGAGTGGTGTGTTGAAGTCTCCTAAAATGAATGCATTGCTTACTATTTCCTCCTTTAATTTCGTTAGTATTTGTTTCACATATGTCAGTGCTCCTGTGTTGGGTGCATATATATTTATAACGGTTATATATTCTTGTTGGACTAACCCCTTTATCATTATGTAATGTCCTTCTTTTCTCTTGCTACTTTCTTCATTTTGAAGTCTATTTTGTCTGATACAAGTACTGCAACTCCTGCTTTTTTCTCCCTGTTGTTTGCATGAAATATCTTTTTCCATCCTTTTACTTTTAGTCTGTGTGTATCTTTGGGTTTGAGGTGAGTCTCTTGTAAGCAGCATGCAGATGGATCTTGCTTTTCAATCCATTCAGTGACTCTATGTATTTTGATTGGTAAATTCAGACCATTTACATTTAGGGTGATTATTGATAGGTGTGTACTTATTACCATTGCAGGCATTAGATTCGTGATTACCAAAGTTCAAGGGTAACTTCCTTACTATTTAAGAGTTTGACTTAACTCACTTAGTATGCTGTTACAAGCACAGTCTAAAGGTTCTTTTCATTTTTTTCCTTCTTTTTCTTCCTCCTCCATTCTTTATATATTAGGTATCATATTCTCAATTCCTTGTGTATCCCTTGACTGACTGTGGGGATAGTTGATATGATTTTGCATCTGCTTAGTAATTAGTTGTTCTACTTTCTTTACTGTGGTTTTATTTCCTCTGGTGAGAGCTATTTAGTCTTAGGAACACTTCCATCTATAGCAGTCACTCCAAAATACACTGTAGAGACTGTTTGTGGGAGGTAAATTCTCTCAGCTTTTGCTTATCTGAGAATTGTTTAATCCCTCCTTCAAATTTAAATGATAATCTTTCCGGTTAGAGTATTCTTGGTTCAAGGCCTTTCTGCTTCATTGCATTAAATATGTCATGCCACTCCCTTCCGGGCTGTAAGGTTTCTGTTGAGAAGTCTGATGAAGCCTTATGGGATTTTATTTGTAGGTCATCTTTTTTCTCTCTCTGGCTGCTTTTAAAAGTCTGCCTTTATCCATGACCTTTGCCATTTTAATTATTATATGTCTTGGTGTTGTCTTCCTTGGGTCCCTTGTGTTGGGAGATCTGTGTACCTCCATGGCCTGAGAGACTATCTCCTTCCCCAGACTGGGGGTGTTTTCAGAAATTAGCTCCTCAAAGACACTTTCTATCCCTTTTTCTCTCTTCTTCTTCTGGTAACCCTATAATGTGAATATTGTTCCATTTGGATTGGTCACACAGTTCTCTTAATATTCTTTCATTCCTAGAATCTCTTTTCCTCTCTGTGCCTCAGCTTCTTTGTATTCCTGTTCTCTAATTTCTGTTTCATTTACTGTCTCCTCTACTTCATCTAATCTGCTTTTAAATTCCTCCATTTCATGTTTCATTTCAGATACTGTATTCTTTAATGATTGAATCTCATTCCTGAATTCTTTCCAGAGTTCTTGAATATTTTTGTGTGTCTCTGTTTGCATGTTTATGATTTTCATTTTGAAATCTCTTTCAGCAAGATTGATTGGTTCCATTTCACTTGGCCTTCTTTCTGGTGTTTGTGGGATTCTGGTTTGAACCAGATTCTTTTGACATTTCATATTTGTATGTGGTTCCCTCTAGTGCCTGGAAGCTCTACTCTCCGGAGTTTCTCTACTTCTGGAGTGATGGCAGGGGTCACAGGTGAGCAGTGCTGGTGCCTGTTGGGACAAAAGAGCTGTTTCCTGTTTCCTGGCTGCAGTGCCTGTCCCTATTTCCGGAGCCTGTGGGCCAAGTGTGCAGTTTGAAGCCTCTATACTTTGCACTTGTAACTGCCGTAGGCAGGGTCTCCCTCTGTCTGGGCTGGTGCAATGGCTGTGGCAGCCAGTTTTCAAGCTGGTGCCAGCCAGGAGAAATGTGCAGCAAGGTGGGTATCACAGTGGGGTCCTTGGAGTTTAGCCAGCCAGAGGGATGGAGCACCTGAAGCTCCTGTATGTTCCCAACCTGTTGAGCAAAGTGTGCCCAGACAATTTTGTCCACCTGCCCTTTCTCCTGAGTAGCAAGTTCTGTGCAACCCTTGCCCCTTTAGCAACCCTCTCACTGTTAGGAAGTCTCTCAGACTGCCCACCTTTCTTCTGTCCCTGAGTGGCTGGATGTGGATCCCTGTTTTCCACAAGCAGATGGAATCTCAGTCTCTCTAAGTATTCCACCTGTCTTAGCTTTCCAACCCCACTAATCACCAGAGCACCATGCAGTGTCAGTTCGTGCTCCCAGAGCAGATCTCCAGAGCTAGTTGTTCAGCAGTCCTAGGCCTCCACCCCCTCCCCACTCCATTTGTCTTCCTCCCTCTGGTGAGCTGGGGTGCGGGAGGGGCTTGGGTCCCACTTGGTCATGGCTTTGGTACATTATCCTGTTCCATGAGGTCTGTTCTTTTCTCCAGGTGTATGCTGTCTGGCACAGCCTTCTTTCCTGTTGCTCTTTCAAGATTAGTTGTATTAACTATTCATATTATATGTGGTTTTGGGAGGAGGTTTCTGTCTCACCTCTCATGCCACCATCTTTAATCCCTCAGGACCTCTCTGTGTTAGTCATTTTGTAATGACATTTTTATGCATGTGGCTAACTTTTAATAGTATGAGTTGACCTACAGCATCCTTCCATTCATTCAGGAATGTCTAGTCTTTCTTTTGAGTTTTGCTGTCCTTGTGTTACCTCTGTGCATATTTATAAGAAAAAGATTTGCTGTCAGAGTAGAGTGAAAATTGAAATCAATGCAAAAGTAATCAGTTTTAAGGTAGTATTTGGAATATCATTTTTCTATGTGAATTAAGTATCTCTTTCTCAATCTTACCTTTATCTAAATTTAGGTATTAAGGAAACACGTGTTTCTAGATTAAAATTAAAATTCACATCCACTTGATAGAAAAACAGTTTTTAAATTATTTCACCAGAAAGTCCTCACCAGTTACAATTGAGCCTTCTAAGTTGACAAAGGTCCAGAACAGCTTTGTCCTCTCCCATATATGTTGACTCCTTTTGACCATAACAGAAGACAGCTCCCGGGCCAACTCTTGCCCACCCACCTGACAATAACTAACTAAGTGAAATGATGTGAGAGACAGATACTTTGGTTTGGAGAATGGAGGAAGAGGATGAGAGATTAGCTGGAGACTAGAATAAATGCATGTTAACAAGGGTTGGAGAAGCTCTTAGTGCTTATTGCGCCAAAAGAAGCAGGAGAGAGAAGGAGATTTGAATGAGTGAGTGTGAATTCTTTTCCATATTCTTTTATTCTCCAGTGGGCTCAAATCACCTGTAATCAGTGCCTCTTCAGAAATGACTTTTCCCTTAATGCTTTCTCTATGTGACCCTGTTCTAAGAAACTCTTCACTGTGGGCATAAACACTGAAGAAGGACCACTCACTTCCCCCATTTTTCAGCTGAAGCTCTGCACTGTGTGGGCAGCCTGGGTGTCTCTGACCTAACTCACAGACTTTCATGTCAGGGCATGTGGATAAAGTGAAGATTCCTATGGCCAGGATTTTCACCTGGCCCTGGTCGGCTAGCTCACTACACATGTGTGAGCAATACATTGATATTAACTCTATATAAAGAGCTCTGCCCAGTGGTCTGGGTGACATGGTATCATGACTGCAAGGCTGCAGGAGAGCAGAGCAGCGGTTGGAGTGCCGAGGACAGAGACTGAGATGGCTTTGGGGGTAGAAAGGCCCAGAGGCAGAGACTGGCTGGCTGCAGGCAGACTTGCTCTGAGTGGACGGGATTCTACTGATTGACCTGCCATCGTGGAAATAAAGTTGGGTATAACCCTTTCACCTTAAGAACATTCTACTGTCATTTCTTTGGTCACATTGAATCCATAGTGAACTTTTCCGAGGCTGAAACCTATTGACAAGACAAGGCACAATCATTTTTTTGGTCCTTTCCTTAGACTGAGAGTATGCAGTAGAATAAACACATTTCAAAAAGAAGTAATTGGCTTCTGCTTCTGGCCAAGATGGAGAAGGTAGAACCAGGTTTACCCATCACCCTGAAATAATGAAAAGAGGACAAAATATATAAAGCAAAGGTTATTAAGACATTGAAGATCAGACAATGAAGGACAGAGACTGGGAGCAAGCAAAATAAGCCTTAGAATTTCTCCAGCTTCCTGCCAGGAATGAGTTTCCATGTTGTGCAGGAGGAGCCTAGGTGGGGCCAGTGAAGCGTGGGAGCTGAGGAGATAGAACTGAAAGGAGAGGAGACAAAGGCAGTCTGAGTTTGCAGGGCAGAGTTCTGGGGAGAAGACTGCAGAGGAGAGAGGCTCTGTGAGGAGAAACCTGCTGGGGATCCCCCTCAAGTTTGAAGCAGAATGTTAATGAGTACCTATGTGTGAGAAAACCACTCTTAGCTACGTAAAGAATTTCCCAGAAAGATTAGAAGGAAAAGTCCAGAAGTTCACATAAGACTGAGAATAGAGCCTGTTCCCACCAGCCAGACTGGAAAACATATTTCATGGGGCACTGGATGGGATACTCAGATACTGCCTTAGGAGTGGGGAATAATTAGCTCTAGACTAAATGCCACTTGAGTCCTGCCTAATGAATCTCAAAAATAGGACTTGAAAGTGTTAAACTGTTTCCAAGTAATGGAACTGTGCCTCAGAACTAACCTAAAAAATATTTATTTATAGGAATGCAAAAATATCTGCACACATCATGGTAAAATTCAAAATGTCTGCATTTAAAGAAGTTACCAGGCATGCAAACAAGTGGGAAGATATGACTCACAATGAGAACACTAAATTTAGTTCTTTATTTGTATTCTACTCTTATGAAGAAAGTTTGAAGTTAGGAAAAGCTGAAATCCAGAAACTTGACTTCAAACAAAATAATGATGTCAACACCATAAAGACAATAAGCTATTTTCAAAAACAGAAATCACTTTTTCTAAACTATGAACCATATACCTTATATAGAAGACTCTAGAATCACCTAAAAATAAGACACAATAGAAATATTTTATTCCTCAATAACTGGTAAGAGAAGAATTTCCTTCAAGTCAAAACCCATTGTCTGGAACCTGGACCTTGGAAAGCTGAGGAATGAATAGAGGAATAGTCTCTAGGGGTCAGTAACCAGGTGACAATCTCAGGCCATCTTGAAGGTCATAGTCATTGAGGGCACAGAACTGAGCAAATATTGTGCCAGGAGAGAGGAGACAAGAGTAGACCAGAGAAGCAAAGGAGGTTATGAACTCAAGAGGACATCAGTCAGGGTGCCACATGGGAAGGGTTAGAAGAGTCTGAAGGTCAGTGAGAGGAGGCCAAGGGACTGAAAGGGATTAAACAGAGCTGGGAAGAAGCAAATGCAGCCTAGACCCAACTGGGAGCCTCTGGTGAGTCGAGTCACCCTTTGGGACTTCCTCTGGCAATTGCTTAATGGACCCTGCCAGCGTGAGGCAAAGCTTAGAAGCAAAAGAAATGTGCTCAGTTGGTACAAGGCATTACTTAATTATCAAAATAATTTTCTTCATAGGTTATGGCAGCATCCAGTTTGCAACCCTTGATGGATGTGGTAGAAAAGAAAAGGAATCTAAAATTTGTTTATTTAAACGTCAGTGGAAGAAAGTGTGTTTTCTGGCCTACCAGGGGGTCCCATCAAGGTATTTTCATCAGTCTGAGCTCTGAAACAGAAGGCTGCTTAGTCCATATATGCTAGCTGACACCTGACAAAAGGGTGTAACTAGATGTGAAAGATTTTATTAGTAGTGCTTTACATTTACATATTTATATACAGAATTTTAGAATTCATAAAATTCTTCCATATATATTTTATCTTGCTCATGTAGAGATCCCATATTTTATTAGAATTAGTTATTACACTGATAAAGATTAAAGTTATTTATTTATACCAAATATTTTTAGTGAAGTAAATTTTATGGTAGGCAGAATAACAAGAAAGAGTTACTGTGAGTCATCAGCTAAGTTTAGAAATCATCAAAACAGAACTTTTAGCATGGAACTTCAGAAATAATTAAACCTGCACTGCTTAATATGGTACCCAATAACCACATATTTGTTTTAAACTGAAATTGACTCAAATTAAGTAAAATGAGAACTCCGTTTCCTCATCATAGTACCCAGGTTTCCTGTGCTCAGTATCTATTGGCAGTGGCTACAATATTGTACAGCACGAATACCAAATATGTCCTTCTTTGCAGAAAGTCCTATTGGACGGTGTTGATCCATACAAATTCTCACCCGTTTTCAGTGGCTAAAAACATATTTGTTAAAACTGAGCTTAATTTTTGGGTTGAGGAATTTGAAGGCTAGATAAGATAAATGATTTACACGAAGTCACACAAAACAGACCTGAAAATGGGCCCAAATCTCCTGACTTTGTGAGAGTGATTATCACAGCACCTCACACCACCAAACTAGTCTGTCTGCCCTTGAATAAGAGAAGGTGGGACACTCCAAACTGGCAAGTAATCAAGCAATTGTTTAGTTCTTTGTTTATTGTAAGTTCTTTCTTATGAGGAAAGTTTGAAGTTTGGAAAAGCTGAAGTCCAGAATCTTGACTTCAAAATAATGATGTCACGCCCTAAAGATGTAAAGGAGATTAGATGCTTTCCAGTCTCCCTGCTCTGTCCCTTTATACAAGTCCCTGTTTAATCCCCTCTACTCCATGCTGGGACCACACAGTTTGTTTTTGGGTTAACATAAAACAGGCAGTGCCTCCTCCTCTTAAAACATCCCTGGAGCTCAGTGGTCAAGGGCTTGGATTTTCAGAGGTTGCTCAGCAGGGCTTTGAAAATTAAAGAGAGCCCAGATGAGATGTGGGGAAAACATGCAATTACATTTTAATAGGTGCAGCCTTTCAGCTGGATGAATTATTGCTGAGACAGCAGAGTGAATCATTAAACAGGAGGCTGTCCATGAGGCTGAGACCTGGATTTGCCTAGGATCAGCTGCAGTGCCAATAATTTAACCATCCAAAGAAACTGCAGGCAGACACTTGGTGAACTCTTGGACCTGTTTTTGTTACAGGCTTACAACCCTCATTTTTCTAAAAATAGATAGAGAAAGGAGTAGATAGATATATATTGAAGAGTTGCTGATGAAATGCAACAACTCACCATGCAGGGTCATTTGGGAAGGTCAGTGCTTCAGGGCCCCTTTACTGGCCTCAGGGAATAATGGTCACTTCCACATTTGAATTTGGGTAAGAGCTGCTTTTCTAGGACCACTGCTAAATTCCATCCAGCTTCCGGCAGGAGTTCCTTTCCAGGCCCCTGCTGGAGTGCTGCCCGACGTGTTGTCTTCCACGGTGCAACAACTGTTCTATCAGATTCTAGGAGAGCGGCCTATTTTTGTTACCAGACGCCAGAGGATGCGTGACATGTCATTAACCTTCAAAACTGGCTCTGCACAAGAGTATTGTCAACAGATGGTGAGGCTGATTCTCTCTCTCCTCTGCCCGGCCCCTTCCTTCACATCCCCAGTATATGTTGTGGCACAGAATGCTCATTGGTTTCAAAAAGAAGTGTGTGTGTGTGTGTGTGTGTGTGTGTGTGTGTGTGTGTGTGTGTGTGTG
>JAQQAC010008719.1:16022567-16094721 GCA_029783875.1 Phataginus tricuspis
GTGTGTGTGTGTGTGTGTGTGTGTGTGTGTGTGTGTGTGTGTGTGTGAATGTGAAGCAGACATTGTGGAATGTGGAACAAGGACTAGAGTAAGGTTTCTTATATTTGTAATTGGGAATGATGGAAAATAAATGGTCAGAATAAACTACCAATAGTGTTCATATGCAAACAGGCTAACAGTGATGAATGATCATCTATGCTGAGAGGCAGGTTGTTGAGCATAAGGAAAGGATGGCTGGGGTACTGGATAGAAGAGCTGAAAGCCAGACTCAGATTTACAATTTGGGTCTAGCCATTTAACTTTCAAAGCTCTCATTTTGCCTTTTTCCTCTTTACTGGTGGAAGTCTATCGTATTTAAAACATTAATTCCAACCAACCTGAAGATGTATTCTTGGAAAGAAGTTGATTGATTCATTTGGCAAGTATGTACAGACGGGGGCTTACCATATACCAAACAAGAAAGAAAGCAAAGTGCCTGTCTGGAGGAGGCAGACCAGTTAAGAGGTCTGAATTAGGTCTGAAATTAGTTCTGAGAACTTCCCACTGGAAGTTCCCCACTGATGGGGAAGGGAGAAGTCTACAACCCATGACACAAGATGCCATCAGGTGCAGTTCTCAAGGGCATGAAAAGCCACATGGAAAATGTGTCACATTTCCAATTTTATTTGACTAGAAATTTAAACTATTTATCTTAAAATAAAACATATCTTAAAAAGTAGAAACAAATTTTCAAATAAATTTATTTCATTTATCCCAGGCACTGGTCCATTCTCCAGTCCCCTGGTGAAGACTTTTAGGGAAAAATATGAGCTCATTGGCCTAGGACATGTTTACCAGCTTTTTGTACAGGGGTCGCTAAAGCCCGAACAGGCCCTTCCGCCGTCCTCAGGTTAGCAGGGTCATCACCACGCTACTTTACGTTTAGTGGCACCTCGTAGTTTGCCAAGTCAGTCAGTGGATTCTGCATCTCACAGTAAAGCCGTGCACCATCCCCATGTAAGTGATGAGGAAATTGAAGCTCTATGAGGTTAATATATTCCTGTGAAAGTCGCAGAACTGGTAAGTGACACAATGAGACTTCACCTGAGGTTTTCTGACACTAAATCTATCATTTTGTCTGCTAAATCATACTGCTTCTCTTTCCAATAATTAAAAATTAGAAGACCTAGGTCAAAGTTCTCTAGACTTCCCGGGGCTCATTCCCATTTTCTTGCTATCTTTTTGAGACTGGACAGAGAAAGCGAGGAGGAGCAGACATCGGGTGATACTGACGTGAAGGTCCTGAGAGGCTGGGGGCAGCCAGGTGACCACTTAGCATGTGGGAAACCTTAGAAAGAATGGCATGAGGTTAATGAAGGGGGAGCTTGGTTAAGTAGGAACTCTAGTGCCTACAATTTAAGGATGTATCATGAAAGGTTTGAAGATCTGTTCTTAGATTTTGCTCCCAATGTGGTGGCCTTGTGCGAACTGTCCCCTGTGCTCCCGTGGACTCCGGTGCCCTGGGGCTGTCCTGTTCCCCGTTTCCATCCACCAGAACTTAAGTAGGATACCGTGTAAAGCAAAGGACATTGCTGATGTTTGGGAAGGATACACCATCAGGAAAGTGTCTAAGATTCTCCATCTTCCGTTAGATCTGGAAGCATTTCGGACCACACTGATGGTTACCGAAAAACAAATGCGGCAGCAGCCCACAGAACTTGGCAATGCTGAATTCCTGAATTGCTTATGTATATTCCACCTGTGCCTCTCTCATCAGATTAAATAAGGCATTTGCTGATAACGGTCATAGCTTAATTTGATTAAAATCATACACTCTGTTTCAAGATTTAAAAAATTGAACGGCTGAGACAGAGAAGGACAAACCGAAGGAGCCACAGCCTGCTTGCCAGTTGCTGTCGGCAGGACATGGTGACTCACCCTGGACATGTGCTTTCATTGCTCAGGACAATGGAGCTCAATGAAGTGTTCGACTTACCGCACATTGTGGACATTCCTGTCACTCAGGTTGTAGAAGACCGGTGAAGGGTAGCCACAGACTGATGCTAATGCTGAAGTGACCATGCTTTCATGTGAGAAAACTCGTGTCAGACACTAGAAAAAAGACATGGACAGTTTCAAAATAATCAACAGACTTGCTGTGTGCTAAAAGAGATGGTGTGTGATGAATCCCAGGAAAGTCCAGGTGGAGAAATTCCAGAATTTAGAAGGAAACATAATATGCCAGTGGGAGGCATGTTCCATTACCAATAAGGAGAGAATAGGATTCATTGGTGGGGGAATGCAAATAAGGATGTTTTCGTTGCAGGAGGAGAAGGACATTTCTAAAGTTCCTCCTAATGTGACCCTGATAGAGTATCATCTCCCGTGTGGTATCTCATCCTGTAAAAGTATCTGACAAAGAGAGAGGGAAAAGGATATTAACTCAGTTTAACCTCCATGAACTAGCTCAGAGTTACTGAGAAATGTAAAAGGTCTAGGAAGCACATGTGGGGATAGGAGGCATATGGGACATCTCTGCACCTTCCACTCAATGTTGCTTAATCTAAAACTGCTCTGAGAAATAAAGTCTATTTAAAAAACAAAAAACAAACAAACACACAAAGGTCTCGGAGTCTCTGGTCAAGGCGTTCCCGGGTTGGCTGGAGGACGCTGACAGCTGCAGCTCAGGCTTTGCCCCTGACTGGCTCTGTAACGGGTATGCTTGCTTTTCTGGGCCTGTGTTTCTATATCTGTCACTGAGAAGATTCCCCAAGTTATCCTCGAGGTCTTCTCCAGCTGGAAAATACTGTGATTTCTCTAAGGAGAAATATCTGTTTACATACCACAGTCTCAGAAGGAAGCACGGTTTTGCCAATAGATATACCTTGAGATAGTTTGCCGTTTCCCCAGAGAAATCTGCACTCGGTTATTACAGTTTGTAATAACAGGTGTCTCGTTGGGGATGGGACGGAAACTGAAGGAAATGTTTATTATGAGTGGGGGAAGGGGGTACAGATGGAGGGGATTAATGATGGAGGTTGTGCTGGAGATCAGTTTTCACTGTAACCTTAGCCATCCTGCCCAGAGGGAGATCCCAGGTTTGCATTTTCTCATTCCATCAAAAGGTAGCCCTGGAAAGCACTTGTGCAGCTGGGGCCCCCTTTGTAAAAAGAGTGCTGCATTAGTCCGGAATTGGGAAACGAAAACACGCGAGGGAGTAACAGGAGTCCTGTGACTCATTGCACATCCTCCGCCAGTATGCAAGAATTCAGGCAGAAGGTGCCCACCTTTTCCTGCATACATCCCTCATAACTCTACAGTGCACATTGCAAGAAAATGATGCAGCATGAAGCTGCACTAAAGCAAAAGGAGCCTATTGTAAACAAACCCTTGCAGCAACCTTGGATGGTCTCTAAATATTCTCCCGATTCATTCACTCAAACATTAGAGCGTCTGTTGGTGAGCCAGCAGAGCTTTTCATTTGGAATCATGACACTTTACAGGCAGTTACACCGAAGAAATCTTTTATCTCAGCTTTCAAAAAGCTCCACTAGGCAGATTCTTTTTCTTCTTTTTGGAACAGACCCCTGCTTATTTTGGAAGAGGTATGTTCTTAACAAGAGCTCTTCCCAAATGCAGTGTATTGTAATTCAACCCTCAGTAACTTGACCTGCCTTGAGTATTATCAGATTGGAGAAAGGAACAGTCCGCTTGAGGCTCTGGCTGCAAAGGTGAGTGTTAAGAGCAGAGCTCTGCTGCACGGCTCCCAGCGGGTCCTCACCTAACAATGTCTCATTTCAATTTATGTCAGAGCAGGGTGGAGACCCAGCACAGAGCAGGAAACAGGTGTTGGTTTCTTGATTCCAATCTCCAAGGTTTCAGAGTATATGAGTACTAATATTTACGTGGCATTTAGCTCACATTTCCTGGGATGATCTTGATTTCAGATTATTTTTCCTGGTCTTCAGTATTGAAAATGTGCTTTTTATGACAGCGGTTCTCAGACTTCACTGTATATTAGAATTATATAAGGGTGCTTATTCAAAATGAAGATGCACATCCCCTTCCCCCAGAGATTCTGATTCAAAAGATCTGGGTAGGGCCAGACATTTTTATTCATGTTTAAATTTTTTTTATTGAGTCGTCCCATATCCACAGTAAAGTGCTCTGACCTTGAGTTCACAGTTGAAAGAATCTTTTAAGTTTATTTTTTTTAGAACAGTCTCAGGTTTATAGCAAAATTGAGAGTGAGGTACAAATATTCCCCATATTTCCTCTGCCTCCATACATGCATAGCCACCCCCATTATCAACATTACTTACCAGAATGACATATTTTTAACCAAGGATGAACCTACACTGACATATCGTAATCACCCAGAAGCCATAGTTTACCGTAGGGTCACTCTTGGCGTTGAACATTCTATGGGTTTGGGTCAATGTGTAATGGCATATATCCTTCCTTGTAACATTGTGCAGAGTACTTTCACTGCCTTGAAAATCCTCTGTGCTCCACCTATTCATCTTCCCAGCCCTCTACTCACTGGCAACAATGGATCTTTTTATTGTCTCCTTTTCCAGAATGTTCTGAAGTTGGAATCATACAGTATGTATCCTTTTCAGATTGACTTCCTTCACTGAACAATACGCACTGAAGTTTCTTCATGGCTTGACAGCTCATTTCTTTTTAGCAATGATTAGCATTCCCTTGTCTGGATGTAGTACAGTTTATCCATCACCTACTGAGGACATCTTGGTTGTTTCCAAGTTTTGGCAGTTTTGAATAGAACTGCAATAAACATCCATGTGCAGGTTTTTGTGTGGGCACAAGTTTTCATTTCCTTTGGGTAAATACCAAGGGGCACAACTGATAGACAGCATGGAAAAACTATGTGTACTTTTATAAGGAACTGCCAAGCTGTCTTCCAAAGTGGCTGTAGCATTTTGCATGCCCACCAGCAGAATACGATAGAGCTTCTGTTCCTCTATACCTTCCCAGCACTTGGTGCCAGTGTTCCACATTTTGACCTTTCTAATAGGTGGGTAGTAGGACCTCACTGTTATTTTAATTTACACTTTCCCAGTGACAAATTATGTGGAACATCTTTCATGATTATTAGCTATCTGTATATCTTCTTTGGTGAGGTGTCTGTTAAGGTTTGGGCCATTTTTTAATTGGATTTTTGTTTCCTTATCATTGACTTTTAAGAGTTCCTTGTGCATTTTGGATAATAGTCCTTCGTCAGATGTGTCTTTTGCAAATACGTCTTCCCATTCTGTGGTTTGTCTTCAAATGCTCTTGAGTTTGTCTTTTGCAGAGCAGAAGTTCTTACGTTTAATGAAGTCCAGCCTATCACTCCTTTCATCGGCCTTTGGCATCGCATCTAAAAAGGTGTCGCCATTCCTGGGTTGCTCCCACCTGTGTGTCTGCTCCAGCAAGCAGGGACTCCCTGTATCCTGGTCTGTCTCTCTGATCTTGGCCAGTGGTTTGCCTGTTTCCACCCCTCTCTTATGGGCCCAACAAGAGTTACTGATTTTTCAGTTTGTTTAGCTTTTTACTTGTTAGGATGGAGAGGCAACTTCCAAGTTCCTTATATGGGGAACCAGAAACAGAAGTAACCTCATTCAATTAATTTTTACATGTGTATACCTCTGTAGCCATCACCCTGATAAAGCTATGGAGCGCTTCAGCACCCCAGGACATTTATTCCTTCCCCTTCCCAGGCCAACCCTACCCAACCCTGCCTGATATAACCACTTTTTAATGATTTCTGTAGCTAAAAATAGTAGTATTAATATTGTTTGAGCATCTTAATTCTCACAACAAGCCTATTAAGATAGACTTTTATCTCAGAAAAGCCATATCAGTTTTTTGGATAGGAATATAATAAGGCTGATCATTTACTGAATGTTTCCTATTGACTGTTGTGGTAAGTGCTTGAAAAGGATTGTCTTTTTTTTTCTTTATTGCCATACTTAGCAGAGGGAAATAAGCATCAGTGAGCTTTCCCAAAGTCACTACTGGGTGGTGGATGAACTTGAACCGAACCCCCATCTCACCCACATCCTAATCACTTAGCTTCTGTGCTGAGCTGTTTTGGTAAAGAAATTCAATCCATTTATTTCTTAGTTTGGTAGAACTTTCATGTCTTGAGATTACGTAACTTCCTTGGTTTTAATTGAAGCCTTTAAATTAAATGGATAATTTGGAGGTCTGAGTAGTCATGCCCATCAGAAGACATAAACTCCTACCAGGACTTCAACAGTAGATTCATAACTTGGCATTCAGGCTTATACATCATAATCTTGTAAGTTTGTTTAGCATGTGTCATTGCCATGATAAAAATTAAGTTTCAGAACTTGAAAACTTGAAGATAATAGCTGGCCAAAGATCATTTTGCCATGGTATTACAGGCTAACTCAGCTCCGTCTCCTGATCAGCTCCCCACTATTCCCTCCAGCCTCACAAGAGTTTCTGTCCTAAAGGATTTATACACTCAGTCTGTCTTATTTTACTTGCAAATGTTGTCCTAGGCAAGCCTAATTTCTTTCAGAAATTAGAATTACAGGTGCTATAATCTCCATTCATGAATAATTCCATTTCCTTGTATTTATAATAAGCAAAATCCAATTGTATTCTCATAAACTGATGACCAATACCAGTCTTCTTTTGCTTCGTAATTACATTTCAGCAAAGAGCACACCTGGTGTTGGGTAGATACATCTGTTATCATTCACAGACAGGAAAAAATGCCCTTTTCACTTAATACCTTCCCTTAGCTTTAACCCTGAACTCCACCTATGGGATCTGGCATTCATCAGTGTAAAGGGCAGTTTGATAATGGTAAATGCGCTCTTGTGGACTCTGAATAAATTTAATAGGGACTCATAATTTAGAATTCATTCATCTACTATCTGTTATTCCACTAGAATATGTGCTCCTTGAGTACAGGGATTTCTATATGTTTTTTACCACTTCTGTGCCCCCTAGTATTTGGAACATAGTAAGTGCTCAAAAAATACTTACTGAATGAATCGATCCACCCATTCAAGGCTTATCACCCCACCTCAGCTAAAGTACGTGCATCTTTAGGTGCATGGAAGGGAAAATATTGGCTTCCCCTAAGAAGGCTAAGAAAGCAGCTTTCCTGCCCTGCATAGAGCACCAGGAAATATGCTTAAAGTATATCAGACTTATAGTGTTAAATAGTGTTAAAGTATATCAGACTACAGCATTTTTAAAATTTAACCATCCTTTCAACCAGGAAAACAAGTTATTCTTCCAATGCAGATCATTTAAACAACTGTATTTTTGCTGAACAGCAGTTTTCGGTAAACATTCACTTTGCAGCACTAGTTTGGCCCTTTAACTCCATCTTTCATTCGTGGAAATAATAGTTCATTTTTTTTTATCAGTATTAAGGGAGTTATTTGCCCTTTAAAGAGTTTGATTTACTAATAGGATAGATAAGGCATGAACAGAGGAATTAATCTTTAAAAGGTCACATTTCCCTTGAAAGGATATTTAAGATCAGTTGGACTAAAAGAAAATGATGGGAAGATAGTTGTAGAGAGAACTTAGTATAGCTCGGGTCCCATCCAGCTCCCCCTCCAAGCTGGGCAGCAATGGTGGTGATCCCGTCGCCTTTCCATCATGCTATTAGGTCTCAGGCAAATAGACACAAAGGGCCTCTCTGGGACAGGTTTGATTGTTACCTGTCCCAACGCTCACCTCATAACTTCAAGCACATCACCCCCTCCCTGATGTATTCTTTGTCAAGTCCTACTGCCCTGGAGCTCCAGGCCACCACTCTCATACCTGCCATCCTGTGCTACTGAATCCTGTATAGGCCTGGGAGATGAGCACTTTCGCAGATGTATTGAATGCTTCTGCCTTGAGTGAACCAGAAGTGCCCAAGGCTAGACAAGGGGACAGAGCTCAACAGCTCCATGTCTTGGCTGGTTGTCACTGAAGCCACCGTTGCCACAGAAACCAGGAAATGCTTAAATCCCAAATCTCATTTACAAATCTCGAGGGCTTCTCCTTCACTGCTCCTGAAATTAATGATCCCCATAGCTCAGTCATGATCTTATAGAACATTGTAGCCACAGATCATCAAACTCCTTGCAAAGCCAAATCTTCATGGATCATTCAAGCTAATTAATACTGAGGGATAAATGCTGCTGAAAATTCAGGTTCTCATGTATGGCAAGATTTCAGTTTATCAGTACTACGGGGGGGTTAGGTTGGTAGGTTAGCATGTACTGGGAGGTTTTATTCACAGTGATGAAGTGAATGCAATGGACTGGGAGATAGAAACATTATGAACATGGAATGTTATTTTAGCATGCCGGTAAAGCACTACAGGCCTCAGCATCACTTTATTAATTCTGGGGAGGTTTGCTTTTGGTGTGTGCCGAGAAAGAATCTCCTGTGGGGCCTGGTGCTCTCCTTCAGACTCAGGTTCCATCATTGAGGGGAAGGGACACTGTACCAGGCCCATAGTCACATCCACAGACCACAGTGCAATGTGTAAGAAGTCAGACACCATAGTAAGGCTGACCCAGGTTCCAGCCTGGTTCCCCTTTTAAACTAGCTGTGTGGCCTTGGACAAGTGCCTTAACCTCTCTGAGCTTCTGTAAAGTGAGGGGGAAAATGGCACTGATTTCAAAGGATTAAATAAGATAATGCGTTTTTCCTCCAGGGCATGGTACCCGGAATTCAGGAGGTGCTCAATAAGTATTAGTCATTATATTGTTGTTCATTAGGGAATCGAATTTGAAAGGGGAGTGAGGTTAGAGAAAAGTGGACGGTGAGCAGAACTTTGGGAAAGACATCTGACAAGCTATCCCTATACTTATACATTTTTAACTGATACTTGCTGAGCAATTCCTCTGTGCCATGTATTAGTCCATGCATTTGGACTATGGTGGTGGACAAATATGGTAGCGGAGCTTATAGTCTGTTGGAGGGGCACAGTTAATCAGCAATAAGCACAATAGCTAAACAGACTGTATAATAGGTTAGAGGATAATAGGTGTCATGAAGATTTTTCAAAAGGAAGGCTATTAAGAGCACTGAGGAGCCCTGAGAGGAGGGAGGGCTGGATTAAATGTGTACAGAACTGAAGTGGGGTAACCCTGCCCTTCAGTCTGTGAGCCTTGAAATGATTGGATTTGCTTCTGCCAAGAGGAAACAAACACTGACTTATAATTTACTGTGTGCCTGACACTGTTCAAGGAGTATTACACGTAATACTTTTAAAAATGTTAATAGCAGGTAGACATCGTTATTTTCTCCATTTTGCAGAAGAGAGAGCTCAGGAACAGAGACGTTAAGTAAACTGCGAAAGGTGACACAGTTAATCCCTAGCAGAGCTGTGGTTCCTGTGCCAGTATTCTGTTCCAGTGACCTACAGCAGCCCCACAGAGCAGGGAGTTGAGGTCAGAGATCCTGATGTAATTTCAGGCTAAGGCCAACTTGCCCTTTCAGAATAAAAAAGTAAGCCTAAAAACAAGTCATATCCAGATCCCTAGTTTTTTTAGTGTAAATAATTCTAAGGTAAGATATGTTATCAGATATTCATGTGCTATGATATGAGTCAATGGATTCATACCCATTGATAGAGACAATACAAAATGATTAAAAGGGGCTAAGTGACTTTGAACTCAGTAAATCTTTTAAATCCATCTGTATTAGTAGTCTTCTCAACAGTCTCTACTTAGGCTTTGATTCAGAGACCAATGTACTCTGCTTGGTATACGTACGGATTGGGGGACTCTGCAATAAATCAGTAGTCCCCAGCGGTTATGACCCATAGGGGGGGTCTTCAAAGTAAATATCTAGTCGGATGTTTGCTGTCGTCTTTGAACCAGGGATGGATGACAGTCGGATAAGAGGGGAAGGCAGACTGTTGACTTTTATATCCATTTTCTTAAATGGAATCTTGTGAATTTCTCCAAATAAGGGATCCCAACTGAGAATTTTCTGATCTGAACCTGCTTCAGCCTAGAGGCCTTCCTACTGGCTAACTTGTAAAAAATATGTAGTACACGGAGCTAAGGGCTAAGACTTCAGCAAGACTGATGTATGGCTGTGTCCTGGCCAGTCAATAACTGCATAATCTCTCTGAGCCTCAGAGATTTTTCTGTGAAATGGGAATCAGCACCATTACCACCACCACCACCACTATCGCCATTATCCCTGTTTTCTACTGGGATTGTGGTGTGAAGTAAATGAGATATTACAGGTCAAATACTCATGGTGACCCCTGGCACCCATGCAACAACAGTCAGTGAACATCAGCGCTCAGTATTAACAAACAAGTCATGGATGATTTTAGCAGTTGTATGAGAGAAGAGCTTGCAGAATGAGGAGAAATGACACTAAATGAGTAGCTGGCTTTGATCGTGACTTTTTGCATCAGACACAACAAAATTCATGCAACTAGTGATCAGATCTGTTTTCACCCTCGAGCATTCTGATTACAAAAAGAAACAGAGAATTGTGGTAGGGAAGAAAGTACTTTCAAACAACCAGCATGAGCGCAGTGGAGATGACCCAAAGGTCCGTGCACTGTGATTCTGACGAAAAGGAAAAGAGGGTAAAGAATATGCTAATTAGTGGTGTCTATCTGCAGAGAAGTCAAGGAAAACAGAAGACAGAAGAGCAAGGAAAAAAGAAATCGAAGTGACCAGATGAAGGGCAGAGGCAGCGGGTGGTGCCTGGGAGGCGCAGGGGGTTGTGGGGTGGGAGGAAGGGGGGGGCCGGCAAAGAGGACCCGGTAGCGCAACAGCACTTGTCTGTCTGGCCGCCTTTCCATCAGTCCTTGGAAGGACAGACCCTGGGCATTCCTCTCCCTGGGTTGGGTGGTACCTGGAGATGATGGTGTAGAACACATCTCTGTAAACAGCATGGTTTTTCTAACTAGGTTTATTATGTGCAGTGGGCTTTTCCCACTTCATGAGTACATTTTCCCTATTTGGTAGATGCAGAAACTGAAAGATACAAGCTCACTTGGCAAACAAGTGGAAGACTCCAGAATCTCCTGAATATTTCCTCCCTTCATAGCTCTGGAAGTTTCAAATGGTCAGCTTCTTGGTATCAGGAAAATTATCAACTACAACTGCCCTTGTCAGAGTTATGCCATATAACTGAGGGTCATAAAAAAATATATGTATCCATATGCATATGAAATATATAAAAAGATACATATATCAGCAATATATGTGTGTGTATATTTGTATATATATAGTGTGTATATAGTAATACAGTGTGTATGTAGTATGTATACACACACACACACACACATACACGTATCGTTCTTTTATTTTTAGGTTTGCCAGAGTGAACAACCAACTTTTTAAAAAAAGTAAAAAAGATGGGTATCAAATGCTACAAATCTGGCATTTGATCATTTTCAGTTAATTATAAATGGCATTTGTTTAACATTTAGGCAATTTGAAAAAGAGTTATTAGATATTAGCAGCATCAGCAGCAGGGGTTTTTCTGAGCCCTTGAAATCATGAGTCAAGGCAAATAAAGGTCCCTTGATTAGAAAAGAGCACCGAAAAAGCTTCTGAAAAGTGGTTCAACTTGAGTTTAATATTATATCCTTGGGAATTTGCCAAGTTTCAAGGTGAGACTATTGAGACAGGAAGTACAAATGATAATATAAATATGGGGCTCCAGTTAACTTCTCAGAAGCTGGAACTGTAAGGGCAATTAACCACAAACCTCAAAGATAAATAAGCAAAAGTTAGTTGAATTGTGGCTTGAAATTCTCTATACTTTGCTATTAGTCCTGTACAGAAAGTGAGTGTACCAATAATAAATGTATTTGCTCTGAGCTTTACCCAGCAAGTTGTCTTGTATACACTTTTTAAAAACCGAGATATTGATGACATATTAATTAATGCTGGCCCAAGTCTATTGGCATTAAAAATAAAACCAATTGCTTTTCATCTGGCTGATTCATGACATTCCTTTACCTGTAACAATAAGCATTTTGAGAAGCTGGTATATTGTCACACAGGAAGAACTGTGGCATGAAAGGGGAAATGCTGCTTATGAAGAAGGACAAATAGACAAATTCTAAGATCCAACTTTTATCTCCCCTTTGTCCAGTTTTAGTTTTCAAGTACTAATGAGCATTGGCTTCTTTTTTTGTTGACCAGACAAAAGAAACTGGGGAGCTTGGTGGAAAATCAGAGTAGAAAACGGAGGGCATTTGGAAACAGGTAGAAAATACTGGCCTCCAGTCAGTCGAGTTCGGTTTTTCTTTCTGAGCAGAGCCTGAAGCAGCCCACCCCCACCTGACTCATTTCAGTGACTTTCAGAACATTTCATTTTGCAGAGAATACCTCTCTTATTCCCCCGTGGAATAAGGATGTCTCTGAGATAACAAGAGTGTATTTCTTTTCTCCCTTCAGGTGGCTAGAAGAGCAAGACTATTTTGTAAGCAGGTAATTCAGCTCTAGTGGTCAGTTTGATCCAGTTAATGGAGGGGCTCACTTCAATTTCCACATTCCAGAAGAAGAGGTTTCCCTTTCTGCACCAAGGCAACAGACCCCAACCTAACTAGTTTCATCGTTTCTTTCTAATTAAAGTGAGGGCTCAGACAATGATTCTTGAGTAAGGAGTCAGCACCTACATACACAAATAAATTTGTCCATCTGCCCTCTAGCTGGCAGAGAGCATCTGAGCCAGGAAATATATAGCAGGTATAGTAGATGTGCCAAGCACTAAAGTAGGGTGTGTTTCTTTGATAAGTAGGTAACTAATTCACTGCACCCAAAGTCCAATGTCTGCAGCCGTGTTTCCTATATACTTTTGGGACATTTCAAGGCATTGCTAGACTACGCAATTGGCAGACTGGAGATTCTTCTTTCCTTTGTTTACACACTAGCTCATTCTTGTGGATCTATATGGAATCGATGACTCTTGCCAGCATTACTAGATATTGTTTCGATGGCAACTCAAGGTAGGAAGAGACAGCCAGCGCATTGAGACAGCCATGCCAAAATAGCAGGCAGGCCAGAGGCGGAAAGTAGATGTGCCATTCCCACCAGCATTTGGAATGGTTAACAACCAAGTCCCCTACAGAAAGTGGAGGTCAACTCTTGGCTGTCAGTGGGCGTGTGCAAATAGGTGTATTAAGAAGGAAAGGCAGGAAGCAAGGGCGATGTACATTTGGCAATAGGACCTAAGAGCTGAAACAACCCTGATTTCTGGAAAGGGTAGCTAATACTTATCTTAGAAAACAGCTGAGAGATGCTGACCTCACGTGCACTGGGTGTGAAGAAGTACCCAGGGCTCTCCTAAGCTATTCCGTGGCTGGGAAATCTGACTGAGAGAGCCAGTCGTCTGCCTCAGAGACCAGCCCTTTTAGGGCGGAAGAATGAGCTGGTCTAATCACAAGCACCTGGAGATAATTGCAGACAGACTTGTATCGGGTTTTTTTACCTCTCCCCCACCGGTCCTGCTCTCGGTCAGGACTACAGCTCTTTGTGTTACAAGCTCTTTCTGCGACCCTCCGAGCCAGCAGAGGGGAGGAAGGCAGGGAGAGAGGCTCGCCCCGATAGGCAGAGCAAGGGAGGTAAGCGCCGGCTGTCCGCCCGTTCCCGCAGCCTCCGGAGCTCGGCGGCGCCGCTGCTTGCAGCCGCTCCAGCCTCTGCTGCCGCCGCCGCTGGCCGCTGGCCGCTGGCCACTCGCCGCTGGCCGCCCCTTTCCCCGGAGACAATCAGACGCGACAGGAAGTTCACTCGAAGGGAGAACTCGTTTATTAGGGCTCAGGGCATGGGATATATAGGGTGAAGTCTCTCCCGCAACTTTCACTTTTCCGAATCAGGCACAGAGTTGTGCACATGCGCAGCTGTCTCTGATGTAAGAAGCGGACCGGAGTGGGCGCAGCTAAACCTCAGGGGGCTTTTGGCGGCCACCCCTGCAGCGCGGCTGAGTTCTCAGTGGCCATCTTTGTGGCATGGCTGAGATTCAAAGGCAGTTCCCAGCAGCCACCCTCGTGGCGAGGCTGAGATGCAAAGGCAGTTCCCCACATTTCCCCCTTTTTGTTTTTGTATGAGCATGAGAGATGCCATCCTGTACTCGAGGATGTGCCTGTCTTAGGTTGTCTCCATCTTTCAGGAGATCTTACCCGTCATTGACTACCATCCTAGCACTTCCAGTAATGACATTCTCAAGAGGTCGCTCGCACCTCTCTGTAGGGCTATAAATGCCCATGAATGCTCTGGGGTATGGGGAACTCCTTCTTCAATAATATCTGTTGCTGTTGATATGATCTTCACCACCGCATGAGCATGAAAATAACTGATGACATTACAATTATTATACCTCCTAATAACAGCTTGGGTAGACTAAACAAACTTAATTATTTCTTCCCATACTCTGGTAAAAAAGTAAGCAGAGGGTAAGAAAACATAGGGCTGCAAAGATGTCCTTGTTGAAGGCTTAACAGTGTCACTTCTTCAGCAGTCTGGACTATGGCAGGAGTAATAGTCCAGCATTCATCACTCCTTTTCTTCTTCCTCAAAAGGTCAGTCCTGAAAGAGAGAAGAAAGACAAGCCCTCAAGAGGTCACCCTCTTGGGGAGAATCTATATCATGGCTTTCTTCCATTTGCTGAGTGGTCTGAGGGCAGAATTTCAAGTTCCTAGCAGGAACCCAGATTGGATTCGGTCCATCTATAGGAAATACACATCCGAATCCTCTGCCCATACTTATCAGTGGATCTGGTCCTCGCCATTGCCCAGTCAACTGGTCTTTCCAGCGCACTTCTATTTTGGCATATGGCGTTTGATTTGTCCAGTGCCTTTGAAAGGCCGTTAGAGGTTGATCTTTTGAAAAATTTAAAATATTTAATGTAAGTAGAGCCACCCATAATTGGTCGTGGGGGCTTATTCCCCCTTTTTGTTTTTGTAATGGCTACTGCTCCACTCAGACTGGAGGTCCTGGGAGAGCATAAGGTGTTTTAACTCCCAGTTTTGTGCTCTAATATACTGAAATACTTCTAGGCTATAACTTAACAGGAATGTAAAATCTTAGCACAAATATAACTGGTCTAGAATTAAACAAGGCTTATATATTACAAATAAAACACCATATATATAAAATCAATGGCATCTATTGATTTCCAGATCTTAAGTGTTTTATCAGACTTAGATATAACCAATCAGAAATTCAAATCTGGATACAACAAATCCAAGCTTTGTTGATTTGTATGAAATTTCCTCTATATAGATAGGAATTACTAGGGTTAGTTTAAACACTGTTCAATCTTTAATAACAGCAATTTTGTTATTTCTTGGAATATTTGCACTATTTTGAAATAACTGATAAACTTAAAACAACTCACACCAACAGCTCCATGCATTACAAGATGTCTCTATATGTATTTCTCTTTTAACATGAGCTGAATTTACTGCTTATAATAAATTATATCTTCTCAATATCACTAAGAGTCTTCAAAAGCATGGAGACTGCTATTTGTCAATAAAAACTGCAAGAAAGATAATCTAAAAGCATAATATCTTACTGGGGAAATTTGCATATAATCTGAAAAATGAACTAACTACCAAGATCAGAAAACTTGTTTCAATGCTATATATAAAATTATCTCTTAAATTTAACTAAATAAAAATTCCTAGAATTTAATTACATGGCAAGATATCCTGAAGCAAACACTTCTATGAATTCTCAGAAAAGGAAAGATCAAACATCAAGTGTTCATCAAACCTTTCTTTCAACAAAGCCTTATTAACATGTGAATATCCTTTGCCTCAAGGTATACAGGCTTTCCTTAACTTTAGTTCTATTTCAATATTTTAAACTTAAGGTTACTTCTGGATCTTAACACATACAGTAACTTACTAAAATTGGTCAAAGTAAACTTTATTCTGTCACTTTGACTTTTAAGATTATCATTTAGGTTTATATGCAATTAACATTAATATTTAATTGCTTTCAATAAGCTGGAACATATAACGTTAAGTCTTTCAAGAAGAAAAATTGCTTTTTTACATTCTGCAGGTTCCGAAAAAACTAGTCCATATTAAGCCAGTCTTAAAGAACTAATCTAAAGACAAATTTATAGACCCAAACAGCTGACAGTTTTATTTTACTACTAAGAGACAAAAATCCAACTCTAGCGCTTATTTTCTCATGCCTAAGGGATGCTTAGCAAACATGCAAAGTAGGAGAGCAAGGCACAGGCTTTTATTTAGAAACAAAGTGATAGGACAGAGCTCCCGGCTCACCCAGGAGGGGACAAGAGAGTCCGGTGTGCTGCATTTGTCTGAACACCCAGAATTAACTTAACACAAGGAATTTCTCACCCCATCTCCCTCTGGGATACTGGCGTCTTGGTCTAGTAGCAAATCAAAAGGCGACCTGCTCAGCCCTCACGTGGGCTGAGGTATTGTCTGTTTGCTAAAGAGAAAGTTAGCAATCCTGCTTCCCAAACTTCCTGGGTGATAAAATGCAACCTTATCTTTAAGGTGGAGTCTTTTGCTGCTTTTTACTATGTTGTTTACAGCTGGGTTTGCATGCTAAATTAGTTGCCTGGTTTGCAAAACCACCCCATCAGATCTGAAAAGGAAAGACAGCAAACAGGCCTGAGCCTTTTAGCATGCTAAAGTGAATCCTACAAGTGATTAGCATAATAAAAGCATGAGGTACTCTTCTTTATCTGGGGAACACCCACCTATCTCACTGAAGAATGACTCTGGAGCTTAATGTTTAACACAGAGTCTTGGAAGGGGGTTTCTCTGCATATAGTTACCTTGCTCTGACTGCAAATATTCTGCCTTGCTTTTTCCCGGAGGTCCTCCCCCTACTCTGACTACACCCACAGTCCCTGTCTCATTAGCAGAGATGCTGTACTAGCAGAAAGTCAAGGAGCCACCTTCACTAAGGCTTCCCAGACCTTCTCAGCTTGAGAGTCCGAGAGTTCTAATCCTCAGCTCTTAAGCATATCAGCGCTTTAAGCGCAGGTTCATTCTTAGAAAGTTGCCTTTCCCTTTTTCCCGGGAGTGCGCTTACCACGTAATCCGACTGCTTAACTCTGCCGACTATCGGTCCGGTCCGTTAACCGAGTGATTGTTGATCCGTCTGCGTTCCTCACACACCTCTTCGGACGTGCCCCACACGCTTCCTTGGACGTGTCCCTGTTCGGGCGCCATCTATCGGGTTTTTTCACCTCTCCCCCACCGGTCCTGCTCTCGGTCAGGACTACAGCTCTTTGTGTTACAAGCTCTTTCTGCGACCCTCCGAGCCAGCAGAGGGGAGGAAGGCAGGGAGAGAGGCTCGCCCCGATAGGCAGAGCAAGGAAGGTAAGCGCCGGCTGTCCGCCCGTTCCCGCAGCCTCCGGAGCTCGGCGGCGCCGCCGCTTGCAGCCGCTCCAGCCTCTGCTGCCGCCGCCTCTGGCCGCTGGCCGCTGGCCACTTGCCGCTGGCCGCCCCTTTCCCCGGAGACAATCAGACGCGACAGGAAGTTCACTCGAAGGGAGAACTCGTTTATTGGGGCTCAGGGCATGGGATATATAGGGTGAAGTCTCTCCCGCAACTTTCACTTTTCCGAATCAGGCACAGAGTTGTGCACATGCGCAGCTGTCTCTGATGTAAGAAGCGGACTGGAGTGGGCGCAGCTAAACCTCAGGGGGATTTTGGCGGCCACCCCTGCAGCGCAGCTGAGTTCTCAGTGGCCATCTTTGTGGCATGGCTGAGATTCAAAGGCAGTTCCCAGCAGCCACCCTCGTGGCGAGGCTGAGATGCAAAGGCAGTTCCCCACAGACTTGCTTTTGTTCTCCAGAGGGAATCCTCCAAGGGGTGCATTACCTTCCCAGTTCCCCTCCCTCAAAGGAAGACAGTTGGTGTAATATTTGCTGCAGTGTTTTGTTGCAATTTTTTGAGAAACGTCACTTGTAATTTTCATGAATGTGTAAAAATAAAGGCTATACCCCACTGTACCCTCCATTCTATGACAACATTCATCTCATTAAATAGTGTGATAATAGCTGAAAAGAGAAAAGACACTTCTTCTACTAGACTTAAAACCTTAGCTCTTTTTAAAAGTACTTCTTTGAAGTAACTTACCATTAAGAAAACTCCAAATTGTAAGAAATTTGGTCTGAAGGCTTACTGTTTTTGAAGCAAAGGACTGATCACTTCCAGCACTGCTATAAATATAGGTTCTGTGGCCTAATGCTCCTGTTGTGTGTGTCCAGGTGAGTTCACCTCCCAGGGAGCTCTGTGCCCCTGGGGCAACGGGAAGGGTGCAGGAGGGGAGCCAGAACCTTTGAAAGAGCAGCAAAGTTTATCTTCTTCATAGACTCTACATTTATATTGCACATCCTAGAGCTTTGCATCTGATATAATCTACAGATGAAGTCCACATCGTTTGTTCCTCTGCCCAATATAAAAGGCTCTCCTTGGAATATAATACGGAACTAGTGGCTCTGGCCCACCAACCAGAGGGCATGTGCTGGAACTTTGTTCCTCTCGTAGGGCTGGCAGTGTGCTGACTGTGCTTCCTCCCTGGGCCCCACCTGTGACCACCAGGGTGAGTCCTGAGGTTGACTGTGTGCCAGAACTTTGCAGTTTGCTCCAGAACAGAAACAATCTGGGCAGTCTAGAGCCCCGGCCCTCACCTTACTAACATCACACTTCTTCCTTGGAAATTACTGCAGTGATTTCAACTTCAATAGGGTCCTATTTCTGGGATGGTGCCAAGCCAACTGCTCGACCCTGTAGAAATGCGGGACAGTGGATGTCCAGAAACTTGCTCATTTTCTTTACTGTATCGAGCTCATTCTTGCCTAACATAAAGACTCAGACCCCAAACCTCCTCTTGACGTTATTCCACCTTTCTCTTTATTCCTGGTTTGAAAAGGATATATTACTGCTCTGCTATATAGTGGAAAGAACATGGACTCCAAAGTCAAAAAGACCCAGGTCCGAATTTCAGCCTTGCCATAGATGATCTTTGTAATTTAAGGCAAACTTTTCAACTTCTTAGCATCCCTGTTTACTCGTTTGTGAAAGTGGAATGCATACCGTGGCATAGAGGAGAGACAATTAATTTTAGAAGCAGAGGAAATGAGTTTCGTTCCCAGTTCATTAGCCCGCTAGAGCCGAAAAGGTGTTAGTACCCACAGTATACGGTTGTAAGGAGGATTAAGTGCGTTTGTAAGGGTTGGTTGGAGTGGATGTGTGAAAGTCTCCAGGACAATGCCTAGTGCACAGCAAGGATTCATTCATTTCCCTGTTCGTCATCTGGGCAGTTTTGTAGAGATCAAAGCCACCTTTGTTTTTCAGGAGCTAAGGGCCTCTGCTCATACTGTGGGTAGTATTTCGAACTGGAGGACCAGAACAGGTCAGCACACATTTCATACCTTATTTGACGGAAGACGATTCTCCGGAGCCTTACTTTGTATGGGCTACTACAAAATACCACAGACTGGGTGGCTTGTAATCAACAGAAATTCATTTCCCACAGTCTGAAGGCTGGGAAGCCCAAGATCAAAGACGATAGACAATGTCTGGAGAGGACCTGCTTCCTGCTCACAGGCAGCTGCGTTCTTGCTGTCTTCACGTGGGGAAAAGTGCAGGGGGTGTCTTACATAAGGGCATGGATCCCATCCCAGAGGGCGCCACTCTCGAACCTGATCACCCCAAAGGGCCCACCTCCAAATACCTTTATACTGGGGATCAAGATTTCAACGTGGGTTTGGAGGGGATACAAACGTTCAGACTATAGAAACAGGGTGATGATAAAGTCTTGGAAACTCAGGAAAATGCACATGATACGTTCTTTGTGGATATTACCGTATAAAATGCAATGTGTTCACTGTGTCATCCTTCATTTGCAACATAGGGTCCAGTGGGCTGTGCGGAGCTACTGTGGGCCTGGTGGGTGACGCGGCTTGGTGGTAAGTCTCCGTGCATGACAGGACAGTGCACCCTCCTGATGGAAGCACTCTGGACAGCCTTCTCCTAGTCCCTCAACTACAGGCATTATTTAGTCACTTCAACATGGCAAACATTTGCCTGTGTTTCCAGACTAGGTGACCGCCGTGCAGTAGTCTCAGCGTTTGAGTGAGATGAAGGGCTCCGAGAGAGATTGCTCTGCTCTCTATGTTGTGGAGTAACAAGAGCAGGGTAGCTGCCTCTTCCCTGCAGACTTAAAGGAGCAGAGTCAACCCATGACTGGTATTTTCAGGTGCAGCTGCTGAGAGGAACCCCTGTTAAGAAATGTTTTCCCCAGTATACCCAATTTACCTAGAATTTATGATTTTCCTTGTTTTTTCTTAAACTGATGAATTACTGAGATCCTGTACAATGAATTACTGAGAACTTTTATAAATTCACTTCAATATTTAGAAGCTGGACAGATGAAGGGTGAAGGGATGAAAAGGACCAGCCAGTGAGGCAAGAGAAATAAGAGAGTATGATGTTCCAGGTCTAAGGGAAGAAGGTGTTTCAAGGAAGGAGTGATCGGCTCTACCACATACTGCACATGAGTCCAGTACAATGAAGACAGAGAACTGAGTGTGGGCTCAGCACCAGGACTGTAAAAGCCTGCTGTAAGGGAGGTGCTGGGGCCGAAGACTGACTGCTGTGGGATTGAGAGAATGGGAGAGATTGATACTGGTCACAGACAGCTCCGAGTTTTGCCATTCCTTTACTGGGGTCGTTACACTCAGTATCAACAAGTTAGTTTATTAAAATCATCATGTCTGGGACATCCTATTTGTGATATAGAATGAGTGCTATCACTGATCTCTATTTTCTCTGATTATTGCTTTACGAAGAACACAGCGCTCAAGCCAACATACTGAAGCGAAGGGCCTGGGTGGCTTCTAAGGTCCCTCTCAGTGGGAAAATCATGGAGCACCACCTTCCCCAGCACTTCGCTCCAGACAGTCCTTGGGCTGCTCTTACTTCTTTTATGCTTGTGAATGTGAAACATGGTTTACAGAATTATTTAGGTATATGGTATAAAGATCCAACACGACAAAGCTAAGTGACTTGACTCAGTCATCACTACAAGTGGAGCTTTACATTCAGGACCGGGGTTTCCGGCTGCCATTCTGTTCCTCCCACTAAGTCACATCATATTAGGCCAGATGGAAGCGGATAATCTGAAGGACTATACCCATAACAGCCTCACTTTCCACCTGGGAAACCTACTTTAGAGGAACCTTTTAAGGTGTGTATACATTTACCCAGGAAGTGACTCCACTTATATGATTTCCCTGCTAAGAAAATTCTTTCTTCAATTTTCTGGAAAACACTACTATTAAGGAGGCTTTAATTATTGAAAAAGAACATATTTCCCCATCCATTCTGTGCTTGCTTATGTATATTTCCCCAAACATTTCAATCTTTCTCCCCAGTGCATTTTTTTTTTTAAGATCAGCTTTTCTAAATCCAGTCCCCAGCATTCTGTTTTATGTCACTGTAACCCTGACTGCTATGTAAAAGTGGGTCCTGCCATATAGGAAGCTTGATTATAATCGACAGATGAATCTGTTTTCTGGGAACTGCACATTCCACAGCAGCCCCAGCATATAGGATTCTGAAATAATCTCTTTGTTTATTCCCTAAACAGAAGGCAGTCAAGTTAACCAGTTTATTCTGCCAGCATTCCAAGAGGACTCTCATGCATTTTCCAGGCTTTTCTGTCTGTTTTTTGAGCTGCTGTTGTAAAAGTTTAGTGTGCTTTGGGACGTGTCGTCTCTTATTTCTTAAGGGTCAACTGTGCTGAGAGAGAAGGTCAGCTTCAATAGTTCTCGGGTTTCATTTCGGGAAATTCCTGGCCCCGTTCATCTCGCTCCATGTGTGTCCACCCATCAAGGCCAGCCCTCTGTTGCAGCTGCAGCCAAGTAAAGAGCCCATTTATTCCCATCAGTTGGAGCTCCCCATAAGTTACCCAGGTGCTTTTTCCTATTGCCATTCAACTGATATTCTTTAAAATAAGATTTATCAAACAAGTCAAGTTTCACAGGGCTTTGGAATACATACCTTGAATGTCTGGTGACTTTTAAACCTCAGATGCAACATTAGGGGCAAACTATTAAAGACATCACCTGTCTCACTTCACTCAGCCTACACCATTCTGAAGGTGGCTTTATGGGGGAGGGAATGAGGGGTGGAGAGGTTCTTTCACTGTACTTCTCACCCCCTCCCCCCACGCAGCAGCAGAGAGCTGGACAATCTCAGGATGAAGGGGAACTCAGAGTTGGATCCTTGACTTCAGCTCCTGTGTCCTGAGATAAGAATTTCAGTGACTTGCCCAAGGCCATCTTGGCAAGTCTTGATCACACCATTATCCATTTGGACTATTCTGGTGCATTTGATCTTGGAAAACGAGTCTCAAGTTGATAAACATGGAGCTCTGTCTCACACACAAAAAATTTATTCTTGTTATTATTTATCCATTTAGGGATCATGGAACATTTTGTTGAATGGTAATAGGTTTAATATAGTCTATTCTTTCTGACTTGTCAGCAGTCTGTATTTGATAATATAGATATATATATATTTATATTATATCTATAAAAACATTTATACACATGCATGTGTGCTTTGCTTCTATTAAAGTTCCTTTGCAGTGACAGGAAGCAAATGTGTCTGAATTTGCACAAAATGAATACATCGAAGTAGTGAAATAAAATGATCCAACATAAACTATATGAGGCATTTAAGTTCGTGTAATTCACATCTGATAAAAGTGGCAGGAATATGAAATGGTACACATTAATCTCCTTTCTTCATGAAACACTGAGCAAAAATGATAATGTTCTAAAATAAAGGGGAATGTTCTTTAAAAATTTAGGCCTGACCTCTTACTCTTCCTTCCCCCTTTTCCTTAAAAAATGCAGAGCTCTCATTGATCCCCTGATTTTGAATCCTGTGCTTTAAAAAGACCTCTGCTGGTTTTTCAGAACAGTAGTCACACTGCTTTTGTGTTCATCATCTTTGGGAGACATTGGCTGGCTGGGCAGATTTGGACCAAAATTCATCTTTTAGCTGACTGGCCGATAGTGACTATAAGGAGACTCTTTGCTGATATTTCCTTCTGTTCCCTACAGTGCATTAATCAATTTACTTATCAATAGTTAATATTGTGCACTCTGGAGTCAGATTGCATGGGTTGGAATCCAGGCTCTACCTCTTGTTAGCTAGGCAATCTTGGGCTACTTATTTAAACTATCTGAGCAGCATCTTTCCGATTTTAAAAATGTGAATAATGACGGCATTTTGCATAAAGCATTGTCAGAAAGGTCAAATGAGATAATCCATATAAAGTGATTATTCTGTTCCCTGCTGCAAACGCAAAGCTCTATAAAGAGTTGCAGTTATTGTTATTGTTATTATGAAATTAACTATTCTAACCCTTGAGAGAGATGGAAAGGGTCAGATTACATAGGTTTTCCAAAAGGTGCACCCGAATGGAACTGTGGGCCTCACGGCCAGCCCACGCACGTGTTCAGAGCTATTCTGTGGCCCTGTCAGTAGTGGCGTTATTATCTCCTGCTTTCCTGGCTTTCAAATAGCTAAGAGGAAAGTCCAGTGTTAGCCATTCAGGGATATCCATTGGCCAGACCATGGTCTTTCATAGAACAAAAAAATCATTCTTTATTCATGCTCTAACTTTCCCTCCAGGAAGTAAAACATTGCAATAGACAACAATCTTTTGTCTGAGGTGAGTTCAGACTAGAAAAACAGATAAATAGAGCTGTGCCCAGTTTTCTTTCTTCATTTCTACGATCCTTCTAAATGTAAAACAGGATTGTTGATGGGAAGTCCCTGTTTCCCAGAGTAAATGCTCTTTGTACACGTTTAAAATTCACTCATGCCTCTTTTCAGTAAACCACGCGCCATCTCCCAAGATGATCACTCTTCTGATTTTTTCCACTTTGCATTAATTTTCTAGAATTTCATGTTAATTAAATCATAAAGTATGTACTCTTGGGTGTCTGGCCTTCTTCTAACTGTTGGAGTTTGGTGGCATGACTTGTGCATAGATTCCAAGTTTATAAGTTATTAATGTATCTTTCTTTCCTTCTGTCCTCAAATGTCACTGCTAGGTGGAATTACTGCTATTGAAAGGCTGAAATATGTATAAGCAGCTACTCAAAATGAATTTTCCAATAGACAAAATAATATACATTTCAGTTAGCTCTCAGTAACTGAAGTTGAAGTCTATCGGTAGATATTATTCAGATAAATTAGGGGTTAATAGACTTCTATGAAACAGTCTAGGAATCTGTAGCCTTGAGCCCCAGCCTGTGTATTTAAAAGAGGGATTGGGGAGAGTCAGCTAAAGTAGTAATAAGCCTCTTTCCTTAGGGCACCAATCCCATCATGAGTGCTCCACCTTCAGGACCTTATTACCCCAAAGGCCCTACCTCCTAATTTCATTCCATTGCTATTAGCGCTTCAACATATGAATTTTGGGGGAAAACAAATACAGTCTGTAACAGATATGTACATCTTCCTCTCTAGTATATAATACCAGAATAATCTTAATAATAAATGGTTGGTTTTCCATTTTATAAACTACCCATTTGATGAACTACAAGCAGTAGGAAAAACTGTTTTTGAAGAATTTTTAGTGACTTAAACATCTTTTAGTGTAATGCTAAGTGGAAAAGAATAAAAATCTAAATTCACTATAATTATATCCCTGTGTGTTTATGTGTGTGTTCATAGAAGAAAAAATTAAGAGAAAATATATCAAATTATTATTATTGATTTTTTCAGGGTGATGGGGAAATGGAGATTAAAATATGTGTCTTTATACTTTTCAGATTCTAAAACTGAACATATCAATTTAAAATTACAACAATAATACAAGTCTATTATGAACAATAACACATAAATGCATAATGTAAAAAGTGATAGTCCCTCAAACCCTTCACCTTTTCTGTGTCTTTCCTCAATCTTGCTCTCTTGAGATAATCACTATTATAAATTTGGGATACTTCTTCCAGGCCCTTTTCTCTGCCTGTGTGTGTGTGTATTTATCTTTCTGGGACAAGAAGCCCTTCATGCTTAGATTTACTTGAAAGTGAGCATATCTTCTTTTCTTTTGTATTCAGAGAATAACAGAAAACTGTCAAATCCTTGGTGCAATTATTTCACTTGGAACAAAAAGTAAAAAGAAAAAAGAAAAAAAACTGAGTGGTAGTCCTGCAGGGCAGATAACTCTGTAATAAATGTCATTGGTTATGTGCTGATGGATTCCAGGCAACAATCTGCAAATTGGATGTAGGGCAAAATGGATTTAAACTGCAGGATGAAGCCTATTATTAGATCACTGAATCAGTTCTTAAAAATTAGTATTATAAAGAAAATAGAAAATATTAGAATATATTATATGTATTAAGATAATTAGTATGTATCAAACATTTGTTCACTTGTATTTATGCATGTGTGTATTTCTATTATGTCATGATGTAAAACCTACATCATGTGCTAATTGTGCAAATTAAATCTTATTCTCAGTGTGTGGGTGTGTATATGTGTGCAGCCCATTGATGTTCAATAGTAACCCACTGAATAATGCAGAAGAATAAGTAGGGCCCGAGACTATGAATTAGGCCTACAAAGACGATTAGAAGATGGGAGAAAATGAAAGCAAGCACATGGTTTGTATGGGAATCACACTTCATTGCCTTTAGCTTAAAGGATATGGCTCTCAACCAAGGCTACAGGATAACATAAATTAGGAGATGCTCTGAGTACAACAGCGCAGCTTTCCTCTGGTCCCTTCAGAGAGGACATGTTTGACACTTGGCTGTTATCTTCAGCCTCATGAGGGAGGTCATCCTGCAAGTTTGAAGGAAGTGACAAATAAGGTCTTTCTTGAGTTTTTGGACCCTGGAGTCATGTCACTCTAAAATTACAGATCACTTAAATGGTTGAAAAATTACTTTTGGCAAACCTTGTCATTTAGATTAATATTCAAATTTTGCTTTTAGTTTCTTGCTGTATCACTAGTGCATATTATGTCATTAGCCTCATTATTTACTAGTGACTAGGCAACACATAGGCACATTCTCATTACACTGCTTTCAATCTGCCATGTCAAAGTCCTATGAGCATAGTAAGCTCAGCCAAGGGCCACATCAGAAAACCTGACCTTGGAATCTACCTATTGTCCTTGTGTTATTTTAGCCACCATATCTCAAGCTTTGGAAATGTATTGCTGAGGGTATTGTATTGTCTAGGAGAAGAGGGAGATGGATTCTAACATCTCCCTCTGGGTAAGGAATGAAGTTTCATGAGAACAATGAGGAATTATATATGTGGAGGAATAGAGGAATGACAGGATTTATGCTGTATTCAAAATTGGCATAGACCCATATTTCTTTACCTAAATTCATTCACTTAGTCATCTATTCTGTTAGGCTAACTTCTGAAATGGATCTCCAATTTCCTCTCCTTTTCCCTTGCTCCTGATTTTTCTTTGTTCTACCTTACCTTCTTCTTTCAGTCCTGAGTATGCATCAGTACAGGCAGCTTAATAAAGCAAGAATCACTGACATTCCATTACACTGTCGACCACTTGTTTTGGCAAACGCAGCTATGTACGAACATGCCTGGAGGGCATCCCTGCTAGGGAAGTCCATCAGGGATTTATTTTCAAAAAGGGCCAAAGCACCACTGGTGAAAAGATGTTATCCTAACAGAACAGACTGCTGAACAGCAGAACTCTGGCCAGACCAGAGCACAGAGGCCATGTCTCCTTCAGCAATTTTTGTCAGTCTGATCATCCTTTGGGAGACCACCATTTGTGAATGTGGACACTAAGCAAGTATTTCTGTAGGGCTCTTGTCTATAAAAACAATTTGATTTTAAAATGAATTGCAAAATATATGGGCTCATGTGAGGTATAGGGATTTATTGGTGAAGACTTAGAGAAGAACTTGGGCGATCATATATGTCAGTTCCTGCACATGAAAATTCTGTGCGGTGTCCAGTCATCATCTCTTCCTGTTCAGATCCAGGAACTCTCTTTGTATTCTTTCTTATCAAATGGTCTGTTCCTGGTCAATTCCATATCTCCCACCGTGAGAAGAAGGGAGCGACACTCATTACTCACCATGCCGTGAATCCTCAGGAGTCGTTTGTTCAGAAACGGTATAGATCTTGCTTCTGCAATTCTCTAATACAACTTTAATTTAATGCTGTTTACGTCATTGCTCATGAAACTATGTCACTCTCATGCTGCCCATGAACAGTGGTGGCCAATGACTCCCTCAAGGAGTGAATGCTCTGCTTCAATGCTGATGAACAGAGATGCAAATCTCCTCCAAGCAAGGCAACAAATGTGAGCAATGATGCATTTCCTCATCTTGTTAGATTTACTATTTAGAGTTTTATACTGTACACAAAGAAAACAGATCTTTAAACCATGTCTTCTCTTGATCCCTTGGGCCATAATCACTGTACTAGAATGTGATCTCTTTTCCTTCCTGCCCCTGCACACCCCCACTAGTGGGAGGACAGGCAAAGGGGCCTGGGCAGGAGAAGACCAGGGCAGAAACCAATTGTTAAAGTGGCAAACTGTAATAATGATACATCCAAATACATATGGAGGACTCCCAGGGAAGTGTGAATGCTGGAGAACTCACAAATGTTCCAACAAGAGTCGGCCTGACACCTGCCAAGTCAAAGACCTCCAACATGAGCTCATTCTAACAGTCCCAGCCATGTCAAAATTCACCAGCTCCTCTAACTTCTTCCACCTCCCCTGGCCCTCAGTTTA
Source organism: Phataginus tricuspis (assembly GCA_029783875.1). NCBI lineage: Eukaryota > Metazoa > Chordata > Mammalia > Pholidota > Manidae > Phataginus > Phataginus tricuspis. The sequence goes on from JAQQAC010008719.1 coordinate 16,050,338, forward strand.
GAGAGTCTAGAACTATAGGAGCAAAATGGGAGAGAAGCTCTAGTTGAGGAAAGAGAAAAAGAAGTCACCAACCACATTCTCGTTTCCTCTTTGCAGGCTGTCCTCCCTGCTGCAAATAGAAGCAGTACAAAGGTAAGAGCTTCACCTTGAAAGCAAGTTTCAGGTTTTCCTATTACGAGGGACAGGGTGTTCTCATTGTTCAACTAAACATGTGTTTTATTGTTTGTGGTAACCAGAGAATTGTTTACAGTGGCAGTAGACAGTTAACAACTGCTTCTCCACTGGGGATGGTGTGGGGACCACGCTGGGCAGTGTTTGCCCTCCAAGACTGACTTTAGAGCTCCAGCATGACATTGCTAAATGTGGAGTTAGGAAGACATATGTGCAGTTCCCTCTGGCAAGTCACTATGAGCAGATTCAGCACACTGACTGCTACCTAAGAATGACCTGAAAAGATCATTTTCACCCAGGGTCAGTGAAAGATCCAGCAAAAGTATAAACTTAAAGACAGTGGAAGAACAAAACCAAATGCCTTCTAATTTCTCTTAACCACAATTGTTCAACATAGTCATACATTTGAAAAAAAGAGCCTTGTTTTGCTGGAGTATCTTAAGCTATTCTGAGCATGGAGATTTCACAGCAGGTAAGTCATGAGGCATGAGGAGCATTTCCCTTCTTGCTGCTAGAGAGCTGACATATGAACCTCTCCTGACTTGGATGGGGAGGACGTGATGCCCTGGCATTGTTCATGGTGTCGGTTTGGTGAGTGATCATCAACTCTGCCATCTCTCCAGCAGCCATCATCACAACTGTTGAAACAGGGTAAGAGGAAAGTGGCAGATACTATGTGACATCTCTGAGGCTAACATAGAGCATATTTCAAATAACCTCTGGGGACTTCTAGAATTTGTTAGGATTTTTAAGAAATGTGCTACGACTACTGGGGATTGACTTAAAGATGGCAGCGTGAGAGGTGAGACACAAACCTCCTCCCAAAACCACATATAATACGAAAATATAGCAAATACAACTAATCCTGAAAGAGCAACAAGAAAGAACACTGTGACAGATTGCCTACATCTGGGAAAATGAGCAGATATCACAGAAAAGGGTAAAGTACCAAACCACGATCCGATGGGACCCAAACCCGGCCCCCACCCGAGCTTACCAGTAGGAGGAAGAGAAATGGAGTGGGGGAGGTGTTGGAGGCTTAGGACTGTTGAACACCCAGCCCTGGAGATCTGCTCTGGGAGTGCAAACCTACATTACACGGTGCTCCAGAGATTAACAGGGTTGGAAAGCTAAGACAGGTGGAATACATGGAGAGACTGAGATTCCAGCCACTTGTGGAGAACAGGTTCCCACAACTGGCCACTCTGGGACAAAAGAAAGGTGGGCACTTTGAAAGACTTTCCAACAGTGAGAGGGCTGCTAGAGGAGCATGGATTACACAGAGCTTGCTGCTCAGGAGAAAGGACAAGTGGACAAAATTGTCCCGGTGCACTCAGCCCAGGAGGTTGGGAACTTTCAGGAGATTCAGGAGCTCCATCCCCATGGTTGGCAATGCAGCTATGAGGCCCCCCAACCACAATACACAGCCTGCTTCTCATTCCTCCCAGCTGACAACAGCTAACAACCCTGCTGCTCCCTCCATTGTGCCAGGCCAGCCAGACAGAGGCCCTGCCTATGGTAATACAAGTGTGTGGCATGAAGGTTCCTCCCTGAGTGCTGGGCCCACTGGCTCTGGCATTGGGGGCAGGCACTGTAGACAGGAAATAGGAAAGAGCTCTTTCCTCCTGGCAGGTACCAGCACTGCTTGCCTGTGACTCCCGCCATCAATTCATGTGCTCAGCAGCTCCAGAGAGTAGAGCTTCTGGGCACTAGAGGGAGCTTCTTACACCAAGTTATTACTACAAATATGAAATTTCAAAAGAACCTGGTACAAACCAAAATCCCACAAACACCAGAAAGAGGGAAAAGTGAGACTGAACTCACCAACCTTCCTGAAAAAGATTTCAAAATAAAAATCATAAACATGCTCACGGAGATACAGAGAAATACTGAAGATCTCAGGGATGACTTCAAGAAAAAGATAGAAAATTTGAAAAATACAGTATCCAAAATGAACATACAATGGAGGGATTTAAAAGCAGATTAGATGAAGGAGAGGAGACAGTAAATGAAATAGAAATTATAGAACAAGAATACAAAGAAGCTGAGGTACAGAGAGAAAAAAGGATCTATAGGAATGAAAGAATTTTAAGAGAACTGTGTGACCAATCCAGACAGAACAATATTCACATTACAGGGGTGCTAGAAGAAGAAGAGAGAGAAAAAGGAATAGTAAGTGTCTTTGAGGAGGTAATTGCTGAAACCTCCCACGTTCTTGGGAATGAGGCAATCTCTCAAGCAATGCAGGTACACAGATCTCCCAACACAAGGGACCCAAGGAAGACAACACCAAGACATATAATAATTAAAATGGCAAAGATCAAGGATAAGGAGAGATTATTAAAAGCACTCAAAGAGAGAAGAAAAGATCACCTACAAAGGAAAATCCATCAGGCTATTATCAGATTTTTCACAGAAATGTTACAGGCCAGAAGGGAGTGGCATGATGTATTAAACCTGGAACACGCCGTCTCCACTTCAGACCAAGGGCTCATCCAAGGACAATCCCCCCATCAATACAAAAATGAACTTCACCGCCCCTAATCAGCAGGAAGCAGTTACCAAAAACTGACTTTCACCCCTTCCCCAAGTCCTCTACAACTTATAAAACAGAAAAGGGAGGAATATAAGAATATAGTACTTTGTCCTCCATTTACCCCATGGTCCCAAGCACATGGGTGGGTGAAAATCATGTCTGGACTTGCCTCACCTTATCTCTAAACATTTCGCCCCACCCCTTAAGATCCAACCACCAACGGCCAGATGGTTGCCCCACCCCTTAAGATCCAATCACCAACGTCCCCATAGCAGAACACACCCTACTCCTTAAAAATGCGCTTCCTCACCCACGAGCTGCTGCTCTCTGCTCAGAGGCAGCCATTCTCTCTTTTGGCCATTAAAATCTCTTGCGTGGGCCTGTATCTCCTGAGTCGTGCTGGGGTAAGGAGAGTCACGGCGAGATGCCCTTTCAAGCCCAGGCTGTTCCGACTCAGTTCAGTTCCATTTCAGTTTCTCTCCATCTGAGAGTCAAATTGTATTAGGATCTAGTTTTACCCATGTAAGCCTTTACCATGTAACCTTTAACAATATCCAGGAAACAAGTTAACCACCCCCAAACATTTCACTTTTTTTTTCGCTTTAATTGCCAAAAGCCATTCTGGTTATATATATTTTAAGAAAGCTATTTTTTGGAATTTGGTTAAAATCAGGCAAAATTGACTTTCATGATCTTGATGCCTGTCTGTGGACTTTTAGGAAACAGCACTGCAGTGGAGAGCCAAAGTCCACCCACTTCTTTCTCTTTCTGACACTTAGCTTCCTTCTACAACGTCCTGGCAGCATGAGCTCAGACCAGCTGGGCTGCTCAAGGCCGTTACTACATGGGCACAGAGGCAGGCACTCTCCAGGGGGCACAGAGGGGATGCATGAACCCAACAGAAGAGGATAAACTTGTGGACACATGTGCAAGAGCAATTTAAAATATATTGCCCCACAAACTCATCATCAGTAACTTCTCTATAATGAAAAGAATGCTCATCTCTGTCAAACTTCCTATTTAGAAAGCAGAGGTCAAAATAATAAGAGTCCGGTGGAAAAGGGCGCTGGGTCAAGAAAATGTGCAGAAAACTTAAGGTTTATGGAGAAGAAAAATCATGGATTTAGGAAAGGGATTTAAAAGAAGTGACCTAGGCTGGGGCCAGCACAGGGACAGAGGAGTCACAGGATGAAAATGATGTGATTTGGCCAGACCTAACGTACTGAGACCCTGTGGCTGTAGTTAGTACACTCATTTCATACAGTACAGATGGTCCTGTAACTGACCTTCAGGGGAGCAGAAGGCTCATGGGGTCAGGTGGTGTGCCATCTGGGAGCTCCTGCCCCGGAGTATCCGCATTGGCTTGGTTGTGTCTTAAATTTTTCAACAGGGAAGAAATTCTCCATAAAAGGAGATAAATAACATAAAATCAAAATGTGAAATTGAGGCCCCAAAGCTGTATCCTGTTAGTCAAACAGTTTGTGCGACTCTTTTTAGGCCACTATTGTCTCACACTGGGGTGACTGTAACAGCCTCCTACCCAGTCCCCTAACTGGCCTGAGTTATTTTTCTCAAACTCATAACTATTCACATCTTCCCTGGTTAAGCTCTTTCATTGTTCTCTAGTTTCCTTTACGATTAAGAAAGAAAATTTTCTTTACTTCACTATAGTTTCCTTACAATGGTCAAGGCCAAAAAAAAAACTGAACAAGTTGGTTGGTTGGTTGGTTTTAAGTCTTGCTACCTGTGAAAGGATGCTGTGTGCCCATTGTCTCTGTTTTGTTTTATTTTCCCAGCTTTTTATATCTATTTACATTCAAGTGCATGCATTATCTTTCAAACAGACTCACGCCTTTCCAACGAGTTGCACTGTGAGGATGTGGTGAAATTTATGACATACATGGAAGCACTATGAGCTACTCTATGAAGTGTAGATGGTAAAAAGTACAGGAGGGGAAAGAGCCCATGAGGTAGGCAAACTAGCCAGTCCTATTTTTGCTATTAATTATCCACTTTTTCTCTACTGCCCTCTAAGCAAACAAAATAAAACAAAAAATAAAAAAGTTAAGCACTGTTATTTGTGGATTCCTTTTAGCCCTTACATTCTATCAATATAAGAAATTTGAAATGAGTGTTCTATTTGTAATCTCACAGAACTTCTCAGAGAACCCCACGCCACTCAATCTGCCCTCCATTTCTTGGGTCGTTGTAGCTCCGTGGCTGCTGTAGACAGTGGGGTCCTTTTATCCTTTTCCATCCCAGTCATTCTCTGATTGTTCAAGATGTGCATCTTCCATCTGAATATCCACACATTGTCCTAGTTTATGTTTAAAGCTAGTTAATGTTTAAAGTCTACCTTGGAACCATACTTACTGAAAGCTGTGTTTCCTTCCATACCTATCCAAGATGGTTTTAGTATTATATTCTGTAGACCTCAGTAGATGTTGTTATCAGAAATATTTTGTCTTCTTTCTTGGCTTTTAAGTTGGCATTCAGAATACCTATTCCCCAGTGCTCAGCCTGAAGGAAAGACAGTCCTCTGTGCCCCTGTTAATACTGAACAAAAAAGACGAATTCCAATAAAACGGTCTAGGAGATTCTAATTAAATGGTGATTATTAGCATATTTCAAAACTATACCATCTGCCTTTAGGCGGAGTGTGGCTTTCTAATCTTTTGCAATACAAGGATAGATGCCCGACAAGACAAAAAAGAATTTAGAAGTGAGGGCTGAAACACTATTCCTTTGCAAGAGGAAAAAAATCATTTTATTCAAGTACTTTGGTTTCATTGCTGCATTTGAGCCTCCAAGGAGAGAAATGTGGAGCAGCTTACCTACTATTGTTCCTTCTATTACAAGTTTACCAAGTGGGCTCTTTTGTGCATGTGTGCAATTTTCACTGAGACTGTAGTCACAATTTTGAATATTTGTTCTTAATTTCCTAGCCATAGGAAATCTATGTGGAAGCATAGCCATAGGGAAATCTATGTGGAAATTCTATTTTCCAATGGTTTGGCAGTTTCTTTCTAATTAGTCATTAGGGTATCTCGGGTTTCACTAATTTATGTTGAACTAAATGAGAAAAATCCTGGCATCAGCAAGAACCTTCTTTTGCCCTGTAAATCAGAGAACGCCATCACTCAGATATTCAAGTAAACCTTTTTCAAATACATGCACTCTGACGTTCAGTTTAGAGTAGGGTATGAGCCCTGAAGTGTGATTCAAACATAGGAGCAAAAGCTGCTAGTAAAGGACGGAACCTGTGTGGCTGTGCTCTGGCTTGCTGCTCTGACACTGCTAGGATAGGTGAGAACAAGGGAAGAAATAATGCTCTGAGCTGATGAAAACAGATGCTGGAAGCAGTTGTGACCCACATGTGGTTAAAGAAACAGACTGAGAAACAATTTTACAAAGTTCCCAGAGGGGCTTGTGCATGTTACACACAACCAGGAACAGTATGGCTTCAGGGTAAGAACCTGGACCCAAGAGGCAGACAGACCTTGCTCGTATCAAAGCTTAGGCAAGTTACCACACTATCCTGTGACTCAGTTTTCTTACTTGTGAAATGGGATAATAATGCACTCTTTCTCATAGTTGTTTTGAGGATGGAATTAGATAAAATAATGTTTGTCAGGCACATGGTAAGTATTCAATTGCATGTGTCAAAAAATGGCCCTATTATTGCTGTTGTAATTAATAGGTTGTACTTTGGCATGGACTCCATCTATTTCCAAAGAATTCGGTCCCATACTGAGCATATCCAAACACTGTAATCTGTTATATCCTAGAACTGGCTCAGAAATTGCACTTTCCAAAGCTTTGAAAGATTGTAAGTCATACTTTCCAAAATGGTGCAATAATATTCCTCATCCCTCCGGCTCATAGGTGATGTGGCCTCGTTGCTCCTCCCGTCAGGAGTTGGGCCTGTTACTGTCTCTTTGAATTTGAGTGGGCTGGTAACTGCTTTAACCAGTGCAGTCACACTATGTGATTTCAGAGGCTGGATCAGACAGTAACACAGCTCGCCCTTGGCCAACTGGAATGCTCATGCTGGGAGCCTTTCTGATCCCCTGAGGCTGCTGTGCTGTGAAGAAGCTAAGGCCCATGAGGCCACGTACAGGCGCTTGGAGGTGCAGAGTGGAACTTTGAGTCATTTCCCCCAAACACTAGACATGCCTCTGCACGAGTCTTCAGATGACTCCGCCCACCCCACCCTCCGTCCCCCAGCCACTGAGTTACTCCCGGCCTTGGATCTTCCCAGCTGGAACCTCAGACATCATGGAAGAGAGAAGCCAGCTCCACTGTGCTATTGCCAAATTCCTGACCAATAGACTCTTTCAGCATAATAAAACAGTTGTTTTAAACCACTAAGTTTTGGGGTGATTTGTTACACAGCAAAAATAACTAGAATAGAAATTCTTCCTAGTTTGGCCAATTATCCCATATGTAGATTGTCCAACTTTATTCAATTAATCATCATTTACCTTGTGCCTTTTTATAAAAAACAACATGCTGCGAAAGGAATAAGCCAACACAGTCAAACAGAAAATGAACACAAGGATAAAAATGGTATAGGAATCATGTGATAAAAGCTATAGAGGATAAAGTACTTCAGATATGGCCATAATATGAGTTCAAATGAACAAAACATCACTTTGGGCTGAAACAATTTGGGGAGGCTTCATGGTAAGAAGAGGCTTGCACAGGGCTTTGAAGAATAGGTGGGAACTGGATAAATAAAAAAGGGGGAAGAGAGAATTCTGAGCAACTATGAAAAAATGGAGTTCGGAGAAAATGAGATTTGTGCATTGTATCTTAAAATTAATTTGTTAGAGTAGTATTTATCTTATTTTCAAGAAGGAGTGCTTCTAGACAAGCTCTTAATTCTAAGAGATTTACTTAGCACTTTATATAGGTCGAATCAACTAGAAATTTATCAGTGATGTCTTAGTTGGGTTAATTTCCACAAGATTGATGAGCAAACTTTGCCTCTTATAAAAACATAATTTATACCTTTACTGGAACACATTGAAAATTTCTTCAAATTCCAACAAATATGTCTTAGAACAGATATATAGTCTCAAAGCTAGGCATCAATTGCCCTTAGAACTATTAAATCATGTAATTTAGTAAAATAGTTCTTTAGCCTTTTTGGGGCAAATATATTTAAACAGAAACTGAAATTTTGATGATAAGATATAGGATACAGATATGACTTAACTTTTATGGTAATTAATATATAAATAGTCACTAAATATCTTCATTTTTTTTAAACTAAAAGGAATGGCTAACCCAAGCCTTTGCATTCTCAAGGTCCCCATGATAACTTCTTATTAAGTAACATTGAGATGTATGGACTCTATGTTAACTAGAAATTTGGAATTTTAGATTTTCCAGAATCTCCCTGGACGTAATTAGTACCTGAAGTGCATTGCTTTTTAAATAGCAAATTTCCTGCTGGGCAGCTCAACTTGTTGCTCTTGCTTATAGTGGAGCTGCCTGATCTTCCTTCTGATTTTAGTTCTGCTCTTTGGAACAGTGCAAAATAACATGTCTTCTGCTCCCACATACCAACCATTCAGTCAATTGAAGAGAGCACCATACCAGCTCAGCACCTTCTCTTTTCTTGGCTAATAATCCCATGTTCTCTCCTATGACAATGTTTCCAGACCCTTATTCATCCTGACTGTTGTCTTCTGAATTGTTTTCAGCATGTATCTCAAAATGTTGCCCAGAACAATTACAATATTCTAGCTGTTGGGTAAATGCCTTGATTTTCAGACAGTAAATTTTTAGCTTGATATGAATCTAACTACATAAAAATGAAGTTTGTTGGGGATTTTTTAATGCTGTAAAATACTGTTTGTGATAATTAATTTGGTGGTGTAAAACTGTTCTTCAGCTTGGATTCTGTGATAAAATCCCAAACTTCATTGGAAATCCTTAATCCAAAGGAATCTTTGAAACTTTGACATCATCCCAGATTTTTTTTTTCTCTTTTTTTTTTTTTTTTTAATAATTTATTTTATTTTAGTATCATTAACCTACAATTACATGGGCAATACCGTGATGATTGAACTCCCCCCATCACCAGGTCCCCCCCACCAACCCCACCACAGTCACTGTCCATCAGCGTAGTGAGATCATCCCAGATTTTAAGTAGATTTGTTGGAAGATTTTTTGGCTCAAATGAGTCATCTAGCTCCTCATAGGTTTAGAGCTTTCTCTTTCAGGCAGGCCATCATCTCCATGTTGTACAGTATACCGAGCTCCATCACCTGACAGACAGGCCAAGATAGGCCTCAGTATTGTCTTTGACTATTCCAGTATTGTATCCACTAGCCACATATGGCCATTAAATTTGAAGTTAAAAGAATTTAATTAGATTAAAAATTCAGATCTTTGATTGCGCTAGTCCCATTTAAGCACTTAACATTCACATGTGGCTAGTGACTAGTTGCATTGGACAGCACAGATACAAAATGTTCTGTCTAAAAATCATATTACAGAAAATTCTTTTGGACTGTGCTGTCCTTGGATTTCATTTCTTCCATGTAGATGTCAATGAAGAGAAAATCCTGGAGTAAACCTCCAGAAAAGAGTTAAGAGCTTTCTTTGAGTCCAGGTTTAGGACGGCTGCCCAAGAAACACATTTCTTCTAAAGAAGAAAAATGCAATAAAGATTAGAGCAGAAATAAATAAAATTGAGAAGAATAAAACAATAGAAAGGATCAACAAAAGCAAGAGCTGGTTCTTCGAGAAAATAAACAAAATAGATAAACCCCTAGCCAGACTTATCAAGAAAAAAAGAGAGTCTACTCACATAAACAGAATCAGAAATGAGAAAGGAAAAATCACTATGGACACCACAGAAATACAAAGAACTATTAGAGAATACTATGAAAAATTATATGCTAACAAACTGGATAACCTAGAAGAAATGGACAACTTTCTAGAAAAATACAACCTTCCAAGACTAACCCAGAAAGAAACAGAAAATCTCAACAGACCAATTACCAGCAACAAAATTGAACTGGTAATCAAAAACCTACCAAGATACTTACCTGGCAGGGGAGATACCATGATCACGAAGGTGGTTTTCCCAGGGCGAGGCTTATCCATTGCACTCCGGATGTGCTGACCCCTGTGATTTCCCCAAATGTGGGAAACTCGACTGCATAATTTGTGGTAGTGGGGGACTGCTTTTGTGCTTTCCCCTAAATCCTCCACCAAAAAAAAATTTTAATAAATAAATAAATAAAACCTACCTAAGAACAAAACGCCTGGACCAGTGGCTTCACCACTGAATTTTATCAAAAATTTAGTGAAGACCTAATACCCATCCTCCTTAAAGTTTTCCAAGGAGTAGAAGAAGAGGGAATACTTCCAAACTCATTCTATGAGGCCAGCATCACTCCAATACCAAAACCGGGCAAAGACACCACAAAAAAAGAAAACTACTGACCAATATCCCTGATGAACATAGATGCAAAAAATACTCAACAAAATATGAGCAAACTGAACTCAAAAATACATCAAAAGGATCATCCATCATGACCAAGTAGGATTTATTCTAGGGATGCAAGGGTGGTTCAACATTCGAAAAATCCATCAACATCATCCATCACATCAACAAAAAGAAGGATAAAAACCGTATGTCATCTCAGTAGATGCTGAGAAATCATTTGACAAAATTCAACATGCATTCATGATAAAAATTCAACAAAAATGGGTATAAAGGGAATATACCTCAACATTATAAAGGCCAATACAACAAGCCCACATCTCACATCATACTCATCATACTCAATGGCAAAAAGCTGAAATGTTTTTCTCTAAGATCAGGCAGAAGGATATTCACTCTCACCACTTTTATTCACATGGTACTGGAGGTCCCAGCCATGGCAATCAAACAAGATAAAGGGATAAAAGGCATCCAAATTGGTAAGGAATAAATTAAACTGTCACTGTTTGAAGATGCCATGATACTATATATTGGAAACCCTAAAGACTACACCAAAAAACTATTAGTACTAATAACTGGATTCAGCAAAGTTGCAGGATACAAAATAATACACAGAAGTCTGTTGTGGTCCTATACACTAACAATGAACTAGCAGAAAGAGAAATCAGGAAAACAATTCCATTTACAATTGCATCAGAAAGAATAAAATGCCTAGGAATAAATCTAACCAAGGAGGTGACAAACCTATACTCTGAAAACTACAAGACCCTCATGAGAGAAATTAAAGAAGACATCAATAAATGGAAATCTATCCTGTGCTCATGGGTAGGAAGAATTAATATTGTCAAAATGGCCATCCTGCCCAAAGCAATTTACAGATTCAACACAATCCCTATCAAAATACCAGTGGTATTTTTCAATGAACTAGAGCAAATAATCCTAAAATTCATATGGAACCACAAAAGCCCCAAATAGCCAAAGAAATCCTCAAAAAGAAGAACAAAGCTGGGGGGATTATGCTCCCTGACTTCAAGCTGTACTACAAAGCCACAGTAATCAAGACAAATTGGTACTTGCACAAGAACAGACCCATAGATCAATGGAACAGAATAGAGAGCCCAGATATAAACCCACACATATATGGTCATTTAATATATGATAAAGGAGCCATTACAAAATCAGCCTCTTCAACAACTGGTGCTGGGAAAACTGGACAGCTACATGTAAGAGAATGAAACTGGACTATTGTCTAAATCCATACATAAAAGTAAACTTGAAATGGATCAAAGACCTAAATGTAAGACATGAAACCATAAAACTCTTAGGAAAAAACATAGGCAAAAATCTCGTGAATATCAGCATGAGAAATTTTTTTCCGGACATATCTCCCTGGGCAAGGGAAACACAATAAAAAGTGAGCAAGTGGGACTACATCAAACTAAAAGTCTTCTGTACAGTAAAGGACACCATCAGCAGAACAAAAGGCATCCTACAGTATGGGAGAATGTATTCATAAATGACTTCCCCAATAAAGGGATAACATCCAAAATGTATAAATATGCCAATCATATACCCCAACATAAAAAAAAGTTAACTTGATTTTAAAAAATGGGTGGAGGACCTGAACAGACATTTCTCCTGACAAGAAACACAGATGGCCAACAGGAACATGAAAAGATGCTACACATCACTAAACATCAAAGAAATGCAACCCAAACCACTATGAGATATCACCTTATGCCAATTACAATGGCCACTATCTGAAAAACAAGAAATAACAAGTGTTGATGAAGATGTGGAGAGTAGGGGACCTTCCTACACCCTTGGTGGGAATGTAAATTGGTGCAGCCACTGTGGAAAGCAATATTGAGGATACTCAAAAACCCTGAAATTGAAATACCATATGATCCAGGATTCCCACTTCTAGGAATTTACCCAAAGAAAACAAATTCCCTGGTTCAAAAAGATATATGCACCCTTATGTTTATCACCACATTATTTACAATAACCAAGATACGGAAGCAAAAAAAATGTCCATCAATAGATGAATGAATGAAGAAGATGTGGTACATATATAGAATGGAATGTTATTGAGCCATAAAAAAGAAAGAAATGCTGCCATTTGCAACAAAATAGATGGACCTAGAGGGTATTACACTGAGTGAAATAAGCTATGTGGAGAAGGACAAATACATGATTTCACTTATTTGTAGAATATAAATACAAAGCAAAACAGAATGAACAAAACATCAGTAGACTCATAGACACTGAGAAGTGACTGGTGGTTACCATGGGGAAGGGATTGGTGTAGTATGTAGGGTGGGTGAGGGGGATAAAGGGGCACAGAAATTCTCAATTATACTGTTAGTTGGTCACAAGGAGGTAGTACAGCATTGAAAATATAGTCAATGATTCTCTGTTGCAGTAACTCCACTAGTTGGGATGAGGATTTAATAATACGGGTAACTGTTGAAACACTGTTGTTGTATACTTTAAACTAATATAAGATTGTATATCAACTATACTTCAATAAAAAATGATTAGGCTTTGGAGACAAGCTGTATGAGTTCTGGTCCTCATTTTACCATTTCCTGACTCTGTGACCTTAGGCAAATTCTCTGACAATAGAATAGGAAATTATTCAATATAGACTATAGTTTCCTTAACTATAAAATATATTTAATGAATTTCTTAATGTAATTGTTAAGCTCAAATGAGATAACACTTGTAAAAGTCCTTAACACAATCTCAGACACTTACAAGCTGTCCCCATGAATATAAGCATCATTTCTATTAAAGAAAGGTAATTTTTAGCCCCAAAGTACTCCTCACAGAAGTGTGCATAAACACTCCATAACTTGTTATTAAATGATTGGACTGATAGGAAGCAAGCAGAAAGCAACTTCATTGTGCCCATTCCTATCCCTTTAAGCCCATTCCACTGAATGATTCTTCCCTTCCCTTGGGTGAAATTGAGGCTGACTCCATGGATTTTCATGCCATATAAGTATCCTTTCCAGGCAATAAACAGTCAAGTACAGTTCAACGCACACGTTTTAATTTCTAATCTCACTCTTACCATCTCCGTTCTGGCTAAAACTCTGGACTGGAAAGGTGAGCTTAGGTGGTCTTTTTGCCCTTCTCCTTGCCCTCCTTCCTCGTTTACTAGGCTGCCTCCCACCTCCCCCCCTACCCCCACCCCGTGTGTGTGTCCCAGATTCTCTGGGACTGGGAAGAGGCGGGAGGGATGGGAGAAACACTGATGCTGGAAAGGACGTCCCTGGCTCTCTTTGCTCTCCACTGTCTCTGCCTGGAAGACATGCCAATTCTGGCTCATGGTGAGGTTTTATGGGTAGTTAGGGGCGCCCCACAGCTGCGGCTTATCCGTTTGCAGTCCCTGCCTCAGGTGATGCTTCCTACAAGATGCCACTTCGTTTCCTCCTCAGCCTCAGACTTCCAGTGGCCCAACGTCCTCAGATTCCCCTTCCAGGAGGGCTTTTGATGCAGAGTTCCTATAAAGAGGGTTCAGGGTGCTCAGTACCTTTGATAGAATCCATAATTGGTCCTCAACATACATACTTTTCCGTCCCACCATTAGGAAGGGAAGTTACCTTCCACTGTGCTCCTCTTTTTTGTACTTTGCTCTCAGGTTTCATGTTTAAATTTTTTCAGGTGCAGGTCACGTACAACAGTGTATGTCACCTAAACTTTAGGAGGCACGGTGTTGCTTTCCAGGTTGTCTCTGATGCCCCCACACTTGGTTCATGATGGAGTGGAAGCACTTCCTCCTGCTACACCGCTGAGGGGTGGGGATGCCTAACCCATAAGTCACTCTAAGGAAATCTTTAACACTCACATTCTTAAAGTAGCAGTGATGAGCCGAACCCCCCACCCCCACCCCGTGTGTGTGTGTCAGGGCTCACATATCAAGTTTTACAGTCTTAGTCCTGAATTAATGACTCCCACACAACTGGCTTTGGTCTAATTATACTCAGCATTTGGGCCCCTGTTAAAAAAGGAAAATTGATTTAACAATCTGTTACAGTTTTCTCATGGAGACTGTAAGATTGATGTTTAGGTGAACAAAGTGGAAGGCAGTCAGTTTGCAGGGCTTCAGAAGCCGTCTCTGTGCTAGGCATGCAGCTATTGACAAGTACGTCAGGGCATGGAGACAAGGAACACGGGCAAAAGGGGACATTATGTGAGTGTCACACACACTGCATTGTGATAAGTGGGAGGCCACTGAAGACCGTTTCTTATTTATACCTTTTTTCTGTAGCAACTAGTCTTTTAAAGAGGCTGTCCCTGAATTCTGGCTTTTAATTTTCAGGATTTGCAGGACGTTCATCTCTGTTTCTTTGATCATACTGGGTAGTCCAAGATCCAGTGACAGAGAAAACTGACCTCTTCTGCTCCTTGACTGGAACATAGCTTCTGAATCAGTGGTTGTTAGACTTTGCTCTTTCCCTGTCTGTGAGAGGAGTGCCGTGCTCCACTGTCTCTGACCAAGCACTTTCTCATGTCCCAGAGATACCATCTGGGAGTTAGGTGGCCATCCAGACTAAGGATCCTTCTGTTCACAAATAAAAAGAACAACAACAACAAAAAAATATATATATATATTATATAACATATGGGACATACTATATTACATAACATATGATATTTATAATATGCATTGTTATGTACCTATAATAAATAAGGCTTTATAAGTACAGACTGATGGTATAATAATGACAATCATATGAAGTCAGAGATATTTCAATATACACAGACTGAATAAACAATGATGTAAATCTCCATTGATTTGGATAAAATGAATATAGTAACTAAATAAAATCAATACTAGCTTCTATTTACAATATAATTATTTCTTTTATGTAAATTATTCTATGGTATTTGAAAATAGCTTGCTTTTGTAAATAGGTGAATATGTGCCTTGCAAGTTTTTACTTTTTAAACTTAAAATCCTAACTTTTCATAAGAAAACTACATTTCAACCTTATCTTCAAATCGTTTTTTTTAAATCCATAAGGAATTCCTATACTTGATACTCCTCATGGGGCTTAAAAAAATGGTTTCAAAAGTATCTCATTAACTCTTAAGAAAATAAGATTGTATTTTTATCCGTATTTGATGGGGGATTCAACCAAGTCCTGTTTAAGTGTGAGTGGCCGTGAATAATTACGGAGATTGTTGCCGGGGCTGTGAGACACTCCCAATCCCTCCCTCCTTGTGGCTGGACTTCAGTGGGGCACTTATGCCCCAGAGCCCTGGGATTTCATCCTTCCAAAGACTCTTCAATTTTTGAACTCAATCCCCACGAAACCAGAAGCAACCTACTGGAAAAATAACTGGCCGTCGCGTGCCTTCACTGCAGTGATTACTGCTGACTTTGTATTCTGTCACCTTCTGGGACTTTCCAATCAAAGGTATCATTTGTACATAGTAATGTCAAGACTTAGTAGCCATGGACATTCAGAAGCAACGTAATGTTACTAGACTCTTGACTACTAGTATATCATAGATGGTTATGCAGTCTGCACCCAACCTAGTGTGCAAGAGATATATCTGAGCTTTTAAAATGAAAATTAATCACATAGGTTTTCTAAAGAGAAAAGTTAGCATCTGTTTATTGGCATCTGAGAGATGAATCCAGCTTGCTAAGTACACCGATCTCCTTGGGTTCCCTTGGCATTTGCCTCCCATGTTCCTTTTGATGTCCAAACCATGTGTTTGACGTGTGATAACATAATATTGATCTCAATCTTTTATATACCTAAAGGTGGGCCCTTCCCATCACTTACTGTTTTTGCAAGCCTACATTACAAGGTTTTGACTCTTGGGTAACAGAAATTATATGTTAAAGATTTTCCAAGATCCAAATGTTTAGTGTTCTGGCTATGTTTCCCATGCTTGAATAAGATTGTGTGAGACTATAATATTACTTTAAAAAATCTTCATCTAAAGGTGTTAAATTCTTTTCTTTTTCCTGTAGGCTAAGTTAGCTAAGTTCACATCTATTTAACAGAGCCTAATTCTAAGAGTGGAACTTTTTGAGGCCTTTTATTGCTAAGAGAGGCAGAATTGCATGGTAATTAAGAACGTGAACTACAGAACTCTCTATTTGTGTTTGGATTTTGGCTTTACTACTGAATAATGATGTGGCTTCATCATTAAAACGAGGAAAATGATAGTACTCACCTCCCAGAGTTCATTCATGCCAAAAGTACTTACTGAAATCCATCTGTGTTTCCAGAATGTTCACAGACTATGAAAGTTAACACCACAAGGTCATTGCCTTTCTGGAATTTATAATCTTGTAGAGAAATATTGTCTCCTGATGATCAGTGCACTCAACTTTATTCTGAATTTAGTAGTAAATTTAGATTTGCTGAATTACTTAGACTCTGGTTGTCAATATTAGATTAAAGTGCTTTGAATAAATGGATATGAATATACTTAGGAGTGGGCCCATAATTTATTATGCAATGGGCTGGGTGGAATAATGTATAAGAACTTAAATTTAAAAAGATAGAAAATGAGATTATAGGTGAATGTGGGTAGAAGAATAGATAAAATACAAGAAGAGACTTGCGTGGGATATTACGAGCAAGAAAATTTTCAATTTAACATACAGAGAAATTACAAGGAAAATATTCAAGAGATTTTAGATCTGTGCTATCATGGCAAAAATGAAAGGCAAATATAATCTTTTGACCTTGAGGGGCTGAAATTAAAAGAGAATTGCAGTAGTCAAGATCAGAGTCTGAAAGTAAATCTTTTTATTTTAAGCTGTGCACTTGGAAACAAAATAATAAAAATATGTGTTTGAAGAAGGAAAAGATTATAAAGGTAAGCTTTCCATTAAACCAGCTGCTTGATATATTGGAAAAGTTAAAAAACGTTAATGATTCCTTAAAAATTCATATAGCTCTTTGAGCTATATTACTCCTCAAATGCAAAAACTTCTCTCTGCTCCTTTCCAATCCTGGTCTCCACCAGATAAGTTAAATGATATAAAGCTGATCTCTGAACCACTCACACATTGTACCAGGTTATTAAGTGTATGCAAAACTTATAGGGGTATAAATCATAATTTAAAAAATGAAATTACAGCCCTTAAAGGAACTTATTATTAAAAATAATTCAGTGTCAATTGTATTGTAAAGTTATTTTAAGTGAATCAAGGGACTTACTACTTAAATAAACTCAAACATACTCCAAAGGGAATTCTTTGGAAATTGAAAATAATAATAAATGAATAAATTTGTTTTATATATGCAAGATTTAGAGAAGTAAACTACTAAATTCTTTAGAATATTAATTGGAGAATTCTTTGTAAATTGCAAATACTGTATTTGAAGAGCTTTTCTTTTCTAGAAACACTCAGCCTCTCTTGCTTCTATGGAACTGTTCTGATGGGGAAAGAGCCATGTGGTTTCAAACCCTGAGGAGACTTCAGGGCTTCTCCTCCTCCTGCTGCTGTGGCCTTGCACACCCCAGCAGCCTTCACTAATTAGCCCTCCTAAGAAAGGAAAAGGCTGCAGTCTCCTAGAGGTCGATTACAAACCCTGGTTAGGACTGTGGCCTCTGCTGAACCCCATCAACTCTCCAGGCTGCTTAAACATTACAATAAAAAAAATCAAGTTGTGACAGTGAATTGTAAGTGGTTTTTAGCTTGGAAAGTGTGGGGATGCTAATGTGATCATTGGATAGCTGTTGTCACAGAACTAAGGAACTTGCACACTCTGTGTGATTAGATACATACAGTGCAAAATTGAGAAAGACAAGGTCAAAATCACTATTTGCTGAAAGAAAGCCAAAGGAATTCTTGGTTATATGTTGTTTGGAGCATTTAAATAGAACTTGTACAATTACAGAATATCGCAATAAACTTTTACATTTGGAGAGTAAAGTGGTAAGGTCGTACTATCTTCTAAAGCAATATATGAAGCACTATAAAATGAGCCATATCCTGCTGGGTGAGAAGAAAGCTTTTGAAACACCTTGAGAACCTCTACAAAGAATTGTATAACTAGCAGAGATTATGTAGAGAAAGCCTCCAGTGAAGATTAATTTCATGATGTTCTGGGATGGATTTTCAAGTATTGAATACTGGTAAATGTAAAAGTGAAAACTGCTCCAGTGCCATTTCAGCTGTCTTTGATTAAATTACAAGCAAAAACCGTGTGCAAATTAGACATAAGTACACATTTTGCAGACACATGGCCTACCTCCAAACCCTGATGAGTTAATGAGAATAGTTAAAGTAAATGTCATTTGGAGGGGAAAAAATAGTTGGAAGAGTTTTCTACACTGAAAACAAATGAAGACATTGACAAAATAATTCACACATAGCTCAAACGCATACAACACTTTATAGATGGTATAAATCTCTTAATTTCAATGATACTCAGGTCTTCAATTGCATTATAAAATGCAGTGAGCCATTCATTTCAGAAAGACTCAATGGATAAGCAATCTTAAATGATCTGGGACATCATACAAACCCAGGAAGATTTTACCTTTGGCCCAATATTTAAAAATATTAGCTGTGGAATGAGGAAGATTTCATAAAGGAAACTGGGACTGTATTGTTTTTGGCAATTGAGTTAGAACAAATATTCAAAAAATGTTCTGACTTGGAGCTCTTTCCCCAGCATTCAAGGAGCTTCCCAATATGGTCCCCGCCTACTCAATTCTGTTTACCTATATGTCCCCTGCACCCTAAGGAAGTCCTCTTCCGTAGGCAGGAGGAATTGTGTACTGTCTGTTGTACATACCCTCCATGCGTTTGCTTAGGAACAGTCCATTGCCTATCGCTGCATGTCCAACCTGCTAATTAAGATCCAGCTCAAATGCCCCTCCACCAGGAGTTTCCAATGGATCATGTCCAGCTACTCCTGGTGGCTTAACACTTTGCACCTTGTTTGATAGTTATTTGTAAGCACACCTTATCTTCCTGCTCTAGACTTCCTGAGGGTAGGGTCTTTCTCTCATTGATCTTCCCAAGCTTTTTAGTAATTATAACAGTAATGGCATAAAGAGGACCCCTCATAACTATGTATTAAATGAACTGTAAATGTTTCATTTGTCCCTTACTGAATTAGTTATTTGTTGCCGCATAAAAAATTGCTACAAAACTTCGCAGCTTAAATTCACACCCATTTATTAATTTCAGTTTCTGTGAGTCAGGAATCCTGGCGTGGCTTTGCTGGGTCCTTTAAGGGAGGGCCTCTCCCAGGACTGGAATTAACCATGATTCCAGACATCATCTGAAAGGCTGACTGGGGACACTGCTGGGCTTGGAGCCTCAGTTCCTGCTGTCTGTTGGATACAAACTCCTACAGTTTCTTGCCGCATGGACTTCTCTAATGTGAAAGTTTGTTTCATGAAAGCATACGAGCCAAGAAGGCAATGGAGAGAAGGTGCTAGCAAGACAGAAGTCACACTCTCATGGAACCTGACTATGGAACCGACATCCCACCTTTGCCATATTCTGGCTAGAATAAGTCATGGGTCCCATTCACATTCTAGTGGTGAGGACCACACAACAGCCTAAATACCAGGAGGTGGGGGTCATGGGGCCACCGTACGTGCTGCCCACACCACTGACTGAAAGGTTCTCTGCACACCAGGCGCTCTAAGAGTTGTTTGCCCGTCCTCACGTAATAGCTTGCCTCATATCGGACTTCTGAGCTTACAAAGCTTATCAATTCTTTGAGGTCCAGATCAAATGCTACCTTTTTGCTAGTCTTCTTTGATTCCACATGTTGAGGTTAATTCCTCCTTTCATTATAAACCCATAATACTTTGTATCCTTTTTTATGGCTCATGTTTCATTTTGAATTCACCAGGATAAATATGTCAGTCCAGCTTTACCTAACATAATTGTTGTCCTACAGAAAAGGGGGAAAACATACATCACGATGAGCAGAATTATTTACTAAAGCTTAGAAGTAGGCAGGCAAATAGTAATATAGTTTCAGTGAAAAATAATAGATAATGGGAGACAGGTTTCAGATAACCCATCAGAGCTGAATGTCTATTGCCATTTATATTTCTTGCAAATTTTAGGATTGAAGTAATAACCCAAAAGGGACATCTAACACAGTGCCTGGCACACAGGGGGAGTTCACTCAATGGTTGATACCTTCCTTTTAACTTTTCCCCTTTTCTTTTCCCTCTTCCCAACAACCCCTCCCCCCCAACACACACACACTGTGAAAATGCTGCTTTAATTACAATACCAGGATTTGTTAAATAATTTATTTAATTATTCAGTAAGATGTCAAACAATTACTGAGCATCTTCTATTGCCAGGCATTATTCCTGACATTTGGGATATAGCAGTGAGCCAATTGGAAAGAATATCTTCTTACAGTGACGCTGGCATTTTAGTAAAGGGAGACGTGAACACGTAGTAACCAATTGTGTCAGATAGTGTCAAGGACTATGAAGAAAAATAAAGTGGGTAGGGAGATAGAAGAAGAGGGATATACAGGATAATATAACATGGCATTTGAGTATACGCCAAAAGGAAGTGAGGGCTTGAGCCATGTGAATATCTGGTGGAAGAGAGTTCCAGGAAGAGGGAAGGGCACATACAAAAACCTTGTAGTGAGAGCGTGACTGGTGCTGCAGGAACAGCAAGGAAGCCAGGAGAGCTAGAATAGAATAATCCAGGGGAAAATGGTAAGAGATGAGGTCAGATAGGGAGCTTGAAGGTAAAGAGTTGGGTGGTGGAGCAGATCATGTAGACCCTGTAGCTCATAGTCAGGAAGATAGGGAGCCACTGGAGGGTTCTCAGTGAAGTATTATGGTCTAATAAATATTTCTGAGGATCACCCTAGTTGTTATATAATGAGGCAGAGAAGGAAGGAAAGGCCTGTTAATAGGCACTGCAACACCCCCAAGTGAAAGGCGAGGAAAGTCTTGAAGCAGAAGCAACAGGATTGGCTGATGGACTGGATATGAGCTATAAGAGAAAAGGAGTAGTAGAAGATGAGCCCTAGATATTTTTCACCTAGATGACTGGAAGAATGGTGTTATTGGAGATAGGGAAGATATTGAGAGGACCTGTTTCTGCACGGGGGAGAATCAATAGCTCAGTTTTGGAGAAGGTAAGGTTGAGATGCCTGTTAGATATTTAAGTGATTTCATGTGGGAAGTTAGTTTTACGGAGTTCAGAAGAGAGGTTGGGCTCCGAAGATATAGATTTGGAGGTCATCAGCATGTGGATGGTATCTAAGAGATCAACCAGGGACAAAATGGGGTCAGAGAAGAGATGAGGTGGTAGGGCTGCCCTACAGCTCCCCAGTAATGAGAAGGTCCCATTCATCCGGAACGGTGCGTCCTGTGCCACTGATGGCTTGGCAAAGATGCAAGCTTTACGTATTTGTTCTCCGGAGGAGAAGGGCTCACTGCCCACTTGGTCTGCTAATGGGAGGCACTTTCTCCTGAAAGAGTAGAAGCAGAGTGTGGTGGGAAAGAGCCTGAGGCAAAACCCTCCACAGAGGGGGCCAGTAAAGGAGGGTTATGCTGATGCTGTAAGATTTGTATACAGATCAGTCTCAGGGGCTGGGATCTCATACAGGAGGGCTGAAGTGGAAATGACTACCTGTCGGCCTCTCAGGGCGAAGGCTATCTTCCCAGCCGAACTCCTACACCTACATTTTTTAATGGCAGTATTTCAGAGAACTAAAAATTGTAGACAAAAAAAAAAAAAAAAGGTTAAAGTAGCAGAATAAGAAATAAGATTGAGCAGTTAAAGATTAAATGTTACTGGAAACTAGGTTAAATAATTAACCCCTTCTCTACTCCACCCCCAAAAAAGAAAAAATGAATAAAAGAAAGCAGAAGGCAGCAAGCAAACCATGAGCTAACAATTAAGATAAAATAAAATTTAAAACTAAAGGTCAGAGAGACTAAAAGAATAACCCAAACAAGCTAAAGTGATTTACAAAAAGGAAAGAAAGTAAACACTGATTTCAAAGCCAGGAGGTTAGCTAATCAAAACAGCTGAATTAAACAAACAGTGGAACAAGTTCCAAAGATCAGCCACAGAGAGCCCCTTAAGCTAAGGCCAAGGCCTGCAGCACGCTTCCTCCGCTGCCCGGGATCCAGGAGGTGCCCGCCGGGCACAGCGAGTCTCTCCATACCCCTTTTGTCTAGCTCCTGGCATCTTTTCTTCTGGGTTCTGTAGCGCCTGGTGGCTGTCACAGCCATGTGCCTCTGGCGGCCACCTCTCTTGGTTGTGTCTCCACCCTCTGGCTGCAACTGATGGGGTCAGGGTGACCACCCAACTCAGGTCAGACCAGTCTCCTTCCTAGCAATCTGGATTTGTGACTGAGACCTACTCAGTCAGGGCTGGCTTCTTTAATAATAGTAATAATAACAACAGTAATAATAATTAATATTTATTGAAGATTTATATGCTAGAGATTGTTCTTTAAGTATGTTTTCTGGTTAGATTTCTTAGGAACCTTTTGAGGTAAGTGCTATTGTTGATAAAGAAACTGAGGTCAAGGAAGTGAAATGACGTGTTCAATGTCACACAGCCTAAATGCCGGAGTGAGAATTTAGACTCATCTCTGTCTGATTCTGGAAGCTGTGATCATAATTTTCATAGCTTTTGAACAGAGGCGATAGAATCTTGGGAACTGGGGAATGGCCACCTTTTGCCCACAGGAGCAGAAAGCAAATGATGAATCGACGCTAAAGTGCGTATAGCAGCCAACACAAGAGTGGGAGATGCTGAGCATCTCTTGTGAGTCTAGGCTGTGTTCTACCACATGTCATGAGCCAACCCTGCTTCCCCATAGTAAGTTTTCTCCTTTTCAGGTTAAGCTAGTTTCACTGTATTTCTGGAACTTGCAACCAAGACTTCTAGCTACTCCTAGTACCGTTCCTTGGTGGGGGGAAAGGAGGACTTCAAAGTTCCAAGTTTCACTTGTTTGTCATCATTCTTCTGCTTGTTAGGTAAGAGTTGCCTTTCCTATTGGGCTCTCAATCCCCTTTCTCTGTCACCCTCTTCCCAAACTGCGGGCCCTTTGAGTACAAAGACAATTAATAGGCCTTTTTGTACCCCTAAAGCACTTTAGATGTTTTGCAAATGCCAGGTCTTAGTAATATTCTTGTTTTGGTAAACTGATGATAATGTTTATGTATTTTCTTATATAAACATGGTTTCTTCCTAAATTATGTACTTGGGAACGGTTAAAAGTTTCTCTTCCTAGAATCAAAAGGTCACAAATTATATGATTTCATTTTTATGAACTATCTAGAATAGGTAAATCCATGGACACAAGACAGATTGGTAGTTGCAGGGACTGGGAGACAAAGGGAATGATGAATGTACTAAATTCCCTGAATTGTTCTCTTTATAATGGTTAATTTGTACTATGTGAATTTCAATTCACTTATAAAAATAAACGGTGAAAAATCCTCAATTCTGGAAGGAAAAAAAAGGATATCTTCCATTCAGATGGGCCTGAAGTCATTGTGTTGAGGACTCTGGTCGGTTCTGGGCACGGAGGCAGGGTGCTTGCTGACTGTCACGGTGCAATGCCTTCTTCACCGGGAATACGGGATAGCTTGGCACAGAAAGACTTATTTTATTCCATTCCCACTAGATAATCTATGTGAATTATAACCAGACTTGAAGAGAATGGGTTGTTCTCTGTTCTTCTTTATCAATGTATCTTAAATATGTCTTGGGAAGTTCTGCAAGTTGCTACCTTGTAATATCTCTGTTGCCTAATGGGGACTGAATGGGAAAGGAAAAGTGCATTTTTTTTTGCCACCACTCTAAATAATCTGAGGTATAAAATGGAAAGTAGGTTGTCTTCAAAGGAGGACTAGGTAGTGTCCTTCGTGCTGAAAAACGGTCTTCCTCTCTCTGTTGGTTCTTCGAGGGTGAGGATGGTCTGAAAGCTCTGCCTAGAACTTTAAAAACAGTGAAAAAGAGCATCTTCTTGCTAAGAATAAAAGGATAAGAAGCCAATGTAGGTGACTATATAACATCATCTTACATAGAAAACAGAGACCTTACTAGAAAACCCTTCTTGTGGATGCCTGTATCTTAGAGTTTAACTTTTCACCCACTGAATTAGAAAAGGAATCATTTATTTCTTTTTGAACCTGGTAGGGGAATAAGAACCCTCCCTGACTTGGGGGCCAAAATTCTCCTAACGTTATTCCTTTGTTAGTGTTCTTGGAAATTCCTTTTTACAAAATTCAGGTGGCTTCTAATTCTTGTCCAAGTTCATATTTATCAAACAAAATAATCAAGACAAATCACCCTTTCAGAACTAGAAAGCATGCAACTTTCTCCTTTCTAGGGAAGGAACTTAGATTCAGAGAGGCTGACAGGTTTTTGTTGGGGCAGAAGAGAAATCGTGGCCAGAAACACCTATCACCTGATACTACAATGTCCCCAGTAGACCACAAAGCCCAGAACTTTGGGTCTCTTGGGATTTACATGCTTTTTACCTATTTTAATTGGTAGGAAATGAAGATATTTGAGGGGCCTAATGTCTCAAATGTTACTTTTAAAAAGCACTACTTTGCATTATCACAATCTAACAATATATTTCATGAAGTCATGGAATTTCAAATTTTTTCAGGGTTCTTCCAGCTCACCCCTTTCCCTAACACATCACTTCTTGAAAGCCGTTCCGTCTAAGAGGTTGTCTGGCCTCTGCTTCAAAATTTGGAGTGACAGGAAACCACACTTTGTGAAGCAATATGTCTCGTGTGCGTGTGTGTGTGTGCTTGTATCCCCTGCTGCCACGTACATGGAGTTGGGGTCACAGTGTACATGCACATACTTCACACTCTCCTTTTTGCCACTGACATGACACACTCATTTGTCATGTTGATAATAGTCTTCATTATGGTGATTATAAATGGCTTCCTATAGTGTATAATTTCCTTAGTGAAAATATATAACCATGCCTTAATTTTACTTCAGTTAAGTGGAATTCAATCCTAGTTTGGTTATTAGACCATAAAGAGTTCAAGATTTATTCTCACTTGTTGGCAATAATTATTAGCTTTAGAACAGCATTGAATAAATCCAATCCCCCTTCCATGAAAGAGTTTCTCTTCAGTGTTTTTAAAAAAAACTATCATGTTCTTCTTAAAATTTGTCTTTTCCAGGGTAAACATCCTCAGTCCAATGGTTGAAAACCAATTTCAATCATTCCTCAAAAGCTGTGGTTTCCTGACCCCTCAAAAGTTGCTTGTTCTCTAGATAAGCTCCAATTTGCCAATGTTGACCAAATATGGTGCCAGACTCAAATACCATAATAATAATAACCATAATAATAATAATAGCCACTATTTATAAAATGTGCACAATGTTCCAGGAACTGGGTTAAAGGTTTAGCTCATTTAAGCCTCACAAATCCCTCTAATGTATGTGTTATTATCCTTATTTTTTCAGATGAGGAAACTAGCTTTAATTTGTTAACTAACTTGTCCAAGGTCACACAAGTAGGAAGTACAAAGCTAGGATTAAAATATGCTCTGTGTTCTGAACCACTTTATAATGCTCCAGAATTTTCTGGCCATGCACAATTTAGGACCTGGATATTAAACTTTTGTTAGAACACCTTAAGATTCCATTATCTTCTTTGGTGATTTCATATTTATGGAAAGAATGACAGAGCTCAGTTCTTCCAGGACAGGATTAAAAACAACAATTCATTCATTTGTCAAATATTTATGGAGTGTGTACTTCCTTCCAGGCCCTATTTTAGAAGGTAACGAAACAGAGATAAGCAAGGTACAGAAGAGTCCTTCTTTCATGGGCTGACACTCTTTGAGGGGAAACAGATATACTACACATAAATGAATATGGTGATTTCAGATAGTGATAAGTGGTATAAAGAAAATAAAGCAAAGTAATACACTAGAGAGTGACTGTGTTGTGATCCAAGGGATAGATATGAGATTTATTGATCAGAGGAGGCCCCTTGGTGACATCTGGCCTTAGACCTAAATGTTGAGAAGGAATCAGCCTTATGAAGATTTGAGAATCTGAGGGAAGAACTTTCAAAGCTCAAGGAATGGCAGGGCAAAAGTCCTGGGGCCAGGATAAGCTTTGTGAGTTCCAGAAACAAAAAGTCTATGTAGCTAAAATCAGAGTGAGTGACAGAAGAGTGGAGGGGGTTGACTGAGAGACATAAGCAGGGATAGCTCATACAAGGTCCTGTAGTCCTTACAAGAAATATTGGACATTTCTAAGTGTAATGGGAAACTGTGCAGGGTTTTACACCAAGTGGGCTGATCAAATTAATCTTTTTAAAAAGACGACATCACCACTGTGTAGAGAATGGACTAAAAGGGGTAAGAGTGAAAGAGAGAGCTGCATTGGGAGGCGGGCTATTACAGTGGTCCTGCTAAGAAATCTGGTGATTCAGATGAGGTGGTAGCTGACCCAGCGATGACTCATACCGGTGGGGGGAAATGGATGAGATCTGAAGAAAACGGAGGAAGGACAGATAAAACTTCCTGGTAAATTGAGTGGAGTGGAGTGAGAGAACTTGTTTTAGCTTTTAGGTCTGGGGGCAGATAAAAGAGCTACACTTATATGCTGGAATAGTATACACAGGTGTACAAAGCCGTATACAGACCTCATGTACTTTAGATAGCCCATTTATATTTACTAACTAGTTTGTTTCTCGCCAGAGTCCTGTGGCGTAACTAGTGTTTCCCCAAGCTATTTCTGACAAAGAAACTGAGATTTAGAGAGGCTAATAACTTTCCTCAGGTCATGTAGGTATAAATCAAGAGCCCAGATTTGGACCCAGGTGTGCCCGGCATCAAAAACAGTGTACCTCCTCTATGCTGCAGAGCCGGCCCCAGAGCTCGGACCAGGGCTGCAGCTTGTCCATCAGGTGAGAGGTAACTGAGGAATCTCATGGCAGAGCACGGATGGAGCTGCACCTGAGGACACTTCCTATTATCAAGGAGCCTGGTGTCGCCAGGCCTCCCTCTGGTTCCTTGGAGGGCTGTCTTCCATTTGAGAGCCTATGTCTAAGAGACATGGGCTCATTAGGTGGAGTCAGAAGTAAAATAAATGATTAAACAGATGGAGAAAATGACTTCTGAGAAATGATGAAAAGATTGCAGCTAACTCAGTGATGACTAAAGAGGACATCAGCCTGTAAGTATTTCAGGGGTGGAAACAGCAGGAAGAGGGTTCTTTCTTTCTTTTTTTTAGGAAGAAGAGAATTGCATGAAGGGGCAAGCAAAGAATAGAATTCCTGACTATGCTCTTAACTCTATGATGTCAGTGGTTTATCATGACTGTGTCTAAATATTCTCATTGCAAAGGAATGAGCTACGTTAAGGTAGAACCTCTCTAAAAAGGCATCAACACCCACAGAAAACAGTCCTTCATCCTTTTATTCATTCACTGTTGAGTATTTATCAGCCCACTACTTTGCAAAAGGAGGATCTCTGGCCAAAAAAGAGGTGTCCATTTTGAATATTTTTATTTTACAATGACACTTTTTTTATTAATGAAGCAACTATTGTCATGACAGTTCCTCCACAACGGTCTATCTGTAGTCACAATTACTCATACACTGAAACATATTGGCCAGCATAGCATTTCAGGGTCTTAAAGGAGCCATCAGAGAAAGAGCAATGGTACCACGGCTCCCTGCTGCCTGAGTAAGGCTACATCTGAAGCATGGGGAGGGCAAGTGTAAGCTTCACACACAGGCCAGTGATTTCTTGCATTTGCCACAATATATGTTTGTACATTTGTTAGGGAAATGAGAGAACAAGGGCTGCTTGATAACACAGGGATGACTGTCAAAGACACTGAGTACAGTATTTTCCCATACACAGTAGAAAGTTACATTAGGCTGCGAAGTCAGAGAACTTCAGTTTTTGCAAAAGCTAAAGCCACTGAGAGAAAGGCTTCTTGAAAAGCACACGGGGTCTTTTCAGACATTTTCGAAGTTTCATAGTCTTTCTCTGATGTTTTTGGCCCTCTGCCCTTGCTTCACCAGTGTGGTTAGGAGGCCATCCGGCAGCCTGAAAGTTAGAGGGAAATGCAAGTGGGTGTGTCTTAATAGGCTTTGAATACATTCCCAAGTGACAGTTTTTTTCCAGTGTTGCTTATAAAATTTACACCTGCAAAACGGGACTGAGTCCAGTAAGGAAGAACCCGACATTTGCCTGAACATGCAAAAAAAAAAAAACGTGTGGGCTGCTGCCTGTAGCCCTGCAGTGTCTGGGCAGTGGAGAGGTCAGTGAGCATGTGTCTCCTGTGCACCATCTTGGGGCTGAAAATGAGTCATACTCATGGAGAGAATGGTATTATCTTCTTTTGTCTCACTGCGTGCTTTTGTGGTTACTGAATTTGTCTTGATGGGACTCTCAATTGTTTTCCTTTTTGAGGCAAGTTATTAGAATTTATTTTTAATCTGGAATAGGGTTAATTTATAAATATATTGTCCTTGATTCATAGCTTGATTCACAGCCAGTATATACAATTACAGGAATTTTCTCTGGGAGAAAAAATCTTTTAGTTTCATGTAGTCATCTAGAAGGATAGGTTCATTCCCAAACATTTCAACTACTTTGCTTTGAAAATAGTAATAAGTGTAATGTGTTGAGCATCTACAATGTGCCAGCCACCGTGCTTTATGATTTTTATAGATTATTTCCAATCTATGCAACATGCCCAAATACAGGTACTAATAGCCCTTTTTCATAGCAAAGGTGAAAACAAGGGTCAAGAGACTAAGTAACTTGCCAGAAGTCACAGAACTGGTCAGTGAATGAACTTGGATTCATACCCATATCTGTCTAACTTCAGGGTCTGGGCTCCCTGCCTCTTTGAAAAGGTCATTTGATAACACAGGTTTGCTTCAGTTCTTATTAGAAAGATGAAGGTCATAAAGTTAAAAGATAATAGTTTCCCCCCATTTTGATAAGAAAATTATTTTGATGGTTAAAAACATATCTTGTCTTTCCTGAACTTGCAGAGGCTCTGGTGCAGTTGGGTAATGGAACAGTCCTCCTAATTCAGGGACCTCTGGTTCTAGTCTTGCTTCATCCATCTCCGAATGGCCTTCACCTTGAGACTCCCAGGTCCCAAGTGCCTGCGAGTATCCTGTGGCATACCCATGAGTTCTTGCCCCAGCCCTGTGTTCTGGGGGAGGTGGGGGAGCAGCATATGGATCAGATTCTAATGTAGGCTTGAGTGAGAATCTCAGACTCTCAGACAAAAGGGAAGAGAGAATAAAGCAGTAAATTTAAGCAAAAGAAAAGGAGCTTATCAAAAGGAAAACACCAGGAAAGTGTCAGCTGAGGCTGTGGAATCTAAAATTACTGCTGGACTATCTGCAATTACAAGCCATTATTTCAGAAAATCCTGAAGAATTATTAGCATGTCAAAGTCAGAAATTAAACATGGCCTAGGTTCACTTATGAACAGAAGTTCCAGACAGTTTCCCCTTATTTCTTCTTACATCTGAAGGGCTGCACACTTCTGAGGAGCTTACCATTTAAGTCTGAGATTTGTACCATACATTATTTTTGCCTTTCCTTTTTTCTCCATTAGCTCTGTTTCCAAGTTTACACAAGAGCGAGTGCGGTACCACTGAGTGCGGGGCAAGTGGCAGCTCTTCGAATTGTGAAAGGACAGCTGTATATCACACAGTTTTTATTTTGACTGGCTTATTATGTACATTGATGTCTTGCCAGTGGGTTTCAGCCCGGGCAAATTCACTATGGATTCAATATGACCAAAGAAATGACAGTATAACATTCTTGGGGTGAAAGGATTAAACCCAACTTTATTTCCACAGTGACAGGTCAATCACTAGAATCCCATTCACTCAAAGCGAGTCTGCATGCAGCAAGCCGGTCTCTGCCTCTGGCCCTCTCTGCCCCCACAGCCCTCTCGGAGCCTCTGTCCTCTGCACTGCCACCACTCCAGCCTCTGCTCTGCTCTCCTGCAGCCTTGAAGCCGTATCACAGTGTTGCCCAGAGCAGTGGGCGACAATTGACTTGGATTCTAGACATTTCTCTTAACTAATTATAGAATATAACCAACTCCCCACCCCCACCCCCCAAAAAAATCGCATTTGACAGCATGGCAAAATCTTCAAAGAAGGTCAGTCTTGGCCATCTGTGGATAAAATGAAAGTTCCTGTGGCCAGGATTCTCACCTGGCCCTGGTTGGCTAGCTCACTACACGGTGTGGGCAATACATCATTACTGACTTTATATAAAGACTCCATCCAGTGCTCTGGGGGACCTGGTGGCATGGCTGCAAGGGTGCAGGAGAGCAGAGGCTGGAGTGGTGGCGGTGCCAAGGACAGAGGCCCAAAGGCAGAGACTGGCTTGCTGCATGCAGACTCACTGTGAGTGAACCAGATTTTAGTGATTGACCTGCCACCACGGAAATAAAGTTGTGTATAACCCTTTCACCCCAAGAACGTTCTACTGTCATTTCTTTGGTCACACTGAATCCATAGTGAACTTGCCTGGGGCTGAAACCTATTAGCAAGACACCATGTAACAATCTATATCTGATGTATGATTAGCAAGCAGTTTGGCCTGCTACCATCTCCCCTGTATTTCTCCAGGTGCAAATTGGAAGAACTTCCCTTTACCTGTTTTTCTATTTTTACAACTTGGCATTGGCCTCCACTGGGGGCCGTGATTGCCGAGCAGACGCCAGGCCGGCCTGGCAAGCTGGTGGAAGGGCAGGGCCGCCACGCCCAGACTCGGGCCATCAGACTATAGAAGGGCTGGGGCAGGCCCGGTGGCCCGGTCGGTCCACCCGCGGGCGCGCTTCTAGCGCAGGCCTCTCCCTTCCGCGCCGCCTCCTGCACACCTCGCTCAGCGCCCTACTGGGGAAGGACACCTGTGCATCCCCGCCGCCTGCACGCTCTGCTCAGGGCCCTGATCGGGAAGGACACCTGTGGGTCCCCGCCGGCCATGCGGGCCCGTTATGCCTCCGCGGGTCCCCAGCACTCTTCTGGGGTTCCGTGAGGGGCCAGGCAGACAGGAGCGGCGCCCCGTCCGGGACACCCACCCCTCTCCGCCTACCCCCTCTTCACCGGATGGCAGAACGCCCCAAATCCTCCTGTTTGCGGCTCAGTCTCCTGCCTTCTCGGGGCCAGACAAGATGTAAAACCCCAACAGGGGCTTTCAGACCCCAGCACACGCTGTCGGCAGGCGCACTAAGCCCCAGGCGGTGACCGCAGCTACCTGGGGCTCATTATGCCGTAATTATAATTGTTTACTTTGCGGTTTTGCCCTGTGGGTTTCGCTTAGATACTCATGGTTAAGCGCCTGCCACTAGGAAGAAGGTTATATAACCTGAAACTGTCTATCAACATGTCAATTGCATGGTGTAAGATGTGGGGAGGGACTTCCACCATTTAAAAACCCAACCCCAACCCAACCAGCAGGCCGCTTCTGGTTTCCGGACAGCCCTCTCTCAGCCCTTCCGGAGAGTGTACTCTCACTTCGCTTAATAAACTCTTGCTGCATAAGATTGTCCTAAATCTGTCTCCTGTTTGTATTCTTTCCTTTGAGAAGATAAGAACTGAGAAAACACAACACACTCGGGTAACAGTCCCATTCTCAATGAACACCTGCTTGGCCACTTTGAAGGTTTTATCAGTTATAATGTATTCAGCACTAGTATCAGAAAACACAATTCAAGCTGCCGAAGCCTTGAAGATTTATTGGCTGACATAACTGGAAGTCCAGAAGTATTTAGGGGTCAGGATTGGTCTGACCCAAGGGCACAAGTGTATCACCAAGGACCTGGCTCCTTTCCTTTTCTCTAACATCCATTGGTATGAACTTTCTGCTAAAGCTGCTGCCCTCTTGCAGTCTCAGCATGGCTGCCAACCACGCCTACGTTTACCTGCTTCAGCTTCTGGGAGGATGAGTTACTATTTACTCCAGAGCCCAGCATCTCCATCTTGTCTTGCTGGCCGAAACATGTAGGGCCAGGTGGTAGGAATACTGTGATTTTCTTAGGCCCCAGATATGCCCTATCCTCGGAATCAGGGTTGGAGTCAGCATCCCTAAAACTCATGGGCAGCTCCTCACCCCCATGATAAAAATATAGATAAGTGGGGGCCCTGGGTGTTGTAGAGGCAACCTCAAGGTCCATTTCAGTGGACAAGTGCAATCATCTGCCTACCCCGCCCTGCCGGTTCCAAATTCTCCCACTCCAGGATTACTTTCAGCAGCATCTGGGTATATAAGGTCTATCTTTATATTAAGTTTGGGTCCGCTGGAACGTGGTTTGCTTTCTGGGGCCACATGCTGATTCTCATACCAACACGTGTGTCCCAGTGACTCTCATAACTCATCCACTTACGTGGTTTCCTGAACTTAACTGTATGAGGACTCTTATCACTCACTACCCAGATCTCCTCGAGGTCCTGGAGACAGAGTTTTAAAACACAAGTTTCAGTCCTTGATTTAAATATACTAGATTTTTTTATTCCACTGTATTCCAGGAATGGTTAGAAATTGTGAATGCATTCTGAATCACAGTGGGCTGACAGAGGGGTGCTGGAGCTGTCTCACTGCTTGTGAGAGCTGACCATTACACTTTCAAGAACTTTGTAAGCTTATTATTAAACAGTCATTATTAAAAATGAAAGTGAATTTATAACTAAATATTGCTTAAAATAAAGTTAATTCTTTAAGCTCATCATTTCCTATTTTACTATTATCTATGTTCTTGATAACATAATTACATATTTTCATCTATTGTACATATAGACTATATACATACTATGTACATACATATACTATATATATACTATGTCACGCTACATGATGGTATGCCCCTGTTCAACTCACCAATTTTGCATTCAGTGACATCATTTTGGTAGCTTGAAATTGGCCAGTATGGGAGGATTTATACCATAGAAATTGGTAAACATTATAAATCAGGGCTTTTTTATTAGTAAACATTTACTAGAGTGCTACTGGCTGGTTTTCCAAATGTAAAGCAGGAATGGTAATAGCATCTACATTATTAGCTTGGTAAGAGGTTACAATGACATAATTCATAAAATGAATCTAGCTCACAGTAAAGCAGCTGAATCTTAGCTTACTGCCTCCTTTCTGCCTTGTTAATAAGACTGTGTTTAGTAACATAGGATGTGTTAAGTACTGACTCAGGGCAAACATTAGGAGCATGAGGTAACGCTGTGAGGCTGGTATAGGTACAGGAAGACATAAAGCCCTGTGGAGTGTGGGATAGATTATCATCTGACTCCTGTGTGACAAGTGGGCCCCACCCTCCAGCCCGCAGCTGCTGGTTCTACCAGATCAGCTCCCTCAAGGGTTTCTGCTGAGCCTTCGTCTGCTTCCACGTTCCTCTCCTTTTTGCCTCGTCCATCTCCCACTTCCTGCAGCACTTGCTAGAGGTGGCCTATGCCTTAGTTTTCAAAGGCGCGGAGGTGCCTCACGGCTGTAGCTTTCACCTCCTATCTCACCTTCCTTAGAGCAGCTGCTACCTCTCTGTTGCCGAGAAGGCTGCCCCTTCATGCCGTGCCAGCGCAGCTGACCTCCACCGCTCCCCACACTGCACTTGCTCCTCATCTCGGCCATTTCCTCTTCTCTGCTCTACTTTTTCTCTGGCCTTTTCGGTCCCCTATTGACACCTCTTGGTTTTGGCACAAAATGGAAACCATTCTGAGAAGCTAAAAGCCATTCTTCTACTGCTTAGTAATCGATTCATTTGAAAAGTATTTATTAACCCCATACTGTATACAGAGCATGTGTACTGGACACATATCCAGATGGAAAAAACACTTTGTACAAAGTTCTAGGGAAAAAAATTCACAAATATAATGATGTGGAGCCTAAAGAAGAAAGAGAAAAAAGGTGACATCTCACAAGGAGGAGGGAAGGGGAAGGCATGAAAGGTCAATACCTCCGTATCTGTGGTTTTGGAAACTTTCTGGATGTTTCATAATGTTGATGGACAGATAACTGGAATTTGCATTCATATAGCACCTTACACGTTCCTAATTATTTCTTGAACATCCTATCTCTCTAACTGTATTGTATTGTGATTTCATTAAGAGCAGAGGTATTTCCATTCACACAACTCCATCTCACTCCTAATTAACACACGTAATTAGAGATGGCTTGTAGATTTTAAAAGTTTGCAACGCATCTCTCTTTCATGAAAGAATGAATAATTAACCCACATTTCTGACTTGATTTGAAGATTATATAGCCTCAATTGAGGAAAAAGCTAATTATATGTTTAGAGAATCATAGAAATTCATGTGTGAAAAAGACCTAGGAATTATTTGAGCTAATGATTCCAAATCTGGCTACATATCAGAATCAAATAGACGAGGACTGGGGTAGGGTGCATTTAGAATGCAGTCTCCTGACCTCCACCAGACCAGCTGTATAAGATCCTGTGCGTTTTGCGACCATTTCTGCTGGGTTGCTAGATTTGGGATCCACCAATGAAGTTTGACATCATCTAAAGTCTGAACACCCCTATTCTTCCTCCATGAGATCATAATAGTAACACTTTTGCAAACACCAGGTTTGGCATCTACATGCTCCTAAATCTTCAGCATTCAGGAGTCATCCTCACTGTCAGTGGCCCAGTGACGTGACCTGTGTGCTCTCCCTGCCTCTCTGAACATGCCTGAGGGGAGACTTGTACTTGACTGAGCCTTTCCGTGATGGAGCCTTTTTCTCCAAGCTCTGCAGACTCTTGTCTTCAAGCTTGCAAAGCTGTCCTCCTTTCTCGCCACTCTCCCCTCAGTCCTAACAAAAAAGACATTGGGATGGAAGTTTATTAATACCTGAGGTTATTTATGCAACAAGTATGTATTGAGAATCATTCTGTGCCAGGCAATTCTCTGATAATTGAATGTAACCTCCCCATGATCAAAAAGCAAAACAAATAAACAAATACGATCCCTTTGTGAATTATAATCAGCTGGGTGAGGCAGATATTATTAATCCAACAGTCATAAAACATATGAAAGATTAGAGCTAAAGCAGATAAAGAAGCATCGAGAGATATTATCAGGAAATACATAGTATACTAAGGATAATAAGGAAGAACTGACCTATTTGGAGTTGGCTTCCCTGAAGAAGTGATAACTAGGCTGAAACTAAAGTTATAGCATGTGTTAAGGTCCTGTGGCAAGGAGAGTGGGTACCTGGAATTTAACATAAAATTTGCCATTTTAACCATTTTTAAGTTCTATAGCATTAAGCACATTCACACTGTTGTTCACCATCGGTGTACCATCCATCTTCAAGAACTTCTTAATCTTCCCAAACTGAAATGCTACATCCATTAAATGCTAACTCCCCATTCTTTCCTTTCCCCAGCCCCTGGCAGCCACCATTGTCTATCTCTATGAACTTGATTACTCAAGGTGCCACATCTAAGTGGAGTCATACAATTATTTGTCCTTCTGTGTGTCTGGTTTATTTCACTTGTCATAATGTCTTCAAGTTTCATCCATTTTGTAGCATGTGTGACAATTTCCTTTTTAAGGCTGCATAGTATTGCATTGTGTGTATCCACCACATTTTGACATTTTGTTTATTCATTCATCTATTGATGGGTACATGGATTGCTTCCATCCTTCAGCTATTGTGAATAATGCTACTATGAACCTGGAGGTACAAAAGCTGTTCAGGTCATGGCTTTTGATCCTTTTAGGTGTATATCCAGAAGAGAAATTGCAACAGAATGGTAATTCTGTGTTTAATTTTTTGAGGAACCACTATGCTGTTTTCCACAGAGGCTGCACCATTCTACATGCCCATCAGCAGTGCACAAAGGTTCCCATTTCTCTACTTCCTCATCAACACTGTTATTTTCTTTTTTTTATAGTGGATCTACTAATGGGTGTAAAATGATATCTCACTGTAGTTTTGATTTGCATTTCCCTGATGATTAATGATGTTGGGCATCTTTCATGTGCTTACTGAACATTTGTGTATCTTCTTTGGAGCAATGTTTATTCAAGTTCTTTACCGATGTTTTAATTGGGTTTTTTTTTCATTGTTGAGTTTTAGGAGTTCTTTATATATTCTGATTATTGATCCTTGCAAATTTTCTCCCGTTCTGCAGGTGCTGAGTAGGCTATACTGTGGGAAACACGCACACAGTCACTGGTTTGATGCGGCTCCGCTTTTCTGTTTTTACTGGTGTTGCCTGTGCTTTCGGTGTGGTGTCCTTCCCAGAAATCATTGCCAAGTACAAAGCCATTACATTTTCCCCTTATGTTTTATTCTAAACTTTTTATAGTTTTAGCTCCTACTACTAGGTCCTTGATCCACTTTGAGTTAATTTTCTGTATAGTGTGTACAAAAAGGGAATTGGAATGATTAGCTGTTATTTAGAAGCTTGTAGGAAGAACCCAGATGCAAGACATTGCATACATGAAAAGGAAGAATGGTAACTATGATAATGTTCCTGTGATGGTAGAGCAGATGGAACGACTGGCAGCTTCTCTGCTGGAAAGCAGTAAGAGAGGCGACCATGAGTGGAGAAGCAGGTGCATCACAGTCCAGCACACAATTTAAATCTCTGGAGGAAACTTCTCTGTCCTGGAGTTTACCAGCTGCGGCCGCCACAAAGAATTTCTTGTCGGCCAACTTTCTTGGTAGTTCCTGCCTACTGATATTTGACTCATAAACACCACAGCCCCATCTTCTCTTACTCCCTTCCTCCTCTCTCCCTCTCTCCTCCCCTTCTCTTCTTTCTTCACATCTTTACCCTTCTCACTTCTTTTACCAGTTTTTGGACCACTAATCCTTTTCTTCCAGGCTTCCCAGAGAAATTCAGACTCCCTCACAATGTGTAGTTTGCAGAAAAATACAGCACCTTCTGCAACTAGCCTCCAATCATCCAGATAATCCCCAGCAAGCCCAAACTTTTTCCACCAAAATATGCATAAAATTCCAAGATCATTTCTTATATAAACAGGGATGAACCATACCTCTCCCCAAGAAGGAAAAAATCTCTTCAATTCTGCTTATTTTCTAATAAAATTTATATTTTGCATTATACCTCCTTTATAGAGTTACTATAGTGATAAGACAAACACCTAAAATGCACAGTATATCACCTCCAGCCTTAAAATGACAAATTTTGCCACATAATCCTCCCACAAATTATTCTAAAACAATAAGAAAAATGATAAAGCAGAAATGCCATCTTTAGTAAAACTAAGAGACAGCTCTAACTCTGAACCACAGTACATAAAAGTATAAAGCAGATGGAAAAGTGGTGACATAGGACCTGATTTGCTTTCAACACCTGCATTCAGATAGTTATGACCTCATAGTTCTTCCCTGAGATATGGTTCTATACTTTATCTATATCAGTGAAACTGAAGGGCCCATTCAAATGGTTTTTCCAAAACAAGTATGACTCTGTCCAAATGTGAATCTCTTGATTATCTAGTGGCAAACAAGATCTCTTTTTAAAATATTAGGGTTAGTCTCAAAAACAAAGACCCCATTTTCTTTAAGTACATTGGATAATGCCCACCAGAGAAAGAGTGATCCACAAGCTCATAGGCCATTCTTTGGTTTATCTCTTCCTATAGGGATAGCGAGCTTCCTATCATCAAATACGGCATCCACAGACCGTCAGACTGTACAAGTTTACCTTTTGGATTAATAAAACAGAATTCAAAGGAAGCATAGCTTTGGAAACCCCAAGGTTCTGCCTTGCTTTTTCCTCATTGGTGTCAGTGGGCATTCCTGGGAGTGCAAGGATGTCCTTCCGTGGGGCTCCTCTCTGAGCCCGCGCCATGGGGGCTGACATGCCAAGTTGGCTTCATCTGTAGGACATTTGGGAATTGTCTTTATTGCGGGAGTTCAACTGGTCTCTCTGGTAGGTACAAGTCATGGCAACATGTTCTTACTCCCACATAATGAATATTGATACAAGAAGGTAAGGAATCAGTTGTTCCACCCCTCAGCCTCCAACCCAGCTTTCAAATAATAAAAAGGACAAGAAAAGAAATTGATGACCAGATGCCGCCCACCAGCAGGTCTTCTGCTTTGTTTCTGTACTAACAGTAATAAAAGAAGCTGAGGAGTAGTTTTCCCTCACAGAGTTCCCTCCTGCACAGTAAGCATTTAGGTGAAATCCTTTCTGATCTGACCACCTGCAGAGGGAATTTCACACGGGAACCTCTGCACAATATTTGATAACCAACTGTGCTGTGGTTTGCAAATACGTGGTGCATATCCAAGAAGGAAAATTCAGCTTGTGCACTCTGGGAACTGACTGGCCTAATTATTCTATTCAGACCTTTCATCATGAGAAACAAATTATTCCTCTCTCAACCGCCATTATTGTTAATGGAACAAATGAGAAAAGGAAATTGCAATAAAGAAGCTGAATGAACTACACTGGGGTATAAGCTTCAGTTACCACTTTAGACTAACTAAGGGATAGACTTTTTCAAGAGTGAAAATCCTGATTAATGAACTTTTTTTTTAAATGTAACCTTACTTTCCAACATGAATAACTATCACCAGCAGTGGTTAGAAAATAGGCAGAGGTCATTGCAGGCCTGCTCAGGGGAACAGGAGAGCTGTTTGCAAATCTGCACATTGCTTGCAGAAGCTGCACTGAAGTGCTTGTACAACTTTGCATCTTTAGGAAGGTTAAAGCTCCTCTCTCCAAAAAATAGTAATGTCAACATGAACTCTCTTTGTGGCACCCAGAAGTCGTCTTCTTCAATCCATTTATTCATTCATTCAACAAGTATTTTTTGAGATCTTCTTTGTGTCAGGCACTGTCCTTGCCCATAGGGATTCAGCACTGAATAAAAAAGAAAAAATCACATCCCTCATGGACTTTTGGAGAGACAGACAATAATAAACAAGTAATAATTACAATGTATATTATGTCAAATGACCGAGAGAAGAAAAAATAATTGAATGGGAGGATAAAAATGAATGGTGAGAGTCTAACAGGATTCTGAGAAAAAGATGGTGGTGTAGGAAGGCAAGTCAAACATAACACAAAACACAAAAATACAGCAAATACAGCTAAGCCTGAAAACGAACTGAAGACTGCAGAACTGACTACCTACATCTGGGGAAGAAGAGAAGACCTTGCAGAAAAGGGTAAAGTGGCAAAGCTGTGATCCAGCAGGAACCAAACCCTCCTCCAACCCCAACCTACAGGCCAGAGGAAGAGGAAGAAGTGGTGAGGAAGTAGAAACCACTGAACACCTGGCCCTGGAGATCTGCTTCAGGAACCCGAATGCACATTACATGGATCCCTGGTGATTGGTGGGGCTGGACGACAGAGATGGGTGGAACACTAGGGAGGCTGAGATCCCAGCCACCTGTGGAGAACAGGTATGCTCTACTGGCCCCCCTGAGAAAGAAAGCAGAGCAGGCAGTTTGAAAGACTTCCCAGCAGTGAGAGGGGTGCCAATGGGGGAAAGAATTACACAGTGCTCTCTGCTTAGGAGAAAGGTCAGATGGACAATACCTCCCTAGCCTGCCCTCAGGCCAACAGGTTGGGAGCCATCAGGAGCTTCATAGGCTCCATTCCCATCGCTGGCAACACAGCGTGAGGTTCCCCGCCATGGTACACTGCCTGCCAGCCAGCAAGGCAATCAGACTTTGCTCCAAGATAGGCAGAAGGAGAACCCCAAGCTTTCTCAGCCCTATATTGCACCAGCCAGGGAGCTACATGCAGGAGCCAGCCCTGGGAGCTCTTTCCTTCTGGCAGCCACTTGGCCTGCTGGCCAGTGGTCCCCACCATTGCAACAGGCTGACAGAGGATGGCTCCTCCCACAGCAGCTCCAGCAGTGCAGCACCAAGGCTCCTCCCTGCTCACACCTGCTGCCCAGCCCCAGGAGCTCCTTTTTCCCAGCAGGCACCGGGCCTGCTCGCAGGGGCCATTGCAGCAGGCCAAGCGGAAGCAGCTCCAGCAACACAGCACCAAGGCTCCTCCCCATGCCAGTAGCTCACTTTACCTGGCAGTGGAGGCAGGTGTTATAGCTGGGAAACAGAGGGGTACCGTTTGAGCTTTCTCAGCCCTATTTTGGCCCAGTCACAGAAGTACTGTGGGAGCCAGTCCTGGGAACAGCTTCCTCAGGGCAGGATCCTGTCCCACTCACCTGTGGGCCCACCATTGCTGTAGACAAGGTGGGGGCAGCTCTGCCCACAGCAACTCTAGAGGCAAAGCTCCGAGTATTCTCCCTGCTGCCGCAATTAGCCAAAGACCCACACAGCCCACCTGAAATCAGATCACTATAAGCCAGACAGAAAGGGGACCCGCCCACTGCACGTTAACAGCTGGAGCTCCCACACAGGAAATTGAGCTTCTGGGCACTTGAGAAGACCTACATCATAAAGCTGTTATCCGATAGAAAACAATGAAAATATGAAGAGGTGGATGAATTTGGTCCAAACAAAACTACAAGATAAAACATCAGAAAAAGGACTGAATGAAACTGAAATCACCAATCTTCTTGATAAAGACTTCAAAGTAAAAGTCATAAACATGCTCACAGATCTACAGAAAAATATTCAAGACCTCAACAAAGAGATAGAAACTTCCAAAAAAGTCACTCAGAACTGAAGAATACAGTATTTGAAATGAAAAATACAATAGAGGGAATTAATAGCAGGCTTACGCAGGTTGAAGAAGTTGTAGGTGATTTGGAAATTAGGGAGCAAGAAAACAATGAAGCCGAAGAATAGTGAGAAAAAAGGATCTCTGGGAATGAAAGAATAATAAGAGAGCTGTGTGACCAATCCAAATGGAACAATATTTGCATTATAGGGGTATCATATGAAGAGTGGGACAAAGGGATAGAAAGTCTCTTAGAGGAAATAATTGTTGAAAACTTCCCTAATCTGGGGAAGGAAATAGACACTCAGGTCATGGAAGCACATAGATCTCCTAACAAAAGGAACCCTGGGAAAACAATACCAAGACATGCAATAATTAAAATGTCAAAGCTCAAGAACAAGGAGAGAGTACTGAAAGCAGCCAGAAAGAAAAAAGATTACTTATAAGGGAAACCCTATCAGGCTATCAGCAGACTTCCCAGCAGAAACTTTACAGGCCAGAAGGGAGTGGCATGATATATTCAGTGCATTGAAAAAAAGAGCCTCCAACCAAGAATATTCTACCCAACAAGATTATCATTTAAATTTGAAGCAGGGATTAAACAATTTCAGATAAACAAATTTGAATGAATCTACCACCGCTAAGCCAGCCCTACAGGATATGTTAAAGGGACTTCTCTAGGTGGAAATATTCCTAAGGCTCAATAGCTGTCACCAGAGAAAATAAATCCACAGTAAATGTAGTAGACCAACTAATTCTTAAGCAAATACAAAATTAAATCAACCACTCACAAAGTTAGTCAATGCACACACAAAAAGTGCATAATATGACGCCTAATATACAGGGTGGAGAAGGAAGAGGAAGAAGGGGGAAAAATTACCTTTAGATTGTGTTTGAAACAGAGTAATCAGTGATTTAAGATAGGCTGTAAGGAAGCTATCCTTGAACCTTTGGTAACCACAAATCTAAAGCCTGCAGTGGTAATAAGTACTTATCTATCAATAATCACCTTAAATGTAAATAGACTGAATGCACCAATGAAAAGGCATAGAATGGCAGAATGGATAAGGAAACAAGACCTATCTATATGCTGCCAACAAGAGAGTCAGCTTCAAACCCAAAGATATGCACAGACTAAAAGTGAAGGGATGGAAAAATATATTTCATGCAAATAATACTGAGAAAAAAGCAGGAGTATCAATACTTGCATCAGGCAAAAAGGATTTCAAAGCAAAGAAAGTAGCAAAAGACAAAGAAGGATATTACATAATGATAAAGGGGTCAGTCAAACAAGAGGACATAACCATTATACATATCTAGGCTCCCAACATAGGAGCACCTAAATATGTAAAACAAATATTAACATAATTAAAGGGGGAAATAGACTGCAACCCATTCACTTTAGGAGATTTTAACACACCACTCACGTCAAGACAGATGAATCAGAGAGAAAATAAGGAAACAGAGGCACTAAATAATACATTATAACAGCTGTATTTAACAGATATCTACAGAACATTCTACCCAAAATCAGCAGGATGCACATTTTTCTGAAGTGCATGTGGAACATTCTCCAGAATAGATCACATAGTAGTACACAAAAAGAGGATTCATAAATTCAAAAATATTGAAATTGAATCAATCGGCTTCTCAGATCATGATGGTATGAAACTATAAATAAATTACACAGACAAAAAAAAACCTACAAGCACATGGACGCTTAACAACATGCTCCTAAATAATCAATGGATCAATGACCAAATAAAAACAGAGATCAAGTAATACATGGAGACAAATGAAAACAACTAAACATCCCAAAACCTGTGGGTTGCAGCAAAGGAAGTTCTAAGACAGAAGCACATAGCAGTACAGGCTTACCTGAAGAATCAAGAACAATCCCAAATAAACAGTTTAACCTCACAATTAATGAAACTAGAAAAAGAAGAACACATGATGCCTAAAGTCAGTAGAAGGAGGGACATAATAAATATCAGAGCAGAAATAAATACAGTTGAGAAGAATAAAACAATAGAAAGAATCAATGAAACCAGGAGCTAGTTCTTTGAGAAGATAAGCAAAATAGATAAACCCATAGCCAGGTACATCAAGAAAAAAAGTGTACACATATAAACAGAATCAGAAACGAAAAAGGAATAATATGACACCTAATATATAGGGTGGAGAAGGAAGAGGAAGAAGGGGGAAAAATTACCTTTACATTGTGTTTGAAACAGAGTAATCAGTGATTTAAGATAGGCTGTAAGGAATGGACACCACAGAAATACAAAGAATTATTAGAGAATAATATGAAAAATTATATGCTGATAAGTTGGACAACCTAAAAGGAATGGACAACATTCTATGAAAATACAAGCTTCCAAGACTGACCCAGAAAGAAACAGAAAATCTGAACAGACCAATTACCAGCAATGAAATTAAACTGATAATCAAAAAAATACCTAAGAATAAATTCCTGACCCAGGTGGTTTCATGGCTGAATTTTATCAAACATTTAAAGAAGACCTAATACCCATCCTCCTTAAAGTTTTCCAAAATGTAGAAGAGGAGGGAATACTTCCAAACTCATTCTATGAGGCCGGCATCACTCTAATACCAAAACCTAAGACACCACAAAAAAAGAAAATTATAAACCAATATCCCTGATGAACACAGATGCAAAAGTCCTCAATAAAATATTAGCAAACTGAATTCAAAAATACGTCAAAGGAACATCTATCAGGACCAAGTGGGATTTATTCCAGGGATGCAAGGATAGTACAATATTCAAAAATCAATTAATATCATATACCACATCAAAAAAAGGACAAAAAATCACATGATCATCTCCATAGATGCTGAAAAAACATTTGATAAAATTCACATACATTCATGATTAAAACTCTCAACAAAATGGGTATAGAGGGCAAGTACCTCCACATAATAAAGGCCAGATA
This sequence comes from Phataginus tricuspis, assembly GCA_029783875.1. Lineage (NCBI taxonomy): Eukaryota > Metazoa > Chordata > Mammalia > Pholidota > Manidae > Phataginus > Phataginus tricuspis. Next base: position 16,094,086 of record JAQQAC010008719.1, read on the forward strand.
TGACAAACCATATACGACAGCCAACACCATACTTAATAGTATAAAGCTGAACGCTTTTCCTCTAAGATCTGAAACAAGACAAGGCTGCCCACTCTTACCACTTTTATTCAACATAGTACTGGAGGTCCTAGCCATGGCAATCAGAAAACACAAAGAAATAAAAGGCTTCCAAACTGGTAAGGAAGAAATTAAACTGTCACTGCTTGCAAACAACATAATATTATGAAAAGAAAACCCTAAAGACTCCACAAAAAACTATTAGAACTAATAACTGAATTCAGCAAACTTGCAGGATACAAAATTAATACACAAAAATCTGTCACATTCCTATATACTAACAATGAACTAATAGAAAGAGAAATTAGGAAAATAACTCCATTTACCATTGCATTAAAAAGAATAAAATACCTGAGAAAAACCTAACCAAGGAGGTGAAAGACTTTTACTCTGAAAACTACAAGACACTCATGAAAGAAATTAAAGACACCAATAAATGGAAATCTATCCTGTGCTCGTGGATAGGAAGAATTAATATTGTCAAAATGTGTTCCTGACCTGCAGGAGAGACAACGTAGGAACCCGAAGAGATGGGGAGGAGAATAGGGACACAAGACGCGAGGGATGGAGACAAGACAG
>JAQQAC010008719.1:16101314-16123058 GCA_029783875.1 Phataginus tricuspis
CGTGGCTAAAATAGTTCAGTGGAAAAGAGGGTGGTGACAAGAGCAGTGGATGTGTCACAAGGAAGAGATTGCAGCCGGGGTGAGAGTGGGGACTACGTGGGTGGGGCTGGGAGGAGAGCTGAAGAGAATGAACATACCCATCTACCCATCTCAGCCCTCAGCTCTGTAATTGTAAGAAATTAGCATCAGTGCAAATGGACAACTCTCTAACCCTGGCTGGTGTTCTGTAGTGGCCTCAGACCCTCCACTTTCACATCCTTAACCTGTTCCCAGGCTGCTGAGGTTAGGGTAGAGCCCAACTGGGTGTAGAGAATTTGTCAGACAGTATCCCAATTCCCAAATGCCAGTGATCTGGGAATTTTCTTTTGCTTTATTAAATTTGCCTCTTTTCCTTCTTTAGGTATAGTTAATGAAATATTGGCTCCATGTTTCTATAATAATAGTGAATAGTTTATTTACCACTTTTGCTTTGATTTTTCTAATTGACAATCTCCCTAATATTTAAAGCTGAGTCTTGCAAAAGTTTCAAAAGACTTCTGGCTTATATTTTTCCCAGCAGCTGCTGGCATATTGCATTTGGTAGTCTATCTTGATCTTTCAAATAATGCTGTAATAAAAATCTGTTAAGAGAGACGTTCAACACCACTAACATTCTGTTTTCATATATTAAACTTCCATGTACATTTATTTTGAAGAAGTATTTCATGGCTTAAAAAGTTGAAAAGCCTCTGAAAGACTGGAATTGCTTGAATAATAATTTACTGAATCTATTTGAGTTGTTCAATAATCTGTTCCCATGCCCTGGCATTCTAATAGCTAAAGGAACAAAACTGGACACATTTTGTTGTATGGGGTAGATTTTATTCGAATACTTGGAAACTGCTTTCTTTTCCAAATGTTCATTATATTTTGTACATACGGGTTTATAGTAGCAGGACTTAGAAGAGCCTCTCTTCCTAGATCCTTTGAGTGATGATGATGGTGGTGACGACTGGAATACACTATAAAAAGGTCACTGCAGGCATCTTCATAATCGTATTAGTCAGAGGTTGTTGGTGGAAAGCCACCTAAACTAACTTACTGACTAAAACAGTAAAGGGGATTTATTGGGAAACTAACAGAGCTCAGAGAAGTGAAAGGGAAGCTTTCAGAGCTGGCTGAGGAAATCGCAGGAGCCAGAACAGCTCAGGACCCCTGGTGTCTCAGGCACAGGAAGAAACACCTCTAAGATTCAAAGATTCACAAGAGATGAATCAGTCCCAGACATCCCAGCTGTCAAACACACAGGTGTGCACTCATCACCCACTCCGGCCCCTCTCTCTTCCTCCGCTACTGAAGTTAGGAAATGAACATGCTTTATTTCCCAGTTTCCAGTTAGGGCTATCTAATCTAAGTGACACCGTTTTAAGTCCTGTGCAGAATTTTTCAGCCCTCTGCTTCTTCCTCTCTGGAAGGTAGAAGTGATTCCTGGAGGGGCAGAAGCCAACCTACAACCATGTTCTAAAGGTGGTGGTGCAGGATGTAGGGACCGGGCTCCTGATATAGGTGAGTGGGCTTGCCCGGCCTGGCCTGCTGTCCACGGACTTCTCATCTGGGGCCTTAATTCCCTTCATTATGGCACTGAGATGTGCTCTTCGTTTTTTGGTTCCTGTACATATTTTAACTGAGAGTCATTGTAGATTTTCTGATTCACTTAGGCTGTAAGCACAGCCCTTGGCCGTGGGAGTTTCATGGGAAAGAGACACTAAAAGGGATGTAGCTGGAGGCAGGAAGGCCTGTCAGGAGGTTACCAAGATTGTGTTCACTGGCAGCAAGCTTCTCAAAGGGAAAGGACATTACTGTGGATTGACTGTAACTGCTGCCAGACCCCAAACTCATATGCTGAAACCTAATCCTCAAAGTGATGGCACTAGAGGGTGGAGCCTTTGGGAGGCGGTTAGGTCATGAAGGTAAAGCCCCCATGAATGGAATTAGTCCCTGAGGATAAAATGAAGGTTCCTGTGGTCAGGATTCTCACCTCGCCCTGGTCCACTACCTCACTACACACATGTGGGCAATGCATCATTATTGACTCTATATATAGAGTCAATATATATATATACACATTATTGACTCAATAGTAAGAGCTCCGCCCAATGCTCTGAGTGACACGGTGGCATGGCAGCAAGGCTGCAGGAGAGCAGAGCAGAGGCTGGAGTGGTGGCAGTGCCGTGGACAGAGGCCCAGAGGACGGCCATGCAGGCCCAGAGGCCCAGAGGCAGAGACCGGCTTGCTGTATGCAGACTCGCTCTGAGTGAATGAGATTTTAGTGACTGACCTGCCACTAAATAAATAAAGTCTAACCCTTTCACCACAAGAACATTCTACTGTCATTTCTTTGGTCACATTAAATCCATAGTGAACTTTCCCACGGCTCAAATCCATTGGCAAGACAGTTCCTTAAGAAAGAGACCCCAGAGAACAAATTTTCCCCTTCTCCCACGTAAGGTTGCAGCAAGAAGGGCCCATGTATGAACGAGGAAGGGGCTCTCACCACACACGGGATCTGCTGGCACCTTTATCCTGGGCTCTCCGCCTCCAGAACCATGAGAAATGAGCGTCTGTTGTTCATAAACCACACAGTCTGTGGTGCTTTGTTACAGCAGCCCTAATGGACTAAGACAGTCTTCATCTTATTCTACACCCAATTTCCTTAACATAGCAAAATTAGATTGTTTTTCACACCCCAGTACAACTAAGGCCTCTCTGAGAGCTGCTTCACGGTCAGGGGGTAGAGGAGACCTTGTGATACTCAGCAGGGAGAAGAAACTCATCCTTGAGGTCATAAGTTAGTAAATGTCAGAGGCTATTTGAAAAGGGTATTGATAGATTACATTATAAAAGAATTACTGTATGGAGAAGGCAAACAGTGAATCTGTGGCATCTTACTACACTGATGGACAGTGACTGCATTGGGGTATGGGTGGGAACTTGATAATATGGGTAAATGTAGTAACCACATAGTTTTTTCATGTGAAACCTTCATAAAAGTGTATATCAGTAATACCTTAATAAAAAATAAAAGAATTACTGTATGTAACTAGGAAAACACTAAGGAAATATTTTGTTGATTTTAACTTCCTTTGTTGAACTACCAAAAAGCAGTCTTACTACAGAAGGGCTGACTTTTCTCATCTATCTCTAGTGCTCAGAACAATGCCGGGAATGTGGTTGGTATGAAAGCAATATTTGTTTATTTTTAAATTTTGCATGTCCCAGGCACTGTTCTAAGGACAAATTCTTATAACAACCCTATTTAGACAATTCAATTATCCTGATTTTAAGGATAGGAAACATACTAAGAAATCTTAAGATTCAAACCAAGATCTGTGTGATTACAGAGCCCATTATGTTAATTATTCTATTACACTGAATTTGTGGGGCCTGTGGATTATCTAAGTGATAGTATCCAGCAGATCACTGAAAATAAGTGGTTGCAGTTCAAGAGAAAAATCTTGATACAGATGCTTATTCCACAGTAATTTAAGCATTTAAGATGCAACTGAAGGTAAAGGGGTTTAATAATATTACCTGGGCCATGACTTTCAAACCTTCTGACTACAGTCAGAAATAGATTTTTTGATAACCCACTGCACACTACAAGCATGCATGTGCATGTGATCTCCTATAATAAAGCCTATCCTTATTAAATATGAGATATTTATTATTTTCAATTCTATTTTCTTCCATGCAATTCTGTTTCACATAAAAATGCTGCTGGCAACCCGTTAGGCTGATTACATGATCCAATTCTGCCATTTGCAAACCACTGCCTTCAGCAATCTTGCATGAGGAGGCCACCAGCCAGTGGCTTACTGACCATACCTGGCATTGGGTGTGTTCTCTTTGGCTGGCTATTTCTGGCATACAAGTGTGTCATGTTGGAGCAAAGTTTTAAACACTGGAGATTTCATATAAAAGTCCAGATTTCCAGAGTCTTTTGAGAAATGGAAAAATTTTACCAATAGTTATATGACCTATTGGCAGACACTGATTGGAGCTGAGAAGCACCTGCTTCCTGGTTCCCCACAGACTCAGTCACTCCTTGTCATCTCCCTGACACTGAATATCAGCTTCCATTTAAGACTGAGCTTGTGTTGTTATTTTCTTAAAAGAGAAAAAGTAGTAATTTACTGTATGAATGAGTAAAAAAGCCACATTATTTTTATCACATACAACCTGCTTCATTTATTTGTTATCTTTAGATGTCTGTAAGCACTTCAGTTTGTGATCCATAGCATAGAGTGTTTAAGGCAGACAGCCAAGGATAGAAATGTGGGCAATATCCACAATAAAAAAAAAAAATGTTTTTAAAGAAAAAAGAGCTCTAGAAAGATATTAAAAGGGAATAACCAGAGGGTTAGGGGCAAACCCATAAGAATAGGACTTCAGGGTCAAGAGCATCCAATTCAAGCTGTATAGTCTCCCTTAAGCCAAAGGCATTTGTGGATTTAACTGGCAAAACTGCCAATGACACTTCTCTTGTTAGATGATTCATTTCGGCATCTGAACCCCATGGTTTGCAAGAAAATCAAAAAGGATTTCACAGAGGGAGACCTGCCTTAACATGCCAGGACTGAGAGGATGAGGATACTAAACGCAGTCACCAGTGTGAGAAACGTGCTCACTGGTCCGAACTTAGTCAAAGAGGGCAGCGGAGCAAGGCTTTAATGGTGGTCTTGCAGGATCAGATGCCTGGTGAGCAGCACACTCAGGGTGCTCAAACAGCAATTTATTTCTCGGCACGCAAGTCCCTCCCCTGGTTCTTCGCTGGCTGAGTACCACAGGGTTCACATTCTTTCCCAGATGTCGCCTAAGCAAGTTATATCCATATTAGGCTTTCTTTACATTTGTCTTAATTTTATTGGCTGGTTTAAACTTTTTCTGCATTTTTTTTGAAGTGACGCACAGCCCGCTCTTTCTCAATCTCCCTCCCTCTCCCAGCTGGAGTGACTCCCTGGTACATGCTCTGACATGTAGGCTTCTTGTTAATACTCTTTTTTTTTTTTTAAGTTAATTCCTCTGGGAATAAATCACATTTAGTTTTATGCCATTTCTAACAACAGATACTATTTTTGGTTGTGGTATTTTTTGGATTGAACAAGAATGTGGCTCCCATACAAGGCCTGCTACTTAGAGTAAGGGTCATGAGAAAGAGGTGGTAATGGAAGCCCATGTCTCAGTGTGCGTTGGGACTAAGCACTCCAGCTTAACTAGCTGTGAGTAAAAGCAGACTATTTCCAGAATCTCTGGCCTGGCCTTAATACATCTCCACATCAATAGGTGTTGCCATGGGGTGAAGAGAAGTAGTCCATCTCCATATCAACAGGTGATTACAAGGGTGGAGGGAGCAAGGCTTTATCTGGACTGGAGAGGTTGTGTGGGATCCCTTTTTGCAGCCAGGTGGTGAGAGACATGGGTGAGCAGAAGTAGATGACTGCTTGTAAGCAATAAACGAGTTTCTCCCACTTTATTTCTCCCTTTGATTTCAGCTTCAAAGGTAATTTGCCCCAGACTGGGAACATATTCCTCACCCAGCCAACCGATTTACACCTGCCATCCATTGGAGTGTCTCAAATCACCTCCCAAGCTGGTCACAGTTACTGAGGTCAGAGCACAGCATGAAAATATTCTTATTAGACCTTGAGTCCACACTTGTGGTGGCTTACTGTCCCAGCACATCATTAGATAAGTTGAAGTCCTAGCAATAAGGCTCTGAGAGGATTTGGGTCACATAAGGAAGTCATTTACATTCAGCTTTAACCCTATAGTGCTTAGAATAATAGATCATTTGAAGAATTGAAGGTCTAACTTTCAAATGCATCACAAAAGAATCAAGTCGCCTAGGAATTAACAATTGAATATTGCAGTAGACACTTTGAAGGGAGGAAACAAAATAAGCTCTTCTGCAATTTTCAAAAAAATACTGAACACTTAACCCCAAACAAAAATAATTTTAAAAAGGATTTTCGCCTTACCACTAATCGTTTTTGTTTAATAATAAAGGAAGAAGAAACAAAAAGACAAACGAGTCTTGTCATTCTTGAAAGGGAGTATTTGCTTTTCTTTTGTTCTTTCAAATCCCAGGGGAGCAATGCAGGCTGAAGCTTCTCTTTGCCTTTTTATCTGCCAGGAAATTGTGCACAAAGGCAAGGCTTCTCTGGGCAGGGCAGAGACGTTTGTCTTTTCTTTTTTCTATTCCCTGTTGAGCTGAGCCTTTAAAAATGTTGCCCACTGTGTTTCTCTTGTGTTGTTCTGTTTTACCATGTTAGCAAGTTAAAATGAATGCATATTTTACAGTGTTCACAAGTGGAAATCTGTATTTCTTTGATTATGAATAAAGGTTGAGCTGCTAAAATAAGGGTAAATTTGTTTAGAATTAGTATACATAAAGTACTCCATATGTTATATTATCCACCATAGCATGAACTAACCAAATCTCCAATATCTAAGATTTTACAATGAGTAAAATAATGCATATAGAAAATAAACATTTGTGGGTAAAATTGTAGTATTTCCAGAATATTTCCCTGGCTTTAGTACATCTGCATATCAATAGGCATTCAGAGATGGAAAGAAGTATGGCTTTAGTGCATTTGCATCATTCCTCAGGGGTGGAGAGAAGTTCATCTCCATATCAATGGGTAATTACCTGGGCAACGGAGGGCTTAGCTGTACCTGAGACGTGAGGGGAGGGCCGGTTTTGCTTCTGCTGGAGTAGGAAAGAGAGAAGGGCCCAGACTGCAGTTTGTAAGCAATAAATGGATTTTAAACTTTGTTTCTCCCTTTGACTGATTTTGGTTTTAGAGGCATTTTACCCCGGGATTTCCTCTCCCCAGACTTACAATATTATTTTTATTTTTATTCCCTGCAGTATGGCCAAGCATACGACAAAATGGCTAACATGACTCACAGGGCAAAAATGACTTAGTGCTTATTAGTCTACAGAGGGTCATTTTCTTACCCCAAACTTGTCAATCAAATAAATCTCTTCTCCTCTTGGGAAGGAGATCAGGAGTATGGTTAGTTTAGCTGAAATCTCCCCTTGTGAAACATCAGACCTAGGAATGAGGGGAATCCTTGAAAGGATCTACTAGATCTGCCGGAGCTCCAGGGATGGTTGTGCCAGGCAGGTTGGTAGAGGGCAGGATGAGAGAATGACGGGCCGTGCATGTTTGGACCATGTAGCAAAACATAAATAAATGGTAGCTCTTAAGATGAGGATAAATATGGCCTCCAAGTGCAATACTGTCTCGTTTATGTAACAATAATACTGGTACTTTACCTTTCTTTGTCTATCTTTTATCAAAGGCTTTCAGGCCTGCCCATGATCACTCAGTGAGGGCAAGCAGCCGCCTGGACCTACAGCCCCAAACTCCTGTCTCCGCCATGAATGGTGCTCACAAAAGGGGACCACATGGCCATGAACTTTAGGCCTTGCAGTGGAGGCAAACCTCTTCATCAGCCTTTCAAACCTACCTATAGATACCTGAGATCATTAGGATTTTGAAGGCTCTTCATATTTTATGAGTTTAATTATAACCAATATTGAAATTGTGGTCAGTTTTCCATAACCATTTATTGACTTGGTAACTATGTATCATAGAAGAAATAGAAGATCACTCTGTATGTGATCATTCAATATACAAATAAACTAAAATATCTGCAATGGGCAAAATGAGGTCAACATATTTCCAGGTCATGGCTAATCACAAAATATAAAAAGCAATGATAAAATATAAAATATGTTTTGCTTTCTCATTTTGTCATCTTAGTGACTAGACCCACCTTCTACTACAAAAGCCCCGAAGGCCAGAAACTTTTTTTTTCATAATTTACCCTTAACTAGGGCTGTAGACAGGTGGCCAAGATGGTTGCAGCAAGGACATGCAAGCATGAAGAAAGGAGGTGCAGAAGCACAGGCAGTAAGAGCTCAGTGTGATGGGGAGAGGAGCAGAGACCAGCCTCCCGTGGCCGCTATGCCAGGGCAGCAGTGGCACAGCATCCTGTGGCCACAACCAGCAGGGTGTGGGGAGGCACCGTCCATTCAGACTTTTCCTGGTGCCATTGTAGTTGTGATTCTGGCCCTCTAGCTTTGGTTTCTGCCCATTTCCTAAGCCTATTCTCTCCAGCTATCCTGGCTATTTAATATCCTTCCAATAAACGCCTGTATGCTTAAATTGGCTGCAATCAGTTTTTGGCTTGCAAATAAAAAATCCCAACTGATGAGCTGCTGAATTGATCTGTTCATGTAACAGGTATCTACAGACTGCATAATATGTGCTGGTCACTGTCCTAAAAATTAGGAGTACCACAATGAATGCAATCAATAAGATACTTGCTGTTATGAACATGAGTTTTAGTTAGGAGTAGAAAGACAGTATATAAGAAAATAAATAAATAAATGAACAAATAATGTCAGTAGTGGTAAGTGTTATGGGAAAAAAAAATAGTATACCTGTGAAGAAGAAACCAGGGAGCAGGAGCTGTTCCACTTTGGATTGGGAGGCAGGAGAGCTCTCTGAAGAGAGAATATCTGGTCTGAGACCTGAATGCAAAAAAGAAGGCAGTCATGGGAGAGTTGTAGGGCAAGACATCCCAGGTGAAAGGAACAGCAGGAGCGGGGATCCTAGGGTGGGAAGAGACTTGGCGGGTCTGAGCGACAGTAAAGAGGAAGGTACAGAGAGAGTGCCGTGAGGAAGTGGGAGTGGTGGATGATGAAGTTTGACTGAGGCCAGGGCTTGTAGCATCTTGTAAGGCCCTGGTAAGGGGTTCTGGTTTTGTCCTAAGCACAATAAGCAGCCATTTGAGGATTTTAGGTAAGAAAGTGAGAGAAACTGATTCAAATTTTAAAAAGATGGTTCTGATGCTCTATGGAGAATGGATTATAAAAAGACAAGGGTGGAAGCCAGACGACCTGTCGGGTGCCTGTTGCAGGAGTCCCAGGGAGTTAGGACAGACACAAAGGATTTTTCCTTCAGGACCTCTAAGTCATACCAGATGCAGAGACAAGGTCAAGAAAGCCTGCTTATATTAATCAGGGGCACTGTGACTGAGGGCCACCATGTAATGCTTGAATAAACACTTCCACTTCCAAGCAGATGAGAAAGCCAAACCATTTTAATTCCATTTTTATTTAATTTTCCATTCCATTCAGCTGAAAAGAACAAGCAGGCAAACATCTCTGCTCAATTTTTCTTCAGCTTTGTGATTCAGAGAAATAGAACATAATGTCCGCAGAACCAACACTCATTTCCTCACACTGAGATGTGTTCTTGGTTAATTCAAGGTTTCATGGCAAAGAATGTTTACTTGAGATTGCAGAACTATAGGCTGGTCAAAGTCATTGTGCAAGTAGTTGTCTTCACCTAGAATATTTGTGTACAGTTTTGTGTATAGTACAGTTTGTGTATATTTAAACAAGCCAGATATTTTAGAATCCTGGTGTGTGGTGCTCCAAGTTCTTTATAATTAACTCAATAAAATCGATTTAAAAAATTATCAACAGTAAATATTGATTATGTGTCACTATTTATCAATTCCATTAATTTTTCTGCAAAACTATTCATAACCTTAAAATAAGAACATCTAAGAACAATTTATGAAATAATTCAATGAAAGTGTTCTTCTTTTGCCCTTCACAGCAATATGGAATTTTTTGGTCCTTCTAATAATTCCTCATAGAGAATGAAATAGATAACTATAGTACTACCAAATTAATTGACTCCGTTTAATCATTTCCATGTACAATTTAAATACACTCTTATGAAGATTTCACATGATAAAACAATGTGGTTACTATATTCACCCATGTTATTGTGTTCCCCCAATACCCCATTGCAGTCACTGCTCAACAGTGCAGTAAGATGCCACAGAGTCACTCTTTGCCTTCTCTGTGCTACACTATCTTCCCCATGATCCCCCCAATACCATGTGTGCCAGTCATAATACCCATAAATCAACTCCCTCCCTTCTCACCTTTGGTAACCACTAGTCCCTTCTTGGAGTCTGTGAGTCTGTTGCTGTTTTGTTCCTTCAATTTTGCTTTGTTGTTATACTCCACAAATGAGGGAAATCATTTGGCACTTCTCTTTCTCAGCCTGGCTTATTTCACTGAGCATAATACCCTCTAGCTCCATCCATGTTGTTGCAAATGGTAGGATTTGTTTCTTTCTTATGACTGAGTAGTATTCCATTGTGTATATGTACCACCTCTTCTTTATCCATTCATCTACTGATGGGCATTTAGGTTGCTTCCATATCTTGGCTATTGTAAAAAGTGCTGCGATAAACATAGGGGTGCATATGCCTTTTTGAATCTCAGAAATTATATTCTTTGGGTAAATTCCTAGGAGTGGAATTCCCAGGTCAAATGGTATTTCTATTTTTAGTTTTTGAGGAACCTCCATATTGCTTTCCACAATGGTTGAACTAATTTGCATTCCTACCAGCAGTGTAGAAGGGTTCCCCTTTCTCTGCATCCTCACCAGTGTCTTCTGTTTGTTTTTTGGATGTTGGCCATCCTAACTGGTGTGAGGTGATATCTCATTGTGGTTTTGATTTGCATTTCCCTGATGATTACCTACGTGGAGCATCTTTTATCTGCCTGTTGGCCATCTGAATTTCTTCTTTGGAGAATTGTCTGCTCATATCCTCTGCCCACTTTTTAATCAGGTTATGGATGTTAACCCCTTGTTGGATATGTCATTTACAAATATATTCACCCATACTGTAGGATGCCTTTTTGTTCTGTTGATGGTGTCCTTCGCTGTACAAAAGCTTTTTAGTTTGATGTAGTCCTGTGTGTTCATTTTTACTTTTGTTTCCCTTGCTCAAGGAGATGTATTATGAAAAAAGTTGTTCATGTTTATATTCAGGATATTTTTACCTATGTTGTCTTCTAAGAGTTTTATGACTTATATTCAGGTCTTTGATCCACTTTGAGTTTACTTTTGTGTGTGGGATTAAACAATAATCCAGTTTCATTCTCTTGCATGCAGCTGTTCAGTTTTGCTGACCCCAGTTGTTGAAGAGGCTGTCATTTCCCCATTGTATGTCCATGGCTTCTTTATCATATATTAATTGCCCATATATGCTTGGGTTTATATATGGACTCTCTAGTCTGTTCCATGGGTCTATGGGTCTGTTCTGGTGCCAGTACCAAATTGTCTTGATTACTGTGGCTTTATAGTCGAGCTTGAAGTTAGGGAGCATAATCCCCCCAGCATTATTCTTCCTTCTCAGGATTGCTTTGGCTATTTGAGGTCTTTTGTAGTTCCATATAAATTTTAGAACTATTTTCTCTAGTTCATCGAATAATGCTGTTGGTATTTTGATAGCGATTGCATTGAATCTGTAGATTGCTTTAGGCAGGATGGCCATTTTGACAATATTAATTCTTCCTATCCATGAGCATGGAATATATTTCCATTTATTGGTATCTTCTTTAATTTCTCTCATGAGTGTCTTGTAGTTTTCAGAGTACAGGTATTTCACTTCCTGGGTTACGTTTATTCCTAGGTATTTTATTCTTTTTGATGCAATTGTGAATGAAATTGTTTTTCTGATTTCTCTTTCTATTAATTCATCACTAGTGTATAGAAATGCAACAGATTTCTGTGTATTAATTTTGTATCCTGCAACTTTGCTGAATTCAGATTTTAGATCTAGTAGTTTTTGAGTGGATTCTTTAGAGTTTTTTATATACAATATCATGTCATCTGCAAACAGTGACAGTTTAACTTCTACTTTACCTATATGGATGCCTTTTATTTCTTTGTGTTGTCTGATTGCCATGGCGAGAACCTCCAGAACTATGTGGAATAGAAGTGGAGAGAGTGGGCATCCTTGTCTTGTTCCTGATCTTAAAGGAAAAGCTTTCAGCATCTCACTGTTAAGTATGATGTTTGCTGTGTGTTTGTCATATATGGCCTTTAATATGTTGAAGTACTTGCCCTCTATATATATTTTGTTAAGAGTTTTTATCATGAATGGATGTTAAATTTTTTTCAAATGCTTTTTCAGCATCTATGGAAATGATCATGTGGTTTTGTCCTTTTTGTTGATGTGGTGGATGATGGTGATGGATTTTCTAATATTGTACCATCCTTGCATCCCTGGAATAAATCATACTTGATCATGATGAATGATCTTTTTGATGTATTTTGAATTCATTTTGCTAATATTTTGTTGAGTATTTTTGCATCTATGTTCATCAGGGATAATAGTCTGTAATTTTCTTTTTTGTGGTGTCTTTGCCTGGTTTTGGTATTAGGGTAATGCTGGCCTCTTAGAATGAGTTCGGAAGTATTCCCTCCTCTTCTACTTTTTGGAAACTTTAAGGAGAATGGGTATTAGGTCTTCACTAAAGGTATGATAAAATTCAACCGTGAGGCCATCTGGTCCAGGAGTTTTGTCCTTAAGTAGTTTTTTGATTACCAATTCAATTTCATTACTAGTAATAGGTCTGTTCATATTTTCTGTTTCTTTCTGGATCAGCCTTAGGAGGTTGTATTTTTCTAGAAAGTTGTCCATTTCTTCTAGGTTATCCAGTTTGCTAGCATATACTTTTTCATAGTACTCTCTAATAATTCTTTGTATTTCTGTGCTATCTGTAGAGATTTTTCCTTTCTCCCTTCTCATTCTGTTTTGTGTGTAGACTCTCTTTTTTTCTTGATAAGTCTGGCTAGGGGTTTATCTATTTTGTTTATTTTCTTGAAGTACCAGCTCCTGCTTTTATTGATTCTTTCTATTGTTTTATTCTTCTCAATGTTATTCATTTCTGCTCTAATCTTTCTTATGTCCCTCCTTCTACTGACTTTGGGCCTCATTTGTTTTTCTTTTTCTAGTTTTGTTAATTTTGAGTTTAAACTGTTCATACGGGGTTGTTCTTCTTTCTGGAGGTAGACCTGTTTGCAATATACTTCCCTCTTAGCATGGCATTCACTGCGTCCCACAGATTTTGCAGTGTTGAATTATTGTTGTCATTAGTCTCCATATATTGCTTGATCTCTGTTTTTATTTGATCATTGGTCCATTGGTCATTTAGGTGGATGTTGTGAAGCCTCCATGTGTTTGTGTGATTTTTCATTTTCTTTACATTATTTATTTCTAGTTTCATAGCTTTGTGATCTGAAAAGCTGATTCGTACAATTTCAATCTTTTTAATTTACTGAAGCTCTTTTTGTGGCCTAGTATAGGATCTATTCTTGAAAATGTTCTATATGCACTTGAGAAGAATGTGTATTCTGTTACTTTTGTGTGGAGAGTTCTGTAGATGTCCATTAGGTCCATCTCTTCTGATGTGTTGCTCAATGCCTCTGTGTCCTCAATTATTTTCTGTCTGGTTGATCTGTCCTTTAGAGTGAGTGGAGTGTTGAAATCTCCTAAAATGAAAGCATTGCATTCTATTTCTCCTTTTAATTCTGTTTGTATTTGTTTCACATATGTAGGTGCTCCTGTGATGGGTACATAGATATTTATAATGGTTATATGCACTTGTTGGATTGACCCCTTTATCATTATGTAATACCTTTGTTTGTCTCTTGTGACGTTCTTTGTTTTAAACTCTATTTTCTCTGATACAAGTACTGCAACACCTGCTTTTTACTCCCTATTAGTTGACGTGAAATATCTTTTTCCATCCCTTCACTTTTAGTCTGTGTATGTCTTTGGGTTTGAAGTGAGTCTTTTATAGGCAGCATATTTGAGGTGTCTTTGGGTCCTGTTTTTTTATCCATTCACTGACTCCATGTCTTTTGATTGGTGCATTCAGACCATTTACATTTAGGGTGATTATCGATAGGTGTGTACTTATTGGCATTGCAGGCTTTAGATTCTTGGTTACCAAAGGTTCAAAGGTAAATTCCTTACTATCTAAGACTCTAACTTAACTCACTTAGCATGCTATTGTAAACACAATCTAAAGGTTCTTTTCTTTCCCTCCTTTCCTTCCCCCTCCATTCTTTTTATATCAGGTATCATATTCTGTACCCTTTGTCTATCTCTTTTTTTTATAATTTATTTTGGTATCATTAATCTACAATTACATGTGCAATACCATGGTGATTAAACTACCCCCTTCATCAGGTCCCCCCCACCAACCCCATTACAATCACTGTCCATCAGCGTAGTGAGATGCTATAGAATCACTACTTGTCTTCTCTGAGTTGTATAGCCCAACCCATGCCCTCCCAACATTGCTTCTGCTAATCGTAATGCACCTTTTATCCTCTTATCCTTCCCTTCCCACCCATCTTCCCCAGTCTCTTTCCCTTTGGTAACTATTAGTCTGTTCTTGGATTCTGTGAGTCTGCTGCTGTTTTGTTCCTTCAGTTTTTTTTTTCTTTGTTCTTATACTCCACATATGAGTGAAATCATTTGATACTTGTCTTTTTCAGCATGGCTTATTTCACTGAGAATAATACCCTCTAGCTCCATCCATGTTGTTTCAAAGGGTAGGATTTGTTTTCTTCTTATGGCTGAATAACATTCCATTGTGCATATGTACCACATCTTCTTTATCCATTCATCTACTGATGGACACTTAGGTTGCTTCCGTTTCTTGGCTATTGTAAAGAGTGCTGCAGTAAACATAAGGGTGCATCTGGGCTGCTGCATTCTTAGGGCAAATTCCTAGGAGTGGGATTCCTGGGTCAAATGCTATTTCTATTTTGAGTTTTTTCAGGAACCTCTATACTGCTTTCCACAATGGTTGAAGTAATTTGCATTCTCACCAGCATTGTAGGAGGGTTCCCTTTTCTCCACATCCTCGCCAACATTTGTTGTTGTTTGTGTTTTAGATGTAGGCCATCCTCACTGGTGTGAGGTGATATCTCATGGTGGTTTTAATCTGCATTTCTCTGATGAATAGCAATGTGGAGCATCTTTTCATGTGCCTGTTGGTGATCTGAATTTCTTCTTTGGAGAACTGTCTATTTATGTCCTCTGCCCATTTCTTAATTGGATTATTTGTTTTTTTTTTTCTTGAGGTATGTGAGTTTTTATATATATTGGATGTCAACCCCTTCTCAGATACATCATTTATGAATATATGTTCCCATACTGCAGGATGTCTTTTTGTTCTACTGATGGTGTCCTTTGCTGTACAGAAGCTTTTCAGCTTGATATAGTCCCACTTGTTCACTTTTGCTTTTGTTTCCCTTCCCTGGGAAGATATGTTCATGAAGAAGTCACTCATGTTTATGTCCAAGAGATTTTTGCCTATGTTTTTTTCTAAGAGTTTTATGGTTTCATGACTTACATTCAGGTCTTTGATCCACCTTGAGTTTACCTTTGTGTACGGGGCTAGACAGTAGTCCAGTTGCATTTTCTTACATGTACCTGTCCAGTTTTTCCAACACCAGCTGCTGAAGAGGCTGTCATCTCCCCATTGCATATCCAAGGCTCCTTTTTCAAATATTAATTGTCTGTATATGTTAGGGTTAATGTTTGGATTTTCTATTCTGTACCACTGGTCTGTGGGTCTGTATTTGTGCCAATACCAAATTGTCTTGATTACTGTGGCTTTGTAGTAGAGCTTGAAGTCAGGGAGCGTAATTCCCCCTATTTTATTCCTCCTTCTCAGGATTGCTTTGGCTATTCGGGGTCTTTTCTGGTTCCATATGAATTTTAGAATTATTTGTTTCAGTTCATTGAAGAAAGTTGTTGGTAGTTTGATAGGGGTTGCATTGAATCTGTAGATTGCTTTAGGTAGTATAGCCATTTTGACAATATTTATTCTTCTTAGCCAAGAGCATGGGATGCATTTCCATTTGTTAGTGTCCTCTTTAATTTCTCCTAGGAGTGTCTTGCAGTTTTCAGAGTACAGGTCTTTCACTTCCTTCGTTAGGTTTATTCCTAGGTATTTTATTCTTTTTGATGCAATTGTGAATGGAATTGTTTTTATGATTTGTCTTTCTGTTAGTTCATCGTTAGTGTATAGGAAAGCAACAGATTTCTGTGTGTTAATTTTGTATCCTGCGACTTTGCTGAATTCAGATATTAGTTCTAGTAGTTTTGGAGTGGAGTCTTTAGGGTTTTTTATGTACAGTATCATGTCATCTGCAAATAGTGACAATTTGACTTCTTCTTTACCAATCTGGATGCTTTGTATTTCTTTGTTTTGTCTGATTGCCATAGCTAGGACCTCCAGTACTATGCTGAATAACAGTGGAGAGAGTGGGCATCCCTGTCTTGTTCCTGATCTTAGATGAAAAGCTTTCAGCTTCTCGCTGTTAAGTAAATGTTAGCTGTGGGTTTGTCATATATGGCTTTTATGATGTTAAAGTACTTGCCCTCTATACCCATTTTGTTGAGAGTTTTTATCATGAATGGATGCTGAATTTTGTCAAATGCTTTTTCAGCATCTGTGGAGATGATCATGTGGTTTTTGTTCTTCTTTTTGTTGATGTGGTGGATGATGTTGATGGATTTTCAAATGTACCATCCTTGCATCCCTGAGATGAATCCCACTTGAACATGGTGTATGATCCTCTTGATGTATTTTTGAATTCGGTTTGCTAATATTTTGTTGAGTATTTTTGCATCTACATTCATCAGGGATATTGGTCTGTAATTTTCTTTTTTGGTGAGGTCTTTGCCCAGTTTTGGTATTAGAGTGATGCTGGCTTCATAGAAAGAGTTTGGAAGTATTCCCTCCTCTTCTATTTTTTGGAAAACTTTAAGGAGAATGGGAGTTATTTCTTCTCTATATGTCTGGTAGAATTCAGAGGTGAATCCATCAGGTTCGGGGGTTTTGTTCTTGGGTAGTTTTTTGATTACCGATTCAATTTCATTACTGGTGATTGGTGTGCTTAGTTTTTCTGTTTCCTGCTTGGTCAGTCTTGGAAGGTTGTATTTTTCTAAGAAGTTGTCCATTTCTTCTATGTTTTGCAGCTTGTTAGTATATAGATTCTCATAATATTCTCTTATAATTCTTTGTAATTCTATGGGGTCCATCATTATTTTTCCTTTCTCATTTCTGATTCTGTTTATGTGTGTAGATTCTCTTTTTCTTTTAATGAGTCTGGCTAGGGGTTTATCTATTTTGTTTATTTTTCAAAGAACAAGCTCTTGGTTTCATTGATTTTTTTCTATTGTTTTATTCTTCTCAGTTTTATTTATTACTTCTCTGATCTTTATTATGTTCCTCCTTCTGGTGACTTTGGGCCTCATTTGTTCTTCTTTTCCCAATTTCAGGAATTGTGTCTTTAGATTGTTCATTTGGGAATGTTCTTCCTTCTTTAAATAGGCCTGGATTGCAATATACTTTCCTCTTAGAACTGCCTTTGCTGCGTCCCACAGAAGTTGTGGCTTTGTGTTGTTGTTGTCATTAGTCTCCATATATTCTTTGATTTCTGTTTTGATTTGGTCGTTAACCCATTGATTAATTAGGAGAATGTTGTTAAATCTCCATGTATTTGTGAGCCCTTTTGATTTCTTTCTAAAATTTATTTCTAGTTTTATACCTTTGTGATCTGAGAAGTTGGTTGGTAGAATTTCAATATTTTTTACTTTACTGAAGTTTCCATCCCTTCAGACTCCCTCTCTGGTGTCTGGGTCTGGATTAGCTTTGTTTGTACCATATTCCTCTGTCTTTTCATGGCAATAGAAGTGGTTGCTGGTAGGTGCCACGTATGTCAGCTGGGCTCTTTAAGTCTTTAAAAAAAAAAGAAAGAAGAGAAAGATGAGAGAAAGAAAAGAAAGAAAAGAAAAGAGGAAAAAAACACCAAAAAACAAAAAAACAAACAGAAAGACGTCCACAGGGAGTAGATTCTGTGAGGATGCTGTATGTGGCGCTGTTGCTCCACTATTCCGCAGCTGCAGCTGTGCCGCTCAACAGAGTCCTTTGTAGCTCTGACCAGGGCAGGAACGAATGGGAGGCTGCTGATCTCTGTGGGAAGTTTCAGTAGGGCTACTTTTTCCCAGTTGCCAGCCAAGGGGTCCAAAATTCCCCAGGACTCCCAGCCTGCTGGGCCAAGTGTGCTGTAACGATCCTGTTCCTCCATTGGGCCCCTATCACTTTAAGACCGCTAAAAAAAAAACGTGCGCTTTTCTTTTGTCCCAGGGAGCCAGCTGCGAGGACCCGGTGCATTCCCCAGCTCAGATCCTGCACCCTCTGTCTCTCCAATCTCCGATACATCACACGATGTGTGTCAGCACTCCCGGCGCAGATCACCAGGGCTGGTTATTTCATGGGCCTGTACTTCCACTCCCTCCCAGCTCTGAATCCTCTCCTCCCACCAGTGCGCTGGGGTGGGGGAGTGCTTGGGTCCCGCCGGGTCGCGGCTCTGTATCTTACCTGCCTCGTGAGGTGCTGAGTGCTCTCAGGTGTAGATGCATGCTGTGTGCTGTCCCATATCTTCTGGTCTCTCTTTTAGGAATAGTTGTATTTGTTGTATTTTCATAAATATATATGGTTTGGGGAGGAGATTTCCGCCACCCTGCTCACGCCACCATCTTCCTGTAACTCTCTCATTTTATTTCTAAATAAAATCCTCTGCCCTGGCTCTCCTAAAAAATAATAATAAATAAAATAAATAAAAGCTTTATGATTTTAGATTTTTCACTTAGGTTTATGATATGACTCAAATTAATATTTGTGTGGGGCATGAAATAGGAAATGAAATTCAATATTTTCTGTGTGGATATCCAGTTGTTCTAGCACCATTTGGTGAAAAAGTTTTCTTTACCCAATGGGTTTCTTTAACATTTAATATAATTATTTTCATTGTTGGATTTTAAGTCTACCATTTTATTTTTTGTTTTCCTTTTCCTTAGTTTATTTAAGTAATTTTTAGAATGCCATTTTAATTTACCTATTGACATTTTAGCTGTTACCTCATTGAGTTAACTTTATAATTGTACTGGTAGCTATAGGAATTAAAATATATAATGTTAAATTCTCACAGCATGCTTAAATATTGTTTCGCTTCACATTCTATAGCAATTTTGTAACAATGGGGTATATTCTTATTTATCCCATTCTATCCTTTATGCTAAAGTTTTCATATATATTACAGATTGTGTTCAAAACCTCATAAGACAATGTTTTAATTTTTGGTTAAAGCGTCATGTATATTTTAAAGAAATCAAAGGAAAATTTTATATTCAACACATATTTACCTACATAGCCAATCAGTTACTAAGTTCTTTCAAATCTTTCTTTTTAAATGTATCTTACATTATTTTTCTCTTTATTCTATTATCACATTTGTCCTTATACTACCTCATGACTAGACGATACCTCCTAACTAATCATTTTTCCTTCAGACTCCCTATTATCAAATCTTCTCTCCCAGATGCTGTAATTAGGAATGGGGCAACAACAAGGATCCCTGGACTCTTCTTCGAGTAGAGACAGGATGTCTAACCTAACTCAGTGAATTGCCTGAAAGTAGAGCCTGTCTTAGAAAATTTTGTATTCTCTGCATTGCCTTGCATTGGGCCTTGCACAAAGAAAGCACACTATGAATATTTATTAGATTGTTGGATGAACAAAGAAACTCTTTTTTCTTATCCACAATAAAGGAGAACCTGTGTTGCTGAAACAAAGTTATCACTCTGAAAACGATAATGACAGCTAACGAGATGCAGTTATATGCTATTGCTTCTCAGTGAAAATAAACAAGAAACAAACAACTTCATTTTGTGCATAAAATAAAGAATGACTGTAGGCAGTTAAGAGAATCCTGTTGGAAAGGGGATGAAAAATTATAAATCTCCCAGAAATCTTCCAGAATCTACCATATATCATATCACGTATGACATATTATGTCATATATCATATCAATCAAGCACAAGGCAGTTTAATTTCAGAATGAGAAAAGCAAAAATTTATATATTTAGGTTATTAAATTTATCATCTAATATTGCCAAAAACATGGTGGCAGCTTATGAATGTCTCCAGGTGCCTGCTTTATTTTCTAAAAGATGTAAGCTGAGGTGCTAAATGCTATTTTCTTCTTTTTTTTCCTTTTTTTTTGTATTTTGCCCTGCATGTGTGTGTGTGTGAGTGTGTGTAAGCAGGTATATTTTATGCTCATCTAGCTAAATAAACTGCTGAACTTACAAACTGAGAGGATACTCCTTGAAATGACAGACTAACTCAACAACTGGATTTCAACTAAGACCTGCTAAGAAAAATGCACTACAGGGACCTAAAGACAAAAGGAGGACAGTTTAATTAAAACTGGCTTAAGAATGGAAACCTTAATGTATTACAGTCCCAGAGCAGCACAGATCTTGAGACAAGATTCTTAAGGGAACTGTCAATAATAAAGATGCAATTATCTGGACCGATTGCTCAGGAGACTCAGCTTGTTGTCAGTAGTGCCCCATGTTGTTTCCCAGGCCATAATGACTTGGCAGAGAAATAACCTGGCAGAGTGTGCTGGAAATAGCTGCTTTATAATTACATTGCTACTTTCTGTAAATCTGACAATGAGGTAATATCTGATATACAAAAATTAATCATACATTCAGAGAGTTCTCTGTCTCATGAGTGGAATTTCCACTCATACATACAACCTAGTCACAGAAACCTCTAGGAAACTAGGTCCAAAAAACCAATTATGGAGAGAAAAGGCCAGATTTGCCAAAAGGATTTTCAGTATATTTGGCAAACTCTAGGTCCCAGGTTCAGATCTTACAGTATTTTCTACTTTCTTGATGTTGTGATGTGACCTCCATTGGCTGTGTCAGCTGTGAGTTCCAGAAGCATCCCACAGAGTGGCAGATAAGGGCCCACACAGTTGGGGTCAGGCAAAGGCAGACCGTGGCTCCGCATGTCCTCTTTTCCTGCTCTACCATCCTCGGGGGTGGCCAAGGCCCTTCAGAGATGCTACCAGATTTCCAGACTGGGAATGGAAAACATCAGGGACGGCACTAACAGACCTCTACTCACATCCTCCCCCACCCCGTCAGTGATGGGTAAGATTGACTGTCTGGTGTCTTTCCAACTGTGTCCCTAGCTCACCCAGTTTTTACCCAACTAAAATAAACCACAATGTGTCTGCCCATGCCCAAAATAACAAACTTTTTAAAAATTATTTAAACAGACCCAAAGGATAGTTATGGTTGTAGTTTTCTTCAAAGCAAATTAGCTGATTTTTTTAGATGTAAGTGGCTGAACCCACAGGCTGTCTCACCTCTCAGTAAGCACAGCTCCCTTGCAGCACACATCACTTCTCTACCACCTCCTTCCCCGTGCAATGGCTCTAGATTTGGCCCATGTGCATGGTCCCTCCCCACAACTGGGAAGTTGCATCAAAGATCCTAGTCTCCTCTGATTCCCACTCCTTGGCCGAAGTTGATTCATCTAAGACTGGACAGCTGATAAAAACTAGTCAGTGTTTAACCTCAGAATTTTGAAGTTGGAACTGAGAGAGGATCAGTCTGTCCCTTGATAGTGAAATTATACCACAAAGACAGGGAGCTGTTGATCTCTATGTTTCACATGTTGACTGGAGCACAGAAGAAGCTAGTCCTCAGAGGAGAACTATGAAGTAGAAGAGCAGAAAGGTGAGCAGACAAAGCCATGGTTCTAGACATTCTTGAAGCCCAGCCACATTCCTGTGCTTGGCTGGGTTACTGGCCTTTCGTCATCATGAGAACACCAACATTAGTTCCATGTAGTGTTCTTTTACAGACAGATGACTGCTATAAAATGTAGGACTGTTACTGATCCATAAAAATGTAATGTCT
>JAQQAC010008719.1:16123068-16177689 GCA_029783875.1 Phataginus tricuspis
TGCTATAAAATGTAGGACTGTTACTGATCCATAAAAATGTAATGTCTGGGAGATTCTCGAGATGGCAGCGTGAGCAGAGTGGCGAAAATCTCCTCCCAAAACCATATGTATTTTGGAAATACAGCAAATACAACTATTCCTAAAAGAGTGACCAGAAGATACAGTACAATAGCCAGGCTACATCTACATCTGTGAGAACTCAACATCTCATGGAAAGGGTAAGATACAAATCCGTGACCTGACGGGGACCCAAGCACTACCCCCACCCCAGCTCACCAGCAGGAGGAAAAGAATCAGAGTGGGGAGAGAGTGGAAGCACAGGAATGTTAAATAACCATCCCTAGTAATCTGCACTGGAAGCATAGATACACATTATATGGTGTACTGGATATTAGAGGAACGGAAAAGCAAAATCCAAGACTAAGACTGCGAACAGGTTCCCACAGCCAGCTGCCCTGGGACAAAAGAAAAGCAGGCTCTTTAAAAGTCTTAAAGGGACAAGGGTTTAACAGGTGGACAAAATCGTCCTGCCACCCTCAGCCCAGCAGGCTGGGACCTTTAAGGAACTTCAGGCGCCCTAACCCCATGGGTGGCAACGCAGCTCCAAAGACCCTCACAGTGATAAGCAGCCTGCCATTCATTCCCCACCCCACCCCCCGCCAGATGACTTGCCATTGCTACGGAGCAACCGGGGAGCAGCCCCACCCACAGCAACCACACAGAGGCTGCCCCCTGCCCGCCAATTGGCCAACACAGACAGCAGAGAGCGGCGCAGTCTGGAAGGCACTAAGGGGCTTTATTCTCACAGTGAACATGTGCTGTTCACCTGCAACCCCTGCCTGTGTCCTAGGCCATCCCGAGGTCCACCCCACCCATGGCAACTAAAGGGATTAACCCAGAGGCTGGCCCCTGTGCGTGGCCAACTGGCACAGGAAGAGGAAACTGGCGTGGAGTCCGGGAAGCACATGGGGGCTCTGTTCTTGTGGTGAACATGCGCTTCTCACCTGCAACCACCACCAGTGCCCTAGGAGATCCTGAAGACCGCCCTGCCCACGACAGCTCACGGGATTAACCCAGAGGCTGTCCCCTGCACCCAGTTGACCGGCACAGGCAGAGGAAACCGGCGCAGAGTCCGGGAAGCACATGGGGGCTCTGTTCTCACAGCGAACACACACTGCTGGCCTGCAAACACCACCAGTGCCCTAGGCCATCCCAAGGGCTACCCCACCCATGACAGCTCAAGGAATTAACCCAGAGACTGCTCCCTGTGTGCAGTTGGCTGGCACAGGCAGTGGAGATGGGCAAGGCGACCAGCAAGCATGAAGGGACTTTGTCTTTACAGCAGAACACACGCCCCACTCACCAGTGATCACTTCCATTGCGATGAAAAGCCAAAAGAACCTTGTTCAGTCCAAAATCAATAAAATACCAGAGAAAGGGCCTGATGAGACTGAAATCACCAATCTTCCATTAAAAATATTCAAAATAAAAGTCACAAGCATGCTGATGGAGCTACATAGAAATATTCAAGAGCTAAGGGATGAATTCAGGAGGGAGATAACAGAAATGAAACAAACAATGGAAGGATTTAAGAGCATCCTGGATGAGGTGCAAGAGACTGTTAATGGAATAGAAATCAGAGAACAGGAATACAGAGAAGCTGAAGCAGAGAGAGATAAAAGTATCTCTAGGAATGAAAGAATATTAAGAGAACTGTGTGACCAGTTCAAATGGAACAATATTCTCATTATAGGGTAACCAGAAGCAGAAGAGAGAAAAAAGGGATAGAAACTGTCTTTAAAGAAATAATTGCTGAAAATTTTCCTAGCTGGGGAAGGAAATAGTCTCCCAGATCATGGAAATCCACAGATCTCCCAACACAAGAGGCACAAGGAAAACACCAAGACATATAATAATTAAAATGGCAAAGATCAAAGAAAAGGACAGAGTATTAAAAGCAGCCAGAGAGAGAAAAAAGATCACCTACAAAAGAAAACCCATTAGGCTATCATCAGACTTCTCTGCAGAAACCTTATAGGCCAGAAGAGAATGGCATGATATATTTAACGTAATGAAACAGAAGGGTCCCAAACCAAGAATACTGTATCCAGCAAGATTATCATTTAAATTTGAAGGAGGGATTAAACAATTCCCAGATAAAATTGAGGGAATTTAACTCCCACAAACCATATCTACAATGTATTTTAAAGGGACTGCTCTAGATAGAAGTATGCCTAAGGCTAAATAGTTCTCATCAGAGAAAATAAAACCACAGCAAAGATAGTAGACCAATCAAACACTAAAAAAATGCAAAATAAAATCAGCTGTCAACAAAATTAATCAAGGTAAACACAAAGAGTATAGAATAAAACACCTAACATATAAAGAGTGGAGGAGGAATAAAAAGAAGGGAGAGAAATAAAGAATCATCAGACTGTGTTTATAATAGCATAAGTGAGTTAAGTTAAATGGTTAGATAGTAAAGAAGCTGCCCTTGAACCTTTGGTAACCATGAATCCACAGCCTGCAATGGCAATGACTAAATACCTATCAATAATCACCCTAAATGTAAATGGACTCAATGCACCAATAAAAAGACACAGAGTAATAGAATGGATAAAAAAGCAAGACCCATCTATATGCTACTTACAAAGAGACTCACCTCAAACCCAAAGATATACACAGACTAAAGGTGAAGGGATAAAAAAAAGATATTTCATGCAAACAACAAGGAGAAGAAGGCAGGAGTTGCAGTACTTGTATCAGACAAAATAGACTTCAAAATGAAGAAAGTAGCAAGAGATAAAGAAGGACATTACATAACGATAAAGGGGTTAGTCCAACAAGAGGATATAACCGTTTTAAACATATATGCACCCAACACAGGAGCACTGACATATGTGAAACAAATACTAAAGAAATTAAAGGAGGAAATAGAAAGCAATGCATTCATTTTAGGAGACTTCAACACACCACTCACACCTCTAGGACAGATCAACCAGACAGAAAATAAGTAAAGACACAGAGGCCCTGAACAACACACTAGAACAGATGGACCTAACAGACATCTACAGAACTCTACACCCAAAAGCAGCAGGATACACATTCTTCTCAAGTGCACATGGAATATTTTCCTGAATAGACCACATACTAGGCCACAAAAAGAACCTCAGTAAATTCAAAAATATTGAAATTCTACCAACCAACTTCTCAAATTACAAAGGTTTAAAGCTAGAAATAAAGTGTACAAAGAAAACAAAAAGGCTCACAAATACATGGAGACTTAACAGCATGCTCCTAAGTAATCAATGGATAAATGACCAAATTAAAACAGAGATCAAGCAATATATGGAGACAAATGAAAACAACAGCACAATGCCCCAACTTCTGTGGGACACAGAGAAGGCAGTATTAAGAGGAAAGTATATAGCAATCCTGGCCTTTTTAGAAGGAAGAACAATCCCAAATGAATAGTCTAAATTCACAACTATTGAAACTGGAAAAATAAGAACATATGATACCGAGTCAGCAGAAGGAGGGACATAAAAAAAGATCAGAGAACAACAAAACAATAGAAAAAATTAATGAAAGCAAGAGCTGGTTCTTTGAGAAAATAAACAAAGTAGATAAACCCCTAGCCATACTTCTTAAGAGAAAAAGAGAATCTACACACATAAACAGAACCAGAAATAAGAAAAGGAAAATCACTACAGACACCACAGAAATACAAAGAATTATGAGAATACTATAAAAATCTATATGCTAACAAACTGGATAACCTAGAAGAAATGGACAACTTTCTAGAAAAATATAACCTTCCAAGACTGACCAAGTAAGAAACAGAAAATCAAAACAGACCAATTACCAGCAAAGAAATTGGATCTGTAATCAAAAAACTACCCAAGAACAAAACCCCCAGACAAGATGGATTCACCACTGAATTTTATCAGACATTTAGAGAAGACATAATACCCATTCTTCTTAAAGTTTTCCAAAAATAGAAGAGGAGGGAATACTCCCAAACTAATTCTATGAAGCCAGCATCACTCTAATACCAAAACCAGGCAAAGACACTGCAAAAAAAGAAAACTACAGACCAATATCCCTGATGAACATACATGCAAAAATACTCAACAAAATATTAGCAAACCAAATTCAAAAATACATCAACAGGTTCATGCACCATGATCAAGTGGGATTCATCTCAGGGATACAAGGATGGTACAACATTCAAAAATCCATCAACATCATCCACCACATCAACAAAACAAAGGACGAAAACCACAGGATCATCTCCATAGATGCTGAAAAAGCATTCGACAAATTCAACATCCATTCATAATAAAAACTCTCAACAAAACGCGTATAGAGGGCAAGTATCTCAACATAATAAAGGCCAGATATGACAAACACACAGCCAACATTATTCTTAACAGTGAGAAGCTGAAAGCTTTTCCTTTAAGATCAGGAACAAGACAAGGATGCCCACTCTCCCCATTTTTATTCAACATAGTTCTGGAAGTCCTAGCCACAGCAACCAGACAACACAAAGAAATAAAAGGCATCCAGATTGGTAAGGAAGAAGTCAAACTGTCACTGTTTGCAGATGAGATGATATTGTATATAAAAATCCCTAAAGAATCCACTCCAAAACTACTAGATCTAATATCTGAATTCAGCAAAGTTGCGGGACACAAAGTTAATACACAGAAATCTGTTGCATTTCTATACACTAACGATGAACTACCAGAAAGAGAAGTCAGGAAAACAATTCTGTTCACAATCACATCAAAAAGAATAAAATACCTAGGAATAAACCTAACCAAGGAAGTGAAAGACATATACTTTGAAAACTACAAGACACTCATGAGAGAAATTTTAAAAGATACCAATAAATGGAAACACATCCCATGCTCATGGATAGTGTGGGGAAGTTGGGGTGCCTGTGGCCAGGATCCTCACTAAACTTAAACTGCCTGTTGATGTAACTGGCCTGTTGCTAGGCTACTGCTTCCACACCTTTAGGTAATAAGCTATTACTCTGCTCTATAGAGAGCTCGGCCCAGTGCTCTGGGCGGAGGCAGAGACGCTAGTGCTCGACTTACCACCGGGAGAACAAGCCTGGTAATAAACCCTTTCACCCCAAAGAACGTTCTACTGTCAATTTCTTTGGTCGCATTGAATCCATAGTGAACATGCCTGGGGCTGAAACCCATTGGCAAGACAGATAGAAAGAATTAATATTGTCAAAATGGCCAGCCTGCCTAAAGCAATCTACAGATTCAATGCCATCCCTATCAAAATACCAACAGCTTTCTTCAATGAACTAGAGAAAATTGTTCTAAAATTCATATGGAACCACAAAAGACCCCGAATAGCCAAACCAATCCTCATAAGAAAGAATAGAGCTGGGGGGATTATGCTCCCCAACTTCAGGCTCTACTACAAAACCACAGTAATCAAGACAATTTGGTACTGGCACAAGAACAGACTCATAGACCAGTGGAACAGAATAGAGAGTCCAGATATTAACCCATTCATATATCGTCAATTAATATATGATAAAGGAGCCACGGATATACAATGAGGAAATGACAGCCTCTTCAACAGCTGGTGTTGGCAAAACTGGACAGCTACATGTAAGAAAATGAAACTGGATTACTGTCTAACCCCATACACAAAGTAAACTCAAAATGGATCAAAATTCCAACAGCATTACACCTGAATGTAAGTCATGAAACCATAAAACTCTTAGAAAAAAACAAAGGCAAAATTCTCTTGGACATAAACATGAGCAACTTCTTCATGAACATATCTCCCCCAGCAAGGGAAACAAAAGCAAAAATGAACAAGTGGGACTATATCAAACTAAAGATCTTCTGTACAGCAAAGGACACCATCAGTAGAACAAAAAGACATCCTACAGTATGGGAGAATATATTCATAAATGACATATCCGATAAGGGGTTGACATCCAAAATATATAAAGAGCTCATGTACCTCAACAAACAAAAAGCAAATAAGTCAATGGAAAAATGGGCAGAGGATGTGAACAGACACTTCTCCAAAGAAGAAATTCAGATGGCCAACAGGCACATTAAAAGATGCTCGACATCACTAATCATCAGAGAAATGCAAATTAAAACCACAATGAGATATCACCTCACACCAGTAAGGATGGTCAACATCCAAAACACAAACAACAACAAATGGTGGCGAGGATGTGGAGAAAAGGGAACCCTCCTACACTGCTGGTGGGAATGTAAATTAGTTCAACCATTGTGGAAAGCAGTATGGAGGTTCCTCAAAAAACTAAAAACATAAATACCATTAGACCCAGTTATTCCACTCCTAGGAATTTACACTAAGAATGCAGGAGCCCAGTTTGAAAAAGACATATGCACCCCTATGTTTATTGCAGCACTATTTACAATAGCCAAGATATGGAAGCAACCTAAGTGTCCGTCCATAGATGAATGGATAAAGAAGAGGTGGTACATATACACAATGGAATATTATTCAGCCATAAGAAGAAAACAAATCCTACCATTTGCCACAACATGGATGGAGCTAGAGGGTATTATGCTCAGTGATATAAGCCAGGCATAGATAGACAAGTATCATATGATTTCAGTCATCTGAGGAGTAAAAGAACAATGAAAAAACTGAAGGAACAAAACAGTAGCAGACTCACAGAACCCAAGAATGGAGTAACAGTTACCAAAGAGAAAGAGACTGAGGAGGATGGGTGGGAAGGGAAAGATAAAGGGGGGAAAGAGGCTTTACGATTAGCACACATACTGTGGGGGGAAGGCAATATAACACAGAGCAGACCAGTAGTGATTCTATAGCATCTTACTATGCTGATGGACAGTGACTGTAATGGGGTATGTGGTGGGGTTGATAATGGGGGGAGTCTAGTAATCATAATGTTGCTCATGTAGTTGTACATTAATGATACCGAAATAAAAAAAATGATGTCTGTAAAATGACTACTTATAATAAAAGAAATTACTTTGACTAATCCAGAGTCAGAATTATAACTGCTTGACTATAATTAATGAAACTGTAGTCTTACTTCTTCACTAATTCCTAATATATCATACAGAACACCAAAATATGATAAAGTATTTGAAATAGCAATAATAAAATTCAGGACACTTAAAATCTGTAGGAGAGCCATACATCAAGAAGGAAATTTGAAGTATTTAAAGAAATGAAGTATGCTCACTTTAGACCTTATTTCAAACCCCCAGGATAGACTAGAGAGGACATCCGTGTAATATTATGAAAAGGTTGGGTTTGGGATTTGCAAAACTTGGCAATAAAGAATCATATTTCCATTTCTCACAGGAAACCACTTCTTAGTATTTGAGATGAAAATAACTGTACTAATCTTACTTTTAGTAGCTAACTTTAAGATGTTGAAATCGGACAGTTCAGATACCGTACAGTTATATTTCATTTAGAGTATAGCTCTAATATAAAACACTAAAACCTGAGTCTCTAGAGGTGAGAGAGCATATATATTACCCATTCCGTTGCTTACTCATAAAGTTTCCTCCTACGACTGCAAGCAGAGCTGTCTCCAACAATTGTGAATGAGCCTTATTCTGCCTCCTCTGGGAATGCAGTGAGGTTTTGCTTCCAGGCCTTCTGGAAGCCAGTGAGGAAATGGGGCTGACTGGGTTATAAATTTAGATGAACCCTCAATGAAGAGATTCTCATTTGTGCCACCTGTTGAGGCTGAGCTGAAAATGAAATATAAGGTGTCATTGGCTCAGTCCCTGGAGCACTGCTGCCACATGAACTTCCTTCAACATCAGCATGAGCTGCTTTAATTCCTTTCTCCTGTGCTCATCACATCAGCTGCCTCAGAAGTCGCCGTCGCTGTCCCCTCTTAAGGTAATTAGTTTCCACTGACATCTTCAAAGATGTCAGTGGAAACTGAAGGAGTGGATATGTCCTTCTGGGAGAAAGTATAGGGATTAAGGAAGAGGTGGCTAAGTAGAAAAATGCCCAAAATACTCACATTTAGCAGGTGAGGGAAAATAGGCATTTGAGCAGACAGACTAAATTGTGGAAGTTTCATGTCAGAGAAGCACATTTCAAGGAAAGGGCTGGTCCGCTGTGCCAGCGAGGGGTTAAAAGGGAAGTGATGCTTTGCTTTCTCCTTCCCTTCCTATTCCAGGAAGGGCTAAATTCTGGCTATTCTTTCTCTTCAGTCTGGTCCCCACTTGTTCCTTCCTTTTTATTCCAGTGTTTACTGCGTAGTGCTGGCCCTCGTTAGCTCACCTTCGGACCGCCGCGCTCTAGGGGAATGTTCACTGCCGCCATCCTGGCGGACGCTGGTGTCCACCGCTCTCAGCTCTGCCTCTCAGCCGCTGAAGATGCCCCAGAGGTTTTCACACCCAGGAAATGAATGCCAAGGGCCTTTCCACTTGGCCAAATCCCATACTTTCGAATAACACTTATAAGCAAGCTTTGGTGTATAAATAATGATGAGCATCTCACAGTAAGGAAATTTCCACACTTCCTCCTGTCTCTCTGCTTTGTACTCTTTGCTTACAGTAAGAACTCATCAGATGGTTTATAACCTGCCAAGTAAAATTCACAGCGGCACATATGAATGGAAATAATCAATTTTGGAATATATCTTAAGGTTTCAGTGTGGAACATGCCTTTCTGAAATCAAACAGGGCCAAGCAATTTCTGTTTGCAGACTTAATCCTGTAGCTTTCTGTCTGATAAACCGGTTTCTATATATTTTGGCTGATTTTTTATTAAGTTATTATTTATATACACTCTTATGAAGGTTTCAGATGAAAAAACAATGTGGTTACTACATTCACCCATATTATCATGCCCCCCCATACCCCATTGCAGTCACTGCCCATCAGTGTAGTAAAATGCCACAGAGTCACTATTTGCCTTCTCTGTGCTACACTGTCTTCCCCATGATCCCCCCCACACCAAGTGTGCCAGTCATAATACCCCGCAATCCCCTTCTCCCTCCCACCCCACCTGCCCTTCCCCACCCCTCCCCTTTGGTAACCCATAGTCCCTTCTTGAAGCCTGTGAGTCTGCTGCTGTTTTGTTCCTTCAATTTTGCTGCGTTGTTATACTCCACAAATGAAGGAAATCATTTGGCACTTGTCTTTCTCCGCCTGGCTTATTTCACTGAGCACAGTATCCTCCAGCTCCATCCATGCTGTTGCAAATGGTAGGATTTGTTTCTTTCTTATGGCTGAATAGCATTCCATTGTGTATATGTACCACCTCTTCTTTATCCATTCATCTACTGATGGACACTTAGGTTGCTTCCATATCTTGGCTATTGTAAATAGTGCTGCAACAAACATAGGGATGCATATGTCTTTTTGAATCTAAGACCTTGTTTTCTTTGGGTAAATTCTAGGAGTGGAATTCCTGGGTCTGATGGTATTTCTACTTTTAGTTTTTTGAGGAACCTCCATATTGCTTTCCACAATGGTTGAAGCAATTTACATTCCCACCAGCGGTGTAGGAGGGTTCCCCTCTCTCCACATCCTCACCAGCATTTGTTGTTCTTAGTCTTATTGATACTGGCCACCCTAACTGGTGTGAGGTGATATCTCATTGTGGTTTTAATTTGCATTTCCCTGATAATTAGCAGTATGGAGCATCTTTTCATGTGCCTGTTGGCCATCTAAATTTCTTCTTTGGAGAACTGTCTGTTCATGTCCTCTGCCCATTTTTTAATCAGGTTATTTGCTTTTTGGTTGTTGAGGCATATGAGTTCTTTATATATTTTGGATGTTAACCCCTTATCACTCACCCATACTGTAGGATGCCTTTTTGTTCTGTTGATGGTGTCCTTTGCTGTACAGAAGCTTTTTCATTTGATGTAGTCCCATGTGCTCATTTTTGCTTTTGTTTCCCTTGCTCGAGGAGAAGCGTTCAGGAAAAAGTTGCTGATTCAAGAGATTTTTGCCTATGTTGTCTTCTAAGAGTTTTATGGTTTCATGACTTACATTCAGGTCTTTGATCCATTTTGAGTTTACTTTTGTGTATGGGGATAGACAATAATCCAGTTTCATTCTCTTTCATATAGCTATCCAGTTTTGCCAACACCAGTTGTTGTAGAGGCTATTTCTCCATTGTATGTCCATGGCTCCTTTATTGTATATTAATTGACTATATATGCTTGGGTTTATATCTGGGCTCTCTAGTCTGTTCCATTGGTCTATGGGTCTGTTCTTGTGCCAGTACCAAATTGTCTTGATTACTGTGGCTTTGTAGTAGAGCTTGAAGTCGGGGAGCATAATCCCCCCAGCTTTATTCTTCCTTCTCAGGATTGCTTTGGCTATTTGGGGTTTTTTGTGGTTCTGTATGAATTTTAGGACAATTGCTCTAGTTCGTTGAAGAATGCTGTTGGTATTTTGATAGGGATTGCATTGATTTTAGAAGCAATCATTTATGATAAAAGGTATTTAACAATTAAAAATCTTTTCTTATAATTAAAATTTTAAGTCTAAATTTTATATTGCTGGCTATTATGCTTTTTAGGAATATTAAAGTGACTATGCCTGTTCATCCAAATAGGGTAATTGTATCTTAAATAGAATTTTTTTGGAACAGGAAATTTTACTTTTGCATAAAAGAAACAGTAAAATTTCTGAATTAATGGAGCTTTTATTTTTATCACACATACTAGTATACATGAATAGCACTTTCTTAGGAAAGAGGCTTCTTTTCCTCATTACAAAATGGGTAACTAATTCAATAATTAAGGTTTAACCTCCTTTTCCCAGAAAAAAAAAACAAAAATTAGCCAGAAGACCATCCTGCCTGAAGCATGTATCTGTAATCAATGTCAAATGAGACTTTCCAGCTACCAGGGAGAAGGTAAATTGATAAGTAGTTGTCAGTGACTAGACACAGACAAATTTAACATGTGTGCAAACTGTTGATCATTCAATTGTCACGTCAATTAAGAGCTTTCCATTAGTAACATTACACTCTGATGAATTTTAAATTAAAACTCAAATCCTTGTCACTTAAAATTTCTTTTTAAAATTGTTATTATTATGCATCTTGAAATAAAAAATATTTTTATATCCAAAAGATCATGTTTTTCCCAGGTGATACATTGAAAGTGCTAAACTTTGGAGAATACATAGAGAATTTTCTAAGAAAGAAAAGATCAGTGACACCATTGTAAGTGCCATAAAAGTCTAGCACTGAAGCATAAACTTTCATTTGTTGAAAGGTCCCAGCTGGTTTATAAAACAAGCTATTCAAATCCCAGTGGTACATCATTTAATTACTAGAAGCAAGACCACAAATTTAGCTAAAGAGAATGTTCATATGAATCCCTGGTCCTACTTCGGATGTCTCAGGATCATGATCAAGACAATGACAGCAGTGTGTCGTTACAATGGTGCCATCACGATGGTATATGTGACTACCGAGGGGCGGGAATGGTTTAGAAAAGGCTTTATATTCTAAATGTGAGGAAGGCCTGTCTTTCTCAGCGTCTGTTGGTGGACTGTTTGCATCAGAATTCACTGAGACCCTTGTCTAGAACTGACTGCACTCGGGGTCTGCTGCTCCTCATCAGAATATGGAGGGTAGGGCCAGGAATATGCATTTTAACAAAGTCCCATGATGATTCTGGTATAATTTAACATTTGCAGTCTCTCTTTAGTTTGAATGTAATCCTGAGCTATGAGTGGAATGGAAACATATGTACCACTTATGATTAATGAAGCTAAAAATATTTGTGAACATTTAATATAATCCTTTTCAAGTAAAGAGAAAGCTATTAAGGTGACTCCTACAACCAATGGCACTGTACAATGAGAGAACTATGATATTTTAACAGCGAGCTTGCAAGTCCTGTACAGAAAGAATGCATTTGAGTTGCTTATGGATATTCGTAATAGAACGCTAGGGGCATGATCCATTATATACTCTAAGCTAAGTCACTTTTGTCACCAGGACAAGAGGTTCAAGATGCAGCCTATGGTGAAAGTTGGAAAAATGTAGTGTATTGGTTTGAGGCAGTGGTCCAAGTCACCGAAGTTGGAACAAAATATTCAAATACTGTTTAGGAAAAAAAAAGCCTCCTGGTGAAGGTAAGAATAGCATAGATGTAATTCTCCTTGCCCAGTGCCTGCAAATGCTCCCAACCAGGGTGAGTTTCCTCCTCAGGAGACGTTTATGGCTGTGATGCTGGGCTTGGGGACAGGAGGAAAACCGGCAGCCAGAATCGCTGACCATTGTCAGTACGCCAGCCCCGAGGGGACTTGCCGCAGCTCCGCAGGCCTGGTCCAGAGAACGTCCCTTGGCCGACTTTAG
Source organism: Phataginus tricuspis (assembly GCA_029783875.1). Taxonomy (NCBI): domain Eukaryota; kingdom Metazoa; phylum Chordata; class Mammalia; order Pholidota; family Manidae; genus Phataginus; species Phataginus tricuspis. The sequence goes on from JAQQAC010008719.1 coordinate 16,135,411, forward strand.
CTTCTAGGTTTGATTCTGGACTTAGAAATAGAAAAGAAGAGCGAGAATAAAATACCGCTTTCTCTTTTACAAGAAAACAGCCCTAGTTTTCAAAAATGGCAGAGAAGAGGCAAAGTCCTGAGCCCTGTGCCTGAAACAGTCTTTCCCCCAGAAAACAGAAGAGATTCTCAGACTCGCCAGTGATAGTGATCAAAGACCAATATAGGATTCTGAAAACTGAGATTCTTTGAAGAAGTTGAGACAGGGGCTAGAAGAGAAAGCGCGCAGGGGAGAGAGGGATGAAATGACAAATGGGAGACCGTCAAACCCGTAATGGAAAGAGCGACAATTACAATCAGAAGAAAGGCTAAGTAGCTACTTTGCTTATCCCAAAGAACTCATGTACTCAAAAGAGGAGTGAAAACAACTAAAATAACAACTCATGTCATCTTCTATATTAATTCAATCCTGACAATAGTGCTGCAAAGTGGCCACTGTGTTTGACCGTTCACAAGAAGAGAAAACCAAGACAGGCGCATTGAGTGAGAATCAGCCTACTGTCCTCCTTGGTTTCTGCCAAGGAATCTGAATCTGGGGGGAGAGAGGCAGACACAGAGGATATGACAGATACCTTGGAAGCGATGGTGGTGGAGTGAGTCAGGAATCCGGTGGTCTGGGGACCAGCGGTGTGAATGCCGTCGTAGAAGCGGCCAGCTCTATGTCCTGAGCAGATGCTCCTGTCAGGGCTCTGGCTATGTCCTCTACTGGCAAGGACCCTTGGTTTTCTGTCAGCTTTTAAAAGCTGGTTCTCCCGTATTTTCATGAGGTGAATAAAATCCTCATATCCTTTCAACAATTTGTTTTCATTTTAATTTAGCCAGGGTCAGTTTCAGTGGTTTGCAAGCAAGAATCCTGACTGGAAAGGGAAGATAGGAGAGCACTTCAGGGTTATTTAGAGGAGAATGACATACAAATAAAGAATTCTGTCTCACCTCCCTCATTTCAAGGACTTGCTCCTCTGTGGTGTTTTCAAGCTAAGTAAGTAGTGATTGCAGGTGGGGGGTCTCTGGAGAAGCCTCCCTGATACTCATCACTGGCATTCAATGGATTTCCATTTCCTTCAAGTAAAATATTTGAACTCTGTCTTTTCAAATTTTGTGTTACTGGCCCCAGCACATTCTTCCCTGATTCTTCTCATGCCTGCTTCTTTCTTGTAATTCCTTTCTCAGCCTAAACGCACCTCCCTCTGGGATGACCACCTTAGGTAGATCCTCTCATGTTCCCATGTCTTACACAAAGTACATTTTCTTTTCTTGATCGCACTTCCCATTTCCAAATATTTTCTACTGTTTGTTTACATTTTATCTCCCCCTGTCCACACCCATGTAAGGTCTTTCCTGTCTTGTTTCCAACTGTATCCCCAGGCCTGGAACAGTCCTGACATGAAGTGAATATTTTTTGGATGGATGGATCAGTGGATGAGGTTCAAGCTCCTTAGCCTGTCATACACTCTATTTCAAGTTAACTGAAATTCATACATTTTTGTATTCTTGCCATGTGGGGATTGGGTATTCTTGCCATGTGGGGCAGGGGGGAAGGTATATAACTTATTTATTTAGTTGGATGTATTTATTTATTTATTTATCCAAGTGTCCCAAAAGTAAGAGTTTAAAGAACTTAACAGATGTGGGATCTTACTATCTATAATTTCTCTTTTATACAAATCAAGGCACTTTGAAAGGAGTTGAATTGTACAGAAAGCCTGGCATATCCACTGGTCTCCCCTCCTCACAAAACATCTTTTCATACTGATGCAGACCCAGATGAAGGGAATGAGCCAGTGTGAGCAGGAGTCCTATGGAGAGGTCAGGCCAGAGCGACATACACTGACCACACCACACAGGACAGAGACCAGCGTGAGGGCCCTGGGCCCCTGGTGTCAGATTCAGCCTGTGTCCTCTCACGAATTCCTCTCACCATCATCCAATGGTTGTGTGTCTAAATCCCTTCCACTACTCATTGCTTAAACATCACTTCTTCCAGGAAGCCTTGCCTGATCTTCCAGATGGAAGAAATTTCTCTCTTCTTTGAACCTCTATTGTCCATCACTTTATTTACATGCTCCCTAGATGACCACCCAGGCTGTGTTTGTACTGCACAAATATGTGGCAGCTCTACCTCTCCACTTGTATTTATTTCCCAGTAGTCTTTAGGCAACTCAAGGACACAATTCTCGTTAACTTTATCTGTGTATTTCCTTTTTTGACAGAAACATTTCACTGGAATAATAATCCAATTGTCTATATAGTCAATGATCTATTAGTTCAGTGAGAAACACTAAGGAAACCTATATATATTTTGGGAAATGGGTGAAAACTTGTTAGTGATATGCTCTTAACAATTTTGGGAGGGAGGGACTGCCCGGGCTGTGAAGCCCTGTGTTCTTTTAAATTTTTGAACGTCACTTTATGCTATCTCATGACTATTTCATGACTTCAAAGGATTCACAAGAGTTTATTGTTTTTGGTAGTTCCTCAAGAGTGTTGTGTCTTCCCATTAAGAAGTTGTTCCAGTAATGCATATTTAAGACATTAAATTAACAGTACAATTACACTGAGAGATTCTGTTTCACAACAGCTACCCCATTGTTTTTTCTTTGCAAGTCATCTTGTCTTTTTTCTTTAACAGTGTAACAGTCATTTGAACTTTTTTCTTTAACAGTGTAACAGTCATTTGAACTATACATCTGTTAACCAGAAGGCTGACCTGACATCAGCTCTCAACTGCTTTCCTCCTGGTGGCTGTGCTGAAAAACTCCCACATCTCACTGCCATCTGGTGTCATTAGCCTCTGAAATCTTTCTAGGCAGTGTGGGCTGAAGATTGTGTGTGTGTGTGTGTGTGTTGAAAGGCAGTTTCAGGGAAATTTTCTTTCTTGAAATTACTTTTAGTAACTCAGAAAAGTTTAAACTCAGAAGTATTTACAAGTTTAGCAAACCCCTTATGCTATCAAATCTCAGTCAGTGCATCAGGGCTGTGACTGTCTCAGAGGGTGTCTGTATCCACAGAGCTCTACTTTTCTCTCATGGCTTTTGCAGACACATACAGTTTGTTTTTCAAAAACAAAACCTTTTGAGTTCAGTTCATCTATTGTGGTGGATTTGAGAGGCTCGAGGAAACACTTGCCTGAGTGATACCACTTTTGTGCCAGTAATTCCCTCTCCTAGTTCATCTCTGAGGTCGTAGCACTGAAGACAACTGCTAAAGCACAAATGTAATCCACGTCAAACCCCGAGAGCTCACATTAGCTCAGTAAGGGGCACATGGCTGAGGAAGTGGGAAGTAGACAATGTAGCATAGACACAAAGAAGAAATGAAATGGGATTTGCTGGATGGTCTTAATCAAAGCCCTGGACAAATAATTAAAATATATAGAAAAACATATGATAGTGGACTCTTGACAATAATGTACACTGTATTTTATAATTTGCAATAGATTACATATCATTTATTGACTTAAATATTTTGCCTAAGCAGGTAAGTGTTTTAAATCCATGATATTTCCTTTCCTACTGATTCAAAAGGAAATTTGTTAGATTCATAGAGAGACAGGCTCCTCAGGGTACCGCAATAATCTTCTCTAGTTCAGCCATTGCCCCAGATTGAAACAGAATATGCCATCGGCTCCACCAAACACTGAGGCGCAGCATCTTTGTTGGGGGTGAATATGTGGTGCAGGCCCAGAGAGTAAGTTCAATTGCCTCCTCCAGTGAGAAGGTCTGTCCCTAGGGCATGTCAGGTAGCTATGACAATACAAGTTGCTTAATTAAGAAACTGAATTTTCATTTTTAAAAAGAATTTTGTTTCATGAGCAGAAACCACTGATTTCTATCCTATTACCACTGATTTCTGATATCTATTTCTATCTAGAAACCAATGATAAATATCCCGATCATTCTGTAGCACTTGGCCAACATAAGTGACATGTAGATAGAATTGTGTACCAACCCACCTGGTGATCTATAACCCTATACATCAAGGGGCTGAATAAGTTTACAGAGTCCCCCCAAAAATGGTGCACTGATTGGTGGGCAAAGCGGTAGAAGGATAGAAGAACCGCAAGACAAATATGGCTGACTCCACACTCTTAGCTGAGGTCGGCCTCAGTTCATTCTGAAAACCGTTCACTCGCTGAACAGTTGAGGGAAATACAAAGAATGAACAAACTGTCGAGTTTGGCTGGAAACATGGGCTGTGAAAGGGGAGCAATGGCTGGAAAAATCATTTGGTATCTTAACAAAAGGGCTCTGAGTGGCCTGTCTAGTTATTTGGACCACATTTATTTATTCACTCGGTGAATATTTATTGAGCATCCATCGTGTGTCAGGAGCTATTCTAGGTGATGGGAATTTAGTGGTAAACTGTACAGAGAAGGGCCCAATATTCTATTTTACTGGACGTGTGCAGGAAGAAAAAAATAACAAGACAACATCAGGTGGTGATAAGTGCTATGAAGAGAAAACAGTGCATGTGACAGAGATGGCAGCGTGGATGACACTGTTATTAGGTAGCCAAGGAAGACCTCTCTGTGGAGAGAACATTTAGGCTGAAGAGGGATTCATCTATGAGAAAGTCTTACAGAGGAAGTGTCCAGAGAGAGGGAGCAGGCTCTGAGGTGAGAATTATTTGTATGGTTGGAAAACAGTGATCAAAGAAGAGTAGGGGATGATTTCAAGGTGAGCAGGGGCCAGCTCATAGAGGCCAGCTCATCCTTGCCTCTAGGTAAGGTAAGGAGTTTGTGTACTTCCCTAAGTCCAGTGATAGACAATGGAATGTTTTAGTCAGGGATGAGTTGAGGTTTGATGGTCTTAAGTCCATTCTATCGGTCTTTTACATGAAAAATGATTAGAGATGGGCAAAGCTAGAAACAAGGAGACCAGTTTTAAAAGTAATTAAAAGGAGGCTATTTCCATAATTGCATGAGAGGTGCTAGTACAGAGGCAGGAAAAGACCTGGCTGAACAGATGGCTTAACCAGGACAGTGTTGACAGGATGTGATCACCAACCAGTCTAAACTGCTGGTTCCAGCATGGAGGACAGCTCACTCAAGTCACTTCAGAGCCCATGATACACTCATCAGCCTACCAAAAACCACGCCCCTCTGTGCCAAGACACTTCTGAAACAGAGCATCCAAGGACAAAAAGAGGGTGTCACCCTATGTTACCCCAACCCCCTCCCTATTCTGAGAAACCCCCACCTATCCCAATGAATAAACTCCAGCTATAAGACCACCCAACCTGACCTCACCATGCTGCTCACTTCTTGAGCATGTCGGCACCCCCTCCTCGAGTGTGTACTTGCACATTATTAAATTACTCTTTGTTTGCATCTGCTTGACCTGCTTGTGAATTCTTTCTCAATCAGAGTCAAGAACTCTCTCCTGGGTTGAGGTCCCATCTAACATGCGGGGAGACCTCCCCAGATTGGATTTCCCAACAACTGTACCTTGAACTAGGAAGATAGCAGAGAAAATGGAGTGAAGTAGACAGATGTTGGGCATAATTTGAAGGCAGATCTAATAGGACCTGGTCCTGAAAGATAGGAGAGAAAGACAAGAATCAAGAATGCCTCCTAAGTTTGGGATTATGCATTGGAGTAGAGATGGAGAAGCAGAGTCCAGAGTTCTCCAGGTGATGGATGGGGAGCCATTTAAGTTTTGTTTTTGGTAGGAAAATGGCATGATTAGAGTTACACTCCAGGGAGACAATTGGTATCTGAAATTGTGTTGAATGAATCAAGGATGTGTGTTCTTAGTCTTATGTGGGTAAAACTAATATTTCTGAAATATCTAGCCTACCTTTATTTCCAGAATATCTCGCCTAGCTTTAGTGCATCTGCATGTCAACAGGTGTTCCTCAGGGGTGGAGAGTTCATCTCCATATCAGTGGGTAATTACCTGGACAGCCAGGAGCTTATCTGAACCTGAGAGGTTAGGGGGAGGGCTTGCTAGCTTCTGCCTGAGCAGGAAAGAGATGGCCCAGACTGCAGTTTGTAAGCAATAAATGGGTTTTAAACTTTATTTCTCCCTTTGACTGATTTCAGTTTTAGAGGTATTTTGTCCTGGGATTTCATTTCTCCACAGTTATATCTGGCGCTAGTCAGCAGGATCTCTGAACCTGAAATACGTCATAATGGGTGTGACCTTTGGGAGGGCTGCCCCTAGAGATGATTGGAAAATGCCTGTAGCCCCCACCACATGGACGGTGGGGAGGCTCCAGTGGATGTGGCAGCAGAGGGTGCAGCTTCACCTGTTATTATCCCCACAGCTGTGGGGCTTCTAATTTGGGAGCCCTTAGTGGGGAATTGGTCCAGGGTAAAGTACCTCCTAGAGGGGTGGGGCCATCCCCAGAACTGGGGAAGGGTGGAGACACTGGAAGCTGCAAAATTAGTCCTCCATGAGTTGAAAAACTGCTTGGATACCCTAGGTGGCTATGTAGTGGCTGGTATTGTAGTGTCTCTTTTCATTGAGATAGTGGAAAATGTTATTGAGGAGAAATGAAGGATTATCAAGAGGGTTAGCAAAGAGAGAGAGGCGCTTAGGCAGGAGAGAGACACACTTCAGCATCGCTTGGAGGAGGTGGGTGATAACCTATGGGATGCTGTTAAAGAAAAGAGACAGTTATTGAGAAGACAGGTCACGCTCCTAGAAGATTCCTTAGCAGTGGTGAGGAAGGAGGCAGCAGGAAAAGCCGTGTTGCAGGAGGCCGTGGGGGTAGGGGGAAAGAGTGGTACCTTCAGCCCCAGAGATGGCAGGGCCTTGGCCAATCCACTGCCCCAGGTACCAGCCTCTCCTGTTTTAAAGGACCGCCCAGATGTAATTAAGAAAGTAAAAACAAAACAACTGCGGGCTCCTCAGGGGGAGGAGCTGCCCCCTCCCCAGGTTGTGGAGCACTCCATGCTCCGCCCCTATACCCAGGATGAGCTGGTGGACATGAGCATCCAGTACAGGCAGAAGCCATCGGAATCTCTGCCTACGTGGCTTTTATGTCTCTAGGATATGGGGGTGGAAAACGTTGTTATGTCAGGTACTGAGATGAGTAGACTGGCTTCCCTGACAACTCACCCTTCCCTCTGGCAGCAATTGCAAAGTGCCCATCACGCCTCAGGGAATCAGACACTCCTGAAATGGCTGACAGCTGCCATCAGGGTAGTTTGGCCTAATCAGGGTGGTTTACCATATTTACCCAGTAGCTGGAAAATGTATGCAGAGCTCCAACAGGTACTGCGGGAATTGGGTGTGAAAAATATCATCTATGATATGAACCCCCAGGGCCCCAATGAGGAGTTGTTCACTATAGGAGTGAGAAACCTGGTGCGGCATGCAGCTCCCACATCTCTCCTTGGGTCCCTAGCGAATACTCTTGCCCCCACAAAGGGCAATTCATAAGGAAGGTTACTCGTACTTTAGCAGATCTGGGGGAGGTTGAAACAATAAGGGCACGGAGGGAAGTACAGGCTACGACTGAAAGGAGAGGTGAAAAAGGGCCCGTGATGGTCTCAAGGACCCAGATATGGGTTGATTTGATAAAGGCCAGGGTAGTGAAAGAAAAACTTGATGGGCAGCCCAATAGAATCTTGTTAGAACTGTGGGACCAATTAAAGCCATAGCAGCAGTTCCAGCCACTGAGGTCCAGGACATGGAAACCAGAGTCAAGGCCTCATGCCCAGCCTGTGTCCCTGCAAAACTTCCTGGGGACAGTACTCAGGATTTTCCTGGGCCCCCCACAGGAGGATGATTGGGCACCACGGTTTAACTGATGGGGGGAGTCAAAGTCTCCACCTTGGGGGACATGTTGGAGACCGGAGGTCACACGTAGAATTAGCAATTCATTGGTCCCCTGTGAATGTACAATGTATCCTGGCGCTGGTGGACACAGGCGCCGAATGTTCTCTGATTTATGGAAACCCTGAGCATTTCCCAGGACCCCTACTATGATAGATGGCTATGGGGGTAAGGCAATTAGAGTGAAGAATGCCAAAATTTCATTGAGGGTAGGGCATTTACCCCCAAAGGAGGATACCATGTACATTTCTTCCATCTCTGAATATATTTTGGGGTAGATATCCTGCAGGGCCTGTGGTTACGGACCACTGCAGGTGAGTTCAGACTGAGGATACATGTTATAAAGGCAGTTCTGAGGGGGCATGCTAGGCACCCACCTGTAGCTCTGCCTGTACCTTGGCAGGTGACAAACACTAAGCAGTATAAACTGCCTGGGGGGCACAAGGAAATTGGAGAAACTCTACAGGAGTTGGTCAAGGTAGGCATCATAAAGCCCACTCATAGTTCTTTTAATTCCCCAGTGTGGCCAGTGAAAAAACAGACGTCTCCTGGCCTATGACCATGGACTACAGGGAATTAAATAAAGTCACACCCCCTTTGCATGCTGCTGTCCCCTCTATAGCAGACATTCTGGACACACTCAGCAATGAGCTGGGAACATATTATTATGTAGTAAACCTTGCTAATGCTTTCTTCTCTATTGACATAGCACAGGAAAGCCAGGAACAGTTTGCCTTCACATGGGAAGGCTGGCAGTGGACATTCACTGTCTTTCCACAGGGATACCTCCACAGTCCCACCATTTGTCATGGACTTGTAGCCCAGGACTTGGCCACATGGAAGAAACTGCAAATGGTGTGGCTGTATCACTACATTGATGATATTATGCTCATGTCTGATTCTCTTTCAGATTTAGAAGGGCCAGTTCCTAGACTGTTGCAACATCTACAGGAAAAAGGATGGGCTGTGAACAGCACCAAGGTTCAGGGACCTGCTTTGTCTGTAAAATTCTTGGAGGTTGTCTGGTCGGGTAAAACCAAAGTTGTTCCTGAAGTGGTCATAGACAAGGTCCAGGATTTCCCCACCCCTACCACTGTGGCAGTATTACAAATCTTTGGGTCTTTTGGGCTCCTGGAGAGTATTTATCCCACACTTGGAACAAATTCTGAAGCCCTTATACATGTTGGTATGAAAGGGCATCAGGTGGGACTGGGATTTGCAGCTGCTTTTACTGCTGCCAAGCGGGGAGTCAAGGCTGTACAGGCCTTGAACGTAATGGACTCATCAAGGCCCTGTGAACCAGATGTTCATGTAACTGAAGATGGTTATGGATGGGGTCTTTTGTAGTGGTTTGAAAAGACATGCCAACCCATTGGATTCCAGTCACAATTATGGAAAGGAGCAGAGTTCCAGTACACCTTGATAGAGAAGCAACTGGCTGCTGTATGCATTGCTGGCTATGGAGCCCATCACTGGAACAGCTCCGATCAAGGTAATAACCCCCTATCCCATCGCTAGGTGAGTGTGAGACTGGACCCAAAGGCCACGGAGTGGCATGGCACAGACACCTACACTAGCCAAATGGGGTGCATATTTACAGTAATGCAGCACCCTCTCTCCTAGCCCCTTAAGTGGAGAACTCCAACGCTTATTGGAGCCAGTAACCTATACCAGTGAAAAGCAGGAAGAACTTGCTTTTGAGCCATTGGTAGCCATGAGTCCCTATCAGGAGGGAAAACCCCTACACCTGAAAATGCATGGTATACAGACAGCTCCAGTCATGGGCAGCCCCCGAAGTGGAGGACTGTGGCTTTCCATCCTAAGACTGAGACAATATGGATGAAGGATGGAGAGGGGAAGAGCAGTCAATGGGCTGAGTTGCAGGCAGTATGACTCGTGATCACCCAGGAGCCCTCCCCTATATTTCTTTATACTGACAGCTGGGGTATCTATTGGGGCTTGACACTGTGGCTATGACATGGTACCATGCCAACTGAATGTTTGATCACCAGTTCCTTTGGGGGCAAGAATTATGGCAAGACCTATGGGCCTCTGGTCAGACTAAGCTGTTACTGTACAACGTGTGACTGGCCATTTGCCTTTGGCATCCCCAGGGAATGATGAAGCAGACACATTGGCCCAGATGTACTGGCTAGAAGGAAAGCCTGCCTCTGATGTGGCCCAATGGCTGCATCAACACTTGTCGCACATGGGGCAAAAGTGGGCTGTAGCCCATTGGTAGGGCTTGCCTTTGACCTTTGAAGAAGTCATCCAAGCCTGGAAGGAGTGCCTTGTGTGCTCTAAAAGGGACTTACACTGAGTCCCGTAGCATCATGGGACAATAGTAAGGGGGCCAAAACCCCTTGTCAGGTGACAGATAGACTATTGGGCCTCTTCCTGTATCAGAAGGATATCAGTATGCTGTGATTTGTGTGGACATGGCTACTGGACTATTGGTTGCTTTTCTTGCATGTCTTGCAGATCAGCAAACCACCAAGAGGGCCCTAGAATATCTCTTTGCAGCCTATGGCCTGCCGCAGGTGATTGAGAGCAGTCAAGGCACCCACTTTATTGGACATGCATTACAAGGATGGGTGCAGCAATCAGGAATAAAGTGGAAATTTCATGTACCATATAATCCTACCGGGGAGGCATGATAGAGAGGTACAACGGTTTGTTGAAATCGGGCCTGAACTCAGACACCAATAGTCTACAGAGCTTGTCAGTTCACTTATGGACAGTGCTACAGCGTTTGAATGAGAAGCCACGTAAAGGAGTTTTGAGCCCTGTGGGTATGCTCACACACCTGCCTGTCCTATACAATTATATGTGGAAACCAAAGAAGAGTTATTGAAGCCAGGATATGGCCAGCAGAGCAACATCCTTCTGCCAGCCCCTACTGCATTAAACCCTGGAGACACTGTTGAATGGACATAGCTCTGGACATTTTGACACATGGACCAGTGATGGCTGGTCCTTCTGGAACCTTGAGGAAAGGCTTGGACACTGGCCTCATGTGTAGTATTCCTGGAGTAAAATCAGAGTGGCCCCCAAAGATCATGGTAGTGTACCCAAAACGTCCAGGAGGTAAGAGCATCTTACAGGGAAGTTTTGTTTTATCTTTAGGGCCAGTGCATGTACCTCCCATAGCCTCATATATTGACCCATCTGTAACTCCCACAGGGACAGGGGTGAAATTCTGGTATACTAGACCAGGAAAAGATCCCATTCCTGACACTATTCTATCACAGGAGCACTCTCGTGCATGCATCCTACCTGATAGACAAGATTTGCCTATGCTGGTGTCATTACAACATGTATCTTATCGCCCTTAAGGTTATTTTCTTCTACAGCCCCTGTGGCCTGGATGTGTCCCTTGGCTGCAGCTGCCATGTGATGATTGCTCTGAACTGTCTACCTCTTCAGCTACTGCCTGTCTGTGGAATGGGCGAGCTCTGAACTTAATCTGCATAGGACTTTGAACCTATCTGAATCCTCTGGCTTGAGGATTATCATGATTTTATTGCTGTTGCTATTGTATGTCATTAGTATGGTCACAATGCTCCAGTTTTCTCACCCAGAGACCATTGCAGAAGAGGGGAAATGAGTAGATTGTAAGGCAAGATTTCTGGAGGGGTGGCCTGTGGGTAAAAGTGTAATATTTCCAGAATATCTCACCTGGCTTTAGTGCATCTGCATATCAACAGGTGTTTCTCAGGGATGGAGAAAGGTTCATCTCTATATCATTGGGTAATTATCTGGGCAACCAAGGACTTATCTGAACCTGAGAGGTTTGGGGAAGGGTTTGCTTGCTTTTGCCCGAGCAGGAAAGAGATGGCCTGGACTGCAGTTTGTAAGCAATAAATGGGTTTTAAACTTTATTTCTCCCTTTGCCTGATTTCAGTTTTAGAGGTATTTTGGCCCGGGATTTCATTTTCCCAAAGTTACCTCATAGCTCTAATATTAGCAAGCCATATGACAGTAAAAGGTATTTAAGCTCTCTTTCTATGATTATCATTCATAATTGTTTATTAAAGCTTCCTAAGTACCAGAAGCTAAGCTAGGTGCTGTGAACACCAAGATAAATGAGACATATTCCCTAGAGGAGCTTGCTGTATATGGAGTCATAGCAAGAGCGTATCTAACTCTAACACGGAGTTTTAATTTTCACAGTGTGTTTCTGGTACAAGACCAAAGTGCTATGGGAGTTCCAAAAGTGGGATGATTAGGTCTGCCTGTGGTTGTGCAGGGGGCTGGGGAAGCTGTTCAATGAAGTTCTCAGGCTCAAAAGACTTGGTAGGAGAAGACGAATTTGGTCATTGTTACAAAGTGACCCTAAAGTCCCTCTGCATGCTAATCAGATGTGTTCTGTATGCTCCCCACTATTTCTGCATACATTTCCCATGTTCTTCTCCAGTGACTGACTGCTTTTTTTTTTTTTAAGACCCTCAGCTATTATTAGGTATTTGGGGAAGATATTGCTAAACAGATCATGAACAGGTGGCACACTCTCATGCACAGGGATGTCGGCCACTTTGTGGGCAGAGGAGACGCTCCGAAAAAGGCCGCTGGGCATGGTGACAGACTGAAAGCATTGGATGTGGAAGCTGCTTTGGGTAAAGCCAACATCGTTTCTTTCTGTGACTCACCAATTTGTATCTTAAAAGTCCTGAGACTTTGCCATCAAAGATCCTAAATTATTCATCTCTAGTCCAGGGTCTAGCACAGCAAAGAGTCGGCACTGAGGAGACACACTCTCTGTTTCTTTGAATTGCAAATCCTATTTGTGGCTGTCATTCAATCATGCCACTGAGGCTATGACGGCTGTAAGGGAAGCAAAGACTGGAGGTGGCGTTGAGGAAGGCAATCAATCTTTGGCTTTTCTTGGACTGCGAATAGCTGTTGAGTAATTTCCTTTACTTTTCAACCCTTCAAATTGTTGGCCTTTTTGATGGCAACAGACTCCTCAGGGCATAACCAAAAGTGACAGATGTTGACTCCTCTTTGGATAGATGAGATGAGCATGAAGGGAAGCTGCAGGGAGCCTATTCTAGGCCGACATGCTGCTCTAAGCAGAGGCAAAGCAGTGCCTGTGCACCGTATCCCACATTGCCCAGCAGAAGACGGTGTCTTTAATGGGACTTTTCCTACCTCATCTAGACAGAAAGCTGCATTTTATTATTCATTATCCAACTCCCAGAAACCCCTTATTTTTTGCTTAAAATTGAATCATAGATGGGCTGGAAGTGGAAGTGTTCACCTGCAGAAAAGCATACAGGAAATGGAAACTATACTATCACATTATCTTGCTTGCCCATCATGTCTCTGTATTTACAAGTGGCCCTGTACTTTTACTGCTTTCTCTCCATTCCTCAAGTTAGCACACGGAAATAAGCATAATTTGTTCTTCCTTTCTTCTCAGTTTTCAAAAACAAAAAACACATCTTTAAAACTCCTAAAATATTTATAAACATAAGAAATCCTTCGTGGGTAAAACTGCAGTATTTCCAGAATCTCTCGCCTGCCTTAGTGCATCTCCATATCAATAGGTGTTTCCAAGGGGTGGAGGGAAGTAGTCCATCTTCATATCAATAGGTGATTACATGGGGGAGCAGGGCATATCTGGACGTGAAAGGTTGGGTGCAGCTGGGTCGCAAGAGACATGGAAGAGCAGAAGTGGACAACTGCTTGTAAGCAGTAAATGGGCTTCTCCCATTTTATTTCTCCCTTTGACTGATTTTGGTTTCAAAGGAATTTTGCCTGGGGATTATCCTCCGGAGTTACATTCTTGTTCAGTGGGGGAGAATTAGAAATACAGATTAAACACTAATTACACAATACTATTAAAGTCATGGGTTGGTGTGCTTGTGTGTGGTATGCAATGGTAACTGTATTATATCGGATAAGAATTATGTTTTCCTTGTATGCTGCAATAAACATGAAGTGTAATGATTGATTATGATTGCACAGTGACTTTTCACTTAGAAAAACAAAAGAAAAAAGAAAAACTTTTTTAAAAAATACAGATAAACAAATAGAATCACAATCTCACGTCTCAAAATAAGTACTATGAATATATTGGAAACAAATTTCCTGTCCTTTCTAACATATACATATACCTTGAAGCATTAAATTGTACATACTCATCTACAAACTGCTTTTCTTTCTTGGCAACCTATCAGTTAATGTTTTGAAACATGATTGTAAAATCTCAAAACAAATTTGTAAATGCAGATTTTAAGCTTTCCTCAAAAATTTCTCAGATAGTTCTGAGAGCCTCCTGGGTGTGATATGCAATGTGTGAGCTCTAAAAATAATCTCCCTGGCTATTTTTCTCTCTCCACAGCACCAAGCTCTTTCCTCCTTTATTGCTTTTTGGTGTTGTTAAAAGCACTAGTGTGGCTGTGATCTCCTCCCCTCCCCCTCCCCAGTGACAGCATCTTCAGTGGCATCTAAGGTCTGGAAGAAAATCTGTGATGCTTGATGCCCAAGATGCAGATCTCCATCTGCACTAAGTGGGCCATGTCTATCTTTATGAATGTAATTGAAACTAACAGAGGCATTGATTTTTGTTCTCAATGAACCTGATATTTCATTCTTTATTCTCTCATATTGTCAAATCCTCCTTTCCCCTATAGTCATGCATTCCTGTGTTCATTCATTCAACAAGCACTTGGGATAGGAAATAGGGAAACAGTGCAAAACAAAACTGACCTGATCCCTGGGCTCATGGAGCCTCTGATCAAGCGGAAGAAGTCAAATACCCAATATTACTAGGAAGACGACTATTAGATGAATAACACAGGGGGCACAGTTCATGTTGTGGATTCAGTGGGGCTGCTTCCCTAAAGGGAGTCAGTGAGTCCTGGAAAATGAGAATCTGAATGCCCACCAGCATCTTGTCCCACAATCATTTCCCATCCTGACATCCTGACCCACTTTCCTAGAAGTCACATTCTAGACCCTACCTCTCTGCTTAGAATGAGTTCTTCCTTCAAGACTCCTCTTTCCTTTGAGGAAAGGATTCTGCTAGATGTCTCCCAGATCTCTACATGTGTAGAATCCTGAAATAAACTTGGTTTATAGGCAGTTTCAGATCTATCCATTTTGATACCTTCCTGCACAATGATGGTTATAAACAGCCTCTCGGTAAAGAAGATCTCATTATCCAGGTTACATGGTTTTTTATAATCAAAGCAACTCCTTGATGAGATATCTGTTAGAGCCTAATACTACTCAGTGGTATTCTGTGGTAAAAGGATCATATAATAGCTTTCATAACTGCAGAAGAATAATGGGTTGGAAGAAAAGAAGAGTTTTATTCTTTTTCCTCAAACAGGTTGCTTTTGTCCTTTGAATAATAAGAGTTTTTACATGAGGGATAGAGGAAAACTGAGAGGAATGGAGGGAGGGAGATGGAAAGGAAGAGGGATTAAGAGAGAGAGAGAAAAAGAGAACTAAATGGTTATAGTATTTTCAATACCAAGGTTCTGAACGTTCCTCAGCTTTCCCTGGCTTAACGACCTAATATGAACAAGAATCAGGTATACTCCAGTACCTTTAACTTATAGCACTAGGCAGATGGCTCTTGCTCCATCATTTTGAGCAATTTCATTTTTCTTTAATGATGTTTCCCTATGCTCTCCTTCTCTATGCACTGACTGGGTGACAGAAGCTGATAAGAGATAATGCATTGTTTCATAATAGGAGTTTATGATAACCTTAGCCTCATAAAGTTCTTCCCCATGCAAAGGAGCCACTTATGAAAATTTGTGAAGAAATTCTGGACCTGCTGTGCCATAGGAGAACAGCAGCTGGAAACGTGGCTCTCTAAAACAGCTTGTGGGCTTCCAGCGCACCTTCTGTGTGGGAACGGGAGCGATGCACATCCACGGCTCAGTGGGCTGCTGCTGGGAAGGGAGATTAAAGCTGAGCTCAAGAGGGTCACAGGAATTAGAGGCCATTTCTCTGCTCATTACCAAATCTGGGATTGTTTTCTACCTCAGCACTTTAATACCAAATCATCAATTTGTCTATAAAAAAATCTTATAAAAATATTTTCTCAACCACTTGGGTTATAATTTTCTGTTTTTAAAGAGATTTCTTACGGTTTAAGTTGCCTGAAAAGTCACCTTCTTGTATCACTGAATTCTGCTGTGTTGGTGAATCCTTCATATGCTTTCCCAGACTTGACCTTGCAGCGGCCAGTGAAGTGAGAAGCAGGGAAAGGCAGATGGAAATGCATATGCTGACCTTGCAGTGGCCCCCTGACTTGAGATGCTGTTGGGTGGAGATGTGATCAGAGTTCACACCTCTCCCACTGAGTAATATCGAGATCTTTTTGCTTCAAGAACACTCCCATATCATTGCCATAATATCCCATTCTTCTCCTTGTTACTCAGAAAGTATAATTACTAATATTTAGGATAATAATTCCATGGACCATCAGTCTTTAGGCAATAAGAGAGATGACAGTGAGACTTGCAGGGATACTGTTATCCCAGGATATGTACTCCATTGTCATAAAGACTATTCTCTGCTCAAACAAAATTTTGCCTTTCATAAGAAAATTCTGATTGTTCAATCAGTTGGTATTGTAGAAAACTGGCACCTCTTTATGAAATGCAGTATGTCTAAATGGACTTAAAATTTACCATTTTGTTGATATAATTGCAAATGCATTTCATCAGAAAAAAATAGCTAGACCATGTATTGCTCATTTATTCTCTACCACACTCAGTGCCTTCTATTCTGTCTTAATTAATCTTTACAATAACCTTGTGAGTAAGGAAGTTGTTATTGTTCTTACGTCACAGACGGAGAAGCTGTGGTTTAGAAAGATGCAATAACAAGTTCAGTTTTATATGACTAGACAGTGGTAGAGCCAGAATGTAACCCCTAGTCTGGGTTCTGATCACTGATTTAAACTTGACATTAAATGATAGACTTGGGGAAATCATTCGGTTGTCTCCAAGAGATTGAAGCAAGAGTATTCTGAATTTTGTTTCTGAAGCATTAAAGAAAAGTACTCATGCTCATAATTTTCTGCCTGATGTGAATATGTTAAGAAGATAATTCCAGTGTGTACTTCATGTACCAGTTTTTAACAAACAAATACTGCAGGACTCTCAAACTGGAAAAATCAGCTGTCTTGGGATGAGTAAGAATCCAGGTCATTTTTTAAATACCTCAGAATGTTTTTAGCTATTTTTAAGGTCAGATATTTTTGTTCTGGTGTAATGGTGTAAGTAGAATATATTTAATGGGCATAAGAGCTAAGAAATCTCACAATGCTCCCAGGAGAAAGCTTTCATTACTACTCTCATTTTGCATACTACAGGGTAGACATGCTGAAATGTGTCAATACTGACTATAAAGTAACTGTGAACATTTACTGAGCCGTTAGTATGTGCCAGGCACACACTTAAGTCCTATAACTCTATGAAGTAAATACCCCCAGGTTAGAGCAGATAAAGCTGAGACACAGTCACATAACTCTCCCAAGGTCATACAAAGTATCAGGGCTAGAGTGGAAGCCAGGCCCCCGTCTCTGGACTCTTCTCTGGATCATTCAGTAGAATGTCCTCTCCTACACATGCTACTACATTTCCATATTAAACACACCATATGTTGCTATTATGTTTAAACACTTATTTCCTGAAATTGTTTCCTAGGAACACAAAAATTCATAAATTTAGCTTAAATTTCTTTAGTTATCCAATCAGTTCAGTAGCATTTTTGGTTTTTATTTCTTTCAGCAAGAAGGATCATGACATTATTCTTCCTCAATTCATTCATTCATTCATTCAGTAAAATTTATTACTCAGTCAATAAATAATCACTGCACACATACTGCGTGTACTATCTATAACCCACTTTGCGGGTCACTCGGGGGGATTACAAAGAAAGGCTATGAGAGCATTCAAGAGCCCACAGCTTCAGGGAGTCTGTGTAATGGAGTAAAGGGAACACAACTAACATGTAACTGAACTACAGCTCAGGACAAGGCGTTACCGGGAGATAGTTGAGTATTAAGCAGGGTAGGAGTTGAAAGAAGGGGTTTATTTTTATTAGGATAGAGGTCAGGAAAGATTCTGGAAAGACATGGAATTAAGGCTGACCTAAAGGATGATTATTTGGATCTGAGATGTTACATTCAGAGCGACCGTAGAGGCCTTGTGCCTAATTCTCTCATGTTAAAGGGCAGAACACTACAAATGAGAAAGGTTGATTAACTTCCCAAGGTCAACCCTCCAATCTCTAATCTCCATTGCAATTCCAAACCTGAATGCTTGCTTAGTACTGTTTTCTTGATAGTTTTGACAAACTGTCCTTAATTCAGTGTTGCTTATATCTCAGATACTCTCACATCTCGGACACTCTCAAGAGGCAAATAAAATAAAACAGATATTTAGTAATTAGTAAAAATCATTAAGAAAAAGTAAAGCTGACCAGGCAAATCTGACAGAGCCTGACATATTTCGTGCCAAGTCAGGCTTGGAAGAAAAGAGAAGTAGTAGATGGAGTTTTATGCTAGTAAAGACAGCAGGTGGGAGGCGGGTAACAGCCAACAGACGGGCTCCACAATGTAAGACCACCATCAGCACATTTTTCACTTCTTTCCCCGAGCAGCAGTGAGATTCAACATAGTTCATGGCAAAAATCTTATTAAGCACAAATTCTTACACAGTTTCAATGCTAGGCATCATAAAGGCAAAGTATAAAAATAAGGCTGTTTCTATACTCAAGTTCTCTACTGAAGCTCAAGAAATGCAGGAAATACAACACAAGGACAAAAAGAGGTAACTCGATGCAAAAGAGGACGAATAAATGCTAATAAAACATCTGTTGAGAAGAAAAACAAACGGAAATCCTCAAGATTGATAGAAACTCAGAGGCAGATAAATGTGGAAAAGATTCACTTAACAGCAAATGGCACAGTGCCATTATAGACAGGGAAATACAGGTTGTGGGGGCTCCAGGACCACATTCATACAGTAGAGGCCCTAATCACCTGTTACTCTGCGGCTGGTGACAAGTCACTGACACCTCTCAACTTCCATTTCTGCATTTCTAAAATAAATTCGTTTCTAGAATCCTGTCCAAGTTTAGGAGTTAGTAATCTCTAACTAGAATCTTCTTTAATGTCTTAGACCAGTATTAGTAAGGGACAGCATGTGTGCCAAGAGTTATACAGGTTTTTATTGCTATATATTTAATATTTATATTAATAATTACATCCTCTTTGTGGGATTTCCTTCTATTTAAACCATGTGATACTGATTTCCATTTTTTGCAGTGTTAGATTTCCTTTAAAGTTCTTAAGTGAAAAATATGTATCCGGTTGTAGAAAAAAGGAGTATTTTCAATGATATGTTGAATTTCAATTCATACAAGTTTTGCAATTCACACTGTAATATATGTCTGCTTGTTTTGCTATAAAATTCATTTAGGGACTCAGTCATTCCTTGAACAAATAATTATGGAGTGTCAACTGTGTGACCTTCTCTAGGTCCAGTGATGAGAATTTGGTAAACAAAACAAAAAAATCTTTGCTTTGTGGAGCTGGTATTCTTGAAAAGTGAGATTGACAATGACAATAAGTAAATTATATACAGTGTTAGTAGGCATTCAGTGCTAGAGGAAAAGAACAGGGCAGGATAAGGAAACCTGAGGCCACAGAAAGAGATGTGTTGGATGAGATGGTCGGGACCATAGGAAAGTGGTGAGGGAGTGAGCCCTGCAAATATCTAGGCAGAGGAATAATGTTGTGCTTTACTTATCACTGAGTAAAACTAATGTTCCAAGGAAGTGTGTCCTGGTGCTCCTCTGTATTCCTGCACCCTGGGCTTATGCACACCATGGTGACCTCACCAACACCAGGGAACACAGAAATTGGAGTATATTTTTGTGGGGGGAAGGAGAGGAAAGAGGAGGTTTGTTTTATTTGGAACATAGTTAGAAATCCTAGAGAGACGTCCCATAAAGAAACCCAATAATTTTTTGGAAGTGTGAATCTAGAATTTGGAGGTAAATTTGATTTTGAGGAGGTAGTTTTCAGAGTTGTTTGTGTAACTGTAATATTTAAAACCACGATGCTGCCTACAGGAAAACGGTAAACAGAACCCTAGAACGCCCTTTCCATGAGGGATTGGTGGTGGGCCAGGGGAGACTGAGAGAACTAACATGTACTGAGTGCTCAAGATAGCAAGACAGTTGTATTCATTATATATTGATTGCTGTCTCACCTGAGAGTTTCAGCCCCAGGCACGTTTACTATGGATTCAGTGAGAACAAGAAATGACAACAGAACATTCTTGGGGTAAAAGTGTTTATACCCGGCTTTATTCTCCCGGGTAGGTCAAGCACTAGAATCACGTCCGCATCCAGCAGTCTGCAGGTCTGTAATCCACCTCCATCTCTGCCTCCCCCCAAAGCACTGGGCAGAGCCCTTTACGTAGTGACTCAGTCAGTAATAGCTTATTGCCTACGGGTGTGGGAGCATTAGCCTAGCAGGAGGCCAACTACATCATCGAGTAGTTTAGGGTCAGGTGAGGATCCTGGCCATAGGAACTTCCATTTTCCCCACAATTGCAAAGGGGGTAAGCATTGAATATGTGATAAACACTTATCTTTCAAAGAGTTTTTCAGAAGAGGCAATACTGCACAGTGGTAGTTAAATGTGTGGCCTCTAAAGTGAGAGAGCAGAGTGTGGCTTTAGCCAATTTACGTAGCTCTCTTCCTCCCCTGGAGCAGCAGCCAGTGCCATTTGTATCATGTGGTTGTTACGAAGCTTCAGTGAGACAGTGAATGTAAAGGTGCCTGTTTCATAATAAGCCCTTGATAAGTGTTGGCTATTTCATAAGAAAAAAAAAAGAGATAACATGGTAGTTTAAAATCATAACAAATGAACAGATTTTATGGCTGTTACTAAATATATTGGAAATAATTTATATATATAATATATATATATAATTTATAGGGAATTATTAGCAATGGGAAGAGAAAATTCAGCTCCATAAGAGCTTCCAGGATTAAACAGGTTTTTCTTATTTTTGCAACTATTACACAATTTGAATGTGAACAGTTATATTTTGTTCTTTTAGTTCAGTAGTCTTTACTTTTTTTAATTAAACATCCCTTTAATATAGACAGATAATAGCTATTATCTGCAGAAAAATACATACAAACACTCTTAAAAATTAGGTTATTGCCATTTCAAAGTTTGCTAGAGCAATGTCTAACAAGCTTGCTTTGGGGACTATAGCTTTGTCTGATGTACTGTTTATTATTGATTATGACTTAATAGCTATGAAGTTGAATCTTAACTTGTAGAAAATTGAAAAGTTGCAAATGATTTCTTTCCAGTTGAGGTGCAAATAACTTTTCTCCAAAAGAGAAGACAATCCAAAAGGTTATGCTCTGATTGTCATGTAGTACACTAACCAGTTTTGAATCTAAATTGGCAATCATGTTCCAGCATTCTTTCTTTTACTGACATCAGTCTCTTGTATCTTTCTTTGAACTATCTTTGCCATCTTGCTAGTTCCTTCATTAATAAGATAGGTACATTTTCCACGCTTAATATGTATTTGTATTTGTAGCTTTTTAAAAGCTAAAAATTGCATTTGTAGCTTTTTAAAAATTATGCTTTGGCACACAGTGTATCAGGGTTTAAGCAAAACCATGTGTATATTTATTATATATGTGTTTGTTAATTCTACATGTATAGTTAATTATATGGATTTGACCTTATTGTACTGTCAGAGCTGATTAAGAGGTCTAAGTAAGGACGTAGAGTTGTTTCTGTGCCTGGTGCTGGCACATGAGGTCCGTAGGCAGCTGGGAAAAGAAGACAGGTGTGAAGCAGAGCAAGCAAAGACAAGCTGGATGAAGGAGAAGTTGGCACCTTAAAATGGAGCTAAACATGCCTGTGGTCCAGGAGCTGGGGAAGCCGATAGAGCAGGAGGATCTGGCAGAGGCCCAGCTGGTGCCTCAGGCCAACAAGGTGAGCCTGAACAGAAGTAACAACATGGCTGAGTTCCAATAGCACTTGGTGCCTCCAACCACCTTTCAGGCATAAAAATAAGACTGGCTACTGCTCTACTTCCATTTTCTCAGTCTGGTACAAAATGTCTCTTGTGGCCCACACTGTCCACAAATCTGCATAGAAGGGAATTCAGGAACACAGTTCTAACTTAGCCAAGCTATTACAAAACAAACCCATCACACACTGCTTGTCAGAAGATTTGGTGGAGTGGGGACAGTCCCGCGGAAGCCCACTGATGGATAACCTAGGAGTTATGGACCCTGGGTTATTAAAGATCTCTTTCCTAATTATATATGGTAATAAGAATAGTACCAATGACTCAGTTAAGAAAACACTACCTTCCAGATTCACCCTACCACTGTCAGTGGGTTTTAATCCACTGGAAGAATCTGTATGATATTTGTTGCCTTTCTCATTGTTTCTTTGCCACACAGCAAACATTTTGGGGAGCTTGTCAATCTTCTCTGGGTACTAAGGAGGCACATTCTTGATAGTGATTTTTTTTAGTGAAAGTTTGTTTTCTGATTTTTCAAGAATGCACATATTATTAGAGATTTATTTTATATGCTACTAATTGTAGTCACAACTAATTATATAAAATAGTTTTTTTCTTTGACATCTAATGTTTCCGACATTTTTAAGCCACAGAATTGTATTGAAGATATTGTTATTCATTCTGAATTTTTAAACCTCTTGAACACTGGGTGCCCCTTCCTTCCTACTCTAGCTTCTTTGTTAGGAGTCGGTAGGAAACATCGTCTCTTGATCTTCTGACCAATCTTCAACCCCACAGAAAGGAGGCTGCCGGTGCCCATCTGTTCCCTGCCCAGTGGAAAGGTTCTCTGTTACAGAGCTAGATAATCACTGCCATGATATTAGGGATTTTTCTGCAGAGCTGCAGTATTGCTATGGGAACTTGGACTACTCTCCTCTCTGAGAACTCTTTCCACAAAGAAACTGCTTTGTGAACATTCACTTTTCATTGTCAGATGGCTCTGGAAATCTTACAGCTTACAGTGGACTCTGATGACAGGAGTTTCCATATATATAAATAGAAACAAAAAGTTGTATCATTTTACCCATTTTCAAACTTTTACCTGAGTTTCTAAACTTCCCAGTATTGTAAAAAAAAAAACATTGTCATGGGGGCAAAAAATAGGAATTGGTGGCCATATGACATCAGGGCAAAAAGTTATTTTAGTTCTTTTCAAATTTATTCATTCAAAGACTATGCCTACTGGAAAATATTTTTTAAGAGATATTCTGTTAGAACACACATAAGAGGTCTGAGATTCTTGCCTGATGATTCATACAAAAAGTTTCTTTTATGTGGATTGCCTGTAAAATTATTTTTGTAATTTTTGAGTTTTAGTATGATGACCTAGCTTTAGTTATTATACCATAAGGTAGCCCTCAATGGCACACAATCCTCAGTAAACACCTGTTTAATGAGAAGGGAACAGATGAATGACTTAGCACTGCTGTATTACACTTGTCCCAGCCCTCTCTCGCTAACATGAGTCAGCGCCACCACTTCTGAAGCACCTTCTCTGACTGAGACCACCTCACTCCTCCAATGTAATTCTAGTGCTCGACCTATCACCGTGCAAACAAGCCAGGTAATAAGCCCTTTCACCACAGAACATTCCATTGTCATTCCTCAGTCTCACTGAATCCATAGTGAACTTGCCTAGGGCTGAAACCCATTGGAAAGACAATTGGAGATGTTGGCAGGATTCACTATTGACCAAGGAAAAGAACAAGCTGCCCTTATGGGAGGGGTGCTTCAGCAGCCTGTCCCTATGAATGGTGAGACAGTCTATTGTCCCCCAGTGGGTATGTGGTCTGAGGTGGCACACCTCCTAGAGGGCTGGGCCCCACCCCAGGACCAGAGGCAGGTGGAGGTGACACCTGAGGCAGTAGGGGTGGCCCTTGATATAGTAAGTAGGTCCTCTGAGAAACAGAGTGCCTGTGAGGCAGTGGGAACTGTGGGCTGGCTGATTCTCACAGTATTAAGAAAAACTCTACAGATGAGAAGAATATGCTCCTGGAAGAGACACAAGAAGTGGCAGCATGAGAACGTGAGCTGCGAACTGCTGTAGATTCATTGAAGAACAAAATGGCATTGATACGAGAGGAGGCAGCACAAGAACACCAGCTGCAAAGTGCCATTGAGGAGGTAAAAAATTTGTTGGTGACTGAAATAGCATGACTATGAGCTATTGTGGCAGAGGTAAAGGCCATGAAGGAACAGGACAGACCTCTGCAAAAAGCACAAGAAGAGGCAGCGCGAGAATGTGAGTTGTGATGTCCAGTGGAGGAGGTAAAAGATTTCTTACAGAATGAACAGCAGCCCTGCCAGGTGCTCAGAAGGAGGCAAAGGCCATGGAGGAGAAGGATGTACTCCTGAGGGAAACACAGGAAGAGGCAGCATGAGAATGCCAGCTGTGAAGTATTGAGGGGAAGGTAAGAGAGCTGTTGAAGACTTGAGCTAGCATTGCTGCAAGGCACTGTCGAAAAAGTAAAGAATGTAGCAGAGGAGGCACATGGGGGAGTGGAGAGAAAGGTGCCACCAGCCCCAGAAATGGAGAGGCTGGGAAGGATTAAGGGGTGGTGCTGGAGGTACCAACCCCTCCTCTATGGAAAGCATGCCAGTAGTTGTAAAGAAAATAAAGACAGAGCAACTGAGGGTTCCTCTAGGAAAGGTGCAGCCCTCTCCTCAGGTGTGGAGCACTCTGTGCTCCACTCCTATACTCACACCGAGTTGGTGGATTTGGGCTCCTGGTTTAGGCAGAAGCCCTCAGAGTCAATATCATCTTGGCTTCTGTTTCTGTGGGATTTAGGGGTGGATGGAATTGTTCTGTCTGTATCAGAGATGGGAAATCCAGCTTCTCTGACACTTCATCTTGCCTTGAGTCAGTGGAAATATCGTTTCAAAATGCACATCAGATCCCAGGATATCATTCCCTCTTTGATTGGCAATGGCTGCACTTCATGCAGTGTGGCCCAATCAGGGTGATTTACTATTCTCCCCTGCTAGATGATAGATATATGCTGAGCTCCAACAGGTGTTACGGGAGCTAGGCATAAAAAGTGCGATCTATAGTCCAGAGAATTATGACCCAGATGAGGAGGCTTTCATTGCAGGGATGAGAAATGTTGTGCTTCAAATGGCTCCCACATCCCTCTTTGAGTCTCTAGTGGCCACTCTTGTCCCTCACTTAGGGTAGCCCATAAGTGAGTTTACCCATACAGCAGCAGACTTGGGAGAGGCTGAAGCAATGAAAGCATGGAAATAAATAAGATCTGCTACTCACAGGAAGAATTTAAAGGTCCCCATGAAGGTTATAAGGACTCAAATGTGGGTTGACTTAATATGGGCAGGAGCATATGGAAGGAAATTAGGCAGGAAGTCAAATAGGATCTTACTGGAGCTATGGCAACAACCAAAACCAGAGCAGCAGTTCCAGCCATTAAGAACAAAGAGGCAGAGGCCACAGACAGAGCCACAAGTCCAGCCTCTGTGTTGGCAAGACTTTCTGCTGGAGAGTGATCCAACCTCACTTGAGCCCACACAGGAAGGTGATTGGGGAACATGGTTTGACTGAGGGGAAGGTCGAGGTATCTGCCCTGAGGGACCAGGGGGGAATCGAAGACCACAAGTTGAAATAGCTATCCATTGGTCCCCAGTGAATATACAACATGTCCTGGCTCTGGTGGACATGGGGGCTGAATGTTCACTGATTTATGACAACCCTGAGTGGTTTTCCGAGACCCCCACTATTATAGGTGGATATGGAAGTAAGGTTATCAGAGTGAAACAAGCCCAAATCCCTTTGGGAACAGGGTGTGCACCCCACAAAGGAGTATACTGTGTATGTCTCACATATCTGGAAATATATTTTGGGGATAAATATTCTGCAGGGACTATGACTGCAGATCACTGCAGGTGAGTCCAGACTGAGAATATATGTGGTGAAGGCAGTTCTGAGGGGACATGCTAGGCACCTGCCAATAGTTTTGCCTGTGCCTCAACAGATTAATAATACCAAACAATACAAATTGTTATTATTTCTTATACCTGACACTCCAGGAACTGGAAATGGTGGGTATTATAAAAGCCCACCCATAGTCCTTTCAATTCCCCAATGTGGCCAGTAAGAAAAGCCAGATGGCTCCTGGAATATGACCGTGGATTACAGAGAACTAAATAAAATCATACCTCATATGCAAGCTGCCATCCCCTTCTATTGCAGACCTGATGGATACCCTCAGTCACAAACTAGGAACATACCATTATGTGGTAGATCTTGCTAATGCCGTCTTTTCCATTGACATTGAGCAGGAAAGTCAGGAACAGTTTGCCTTCACATGGGAAGGACAACAATGGACTTTCACTGTCCTCCCACAGGGATACCTCCACAGCTCCACCATCTGTCATGGACTTGTAGCCCAGGACTTGGCTACATGGGTGAAACCACCAATGGTGCAGCTGTACCATTATATTGATGATGTCAAGCTCACGTCCGATTCTCTTTCAGACCCAGAAGGTGCAGCACCTAAACTGCTGCAACATCTACAGGAGAAAGGATGAGCTATGAATAGCACCAAGCTTCAGTGACCTGGTTTGTCTGTCAAATTCTTGGGAGTCGTCTGGTTGGGTAAGACTAAAGCTATACCAGAAGTAGTCATAGATAAAGTCCAGGACTTTCCTACCCCTACAACTGTGGCATTGTTACAGGAGTTTTTAGGTCTTCTAGGCTATTGGAGAGTGTTTATCCCACACTTTGCACAAATTCTGAAGCCCTTATATCAGTTGGTGTGATTGGGCATCAGGTGGAACTGGGATGAGACATGTGCAACTGCCTTTACTACAGCAAAATGGGCAGTCAAGACTATGCAGGCCTTGAGTGTCATAGACCCATCAAGACCCTATCAGCTAGATGTTCATGTAACTGAAGGCGGTTATGGCTGGGTCTCTGGCAGCGGCTTGAATGAACTCACCAACCTATTGGATTCTGGTCACAACTCTGGAAAGGGGCAGAGGTACAATACACTTTGATAGAAAAACAACTGGCTTCCATGTATCACATCTTGCTGTCTACAGGACCCATCACTGGAATGGCCCTGATAAAGGGAATAACCACCTATACCATCATGGGGTGGGCACAAGACTGGACCCAAAAGCCAAGGAGTGGTATGGCACAAACACCCACACTGGCCAAATGGGGTTCATACCTACAGCAGCGTAGCACCCTCTCAAGCAGACCCTTGAGTGAACAACTCCAGTGCTTATTGGGGACAGTGACATATAGTAGTGAAAAGCAGGAAGAATTTACTTTAGAACCTTATAACAGAGAGTCCTTATTGGGAGAGAAGAGCCCCTATATCCAAAGATGCATGGTATACAGACAGCCCCAGCCATGGGCAGCTTCCAAAATGGAAGGGCATATAGCTTTCTATCCTAAGACTGAGACAATATGGATGGAAGATGGTGAGGGGAAGAGCAGTCAATGAGCAGAGTTGCAGGCAGTGTGGCTTGTGACCAGCCAGAAGCCCTCCCCACTAATTGTCTGCACTGGCAGCTAGGCCATCTGTTGAGGCTTGACCCTGTGGATACTGACATGGTACCATGTCAAGTGGCTGGTTGGTCACCAACCCCTTTGGGGGCAAGAATTGTGGCAAGACTTATGGGCCTGTGGTCAGACTAAAAGAGTTACAGTGTATCATGTGACAGGTCATTTGCCACTGGCATCCCCAGGAAATGAAGAAGCAGATGAATTGGCCCAGGTGCACTGGCTAGAAGGAAAGCCTGCCTCTGTTGTAGCCCAATGGTTACATCAGCGTTTGTTGCACACAGGGCAAAGGACAATGTGGGCTGTAGCCTGTCAGTGGGGCTTGCCGTTGACCTTTGAAGAAGTGAGCAGAGCCCAAAAGGCATGTCTTGTGTACTCTAAGAGGGACTTACACCAAGTTCCACAGCAACATGGGACAATAGCTAAGGGGCTGATACCCCTCATCAGGTGGCACATAGACTATTGGGCCTCTGCCCGTGTCAAAAGGGCACCAATATGCCATGACTTGTGTGGGCACAGCTACTGGACTTCTGGTTGCTTTTCATACACATTGTGCAAGCCAACAGATGACCAAAAGGCCTGGAGCACATCTTTGCAGCCTATGGTTGACCACAGGTAATTGAGAGTGATCAAGGCACCCAGTTTACTGGACATTCACTACAAGAATGGGTGCAACAGTTGGGAATCAAATGGAAGTTTCATGTGCCATACAATCCTACCACAGCAGACATGATAGAGAGGCACAAAGGCTTGTGAAAATCCCAATTAAAGTCAGATACCAATAGTCTGCGGGGATGGTCAGTCCACTTATGGAACATGCTACAGCATTTGAACAAGAAACCCCAAAAGGGAGCCCTAAGCCCCAAAGCCATGCTAATGCATATTGCTGCCTCCCCTATAAAACTGCAAGTACAAACCAAGGAAGGATCATTGAAGCCAAGGTTCGGCCACCAGAATATCTTGCTGCCAGCACCAACTGCACTGAACCCTGGAGACTCCATTGAGTGGACATGGCCTTTGACATTTTGACACATGGACCAGTGATGGCTGGCCCTCCTGGCACCTTGGGGACAAGCCCTGGAAGCTGGCCTCCTGTGTGTTCCTGGAGTAATAGCAGAGTGGCCCCCAAAGATCACAGTAGTATATCCTGAATGGCCAGAAGGTAGAAGCATCTTACTGGGGATTTTTGTTTTATCATTATGGCCAGTGCATGCAGCTCCAGTAGCACTATATATAGACCCCTCAGTAACCCCCATGGGGAGAGGGGTAAAGTATACTAAGTATGGTATACTAGACCTGGAAGAGACCCCTTTCCTGCTACAGTCCTATCACAGGATCACTCTCTTGCATGCATACTACCTGATAAACAAAATTTGCCTATGTTGGTGTCATTAAAACATGTGTCTTATCGCCCTCAAGGTCTTTGTGGATTGCGCACACACCCTAGCAAAAAACTGGTACTTGCTGGGGTGCATGGAGCTCCCTATTCATACCACTACAAAGTGTGAGTCATGAACTCATCTGAGTAGAACTGGTTTTGCATAGAGCTGAAATAACCTCCTCAGGCTTGAGGATTATTACAATTTTTGTTACCTGTATCAGAATTTTGTTTTATCTTGATTTTTGTTATTATCTCTATGTTGTTGTTAACCTCACTGCTATTGTGGAATCTGGTTACAGTGCTCTAGCTTTCTCACACAGGGACCATTGCGGAAGACTGAGTGTGTGTAGATTGTGAGGCGAGAATCCTGGAGGGGTGGAGTGTGGATAAAGTGAAGCTTCCTATGGCCAGGATCCTCACCTGAACCCAAACTACCTGATGATGTAACTGGTCTGCTGCTAGGCTACTGCCTCCACACCCATAGGTAATTAGCTATTATTGACTGAGTCAATATACAAAGAGCTCTGCTCAGGGCTCTGGGTGGAGGCAGAGATGGAGGAGTATTACAGACCTGCAGACTGTTGGATGCAGATGTAATTTTAGTGCTCGACTTATTGCCAGGAGAACAAGCTGGGTAATAAACCTTTGCGCCCCAAGAACGTTCCATTCTCATTCCTCAGGTCATGGTTGAACTAGTTAAGAAAATTAACCACAATACACTTGAGCCCCCATAACTCAGCATCAGTTTCTGCTCTAGCTCACTCTAAAATATCAATGTGGGCTACAATAATCAAAGATTTGTGTACATGTCCATCCAGCAGATACAGGCAAAATTAACTCCATAGGAAACAGGAAAAAGGTAACATTTGCCTTGTGTACATTATCCTCTCTTCATCTCATCACTTACCATATCTTATGTTCAAGCTGTAAAATCTCACACTTAATTATCTTTTAAAAATATGTATCTGCCCCTGCCCCAACTTTCAGTGGCTTCCCATTCCTCTAAAGATAAAGGCCAAACTGTAACATGGTCCCCATGCCTCTGCAGGCACTTGTCTCAGCTTAGCTCTCCAACCCCTTGTCTCTCTTATCTCCCCACTGCCTCTGCCACACACCTGCACCACCTCAGCGCTCTGACGTACATCCAGGCCACGTTCCATGCACTGCTACCATCCACACTGGCCATATTTCATTCCCTGAAAGGGAACAATGCTCTCTCCTGCCAGGACAAGAGCCTTTCAGTATCTTGCTCTTTTTTTTTTAAGCTGTGGTAAAATATATATCACCTACAATTCGCCATTTTAATCATTTTAAAATAGTTAAGTCAGTGGCATTTTAGTATATCCACAATGTTATGTGACCATCACCACCATTGAGTTCCAGAACATTTCATCATGCCAAAAAGAAATCCTGTGCCTATTAAACATTCACTCCTCATTTTTCCCTACCCCCAGACCCAGGCAACCACGAATCTGATTTCTGTCTCTCTGGGTTTGCCTATTAGGCTATTTCATATAACTGGAATCATGCAATATGTGCCTTTGTATCTGACTTCTTTCACTCAGCAAAATGTTTTCAAGATCCATGCACATTGGAGCCTGTATGAGTACTCCCTTCCTTTTTTTTTTAATTAAGTATCATTGATATACACTCTTATGAAGGTTTCACAAGAAAAACAATGTGGTTATTACATTTGCCCTTATTATTGAGTCCCGCCCCATACCCTACTGCAGTCACTGTCCATCAGTGTATTAAGATGCCACAGAGTCCCTATTTGTTTCCTCTGAGCTACACTGTCTTCCCTGTGACCCTCCACACACCATGTGCACCAATCATAATACCCCACAATCCTCTTCTCCCTCCCTTCCCACCCACCCACCCAAGTTCCTTTCCCTTTGAGAAATGTTAGACCATTCTTGGGTTCTGTGAGTCTGCTGCTGTTTTGTTCCTTCAGTTTTTGCTTCCTTCTTATGTTCCACAGAGGAGTGAAATCATTTGGTACTTGTCTTTCTCCGCCTGGCTTATTTGACTGAGCATAATACCATCTAGCTCCATCCATGTTGTTGCAAATAGCAGGATTCGGTTTCTTCTTATGGCTGAACAATATTCCATTGTGCATATGTACCACATATTCTTTATCCATACATCTACTCATGGACACTTAGGTTGCTTCCATATCTTGGCTATTGTAAATAGTGCTGCAATAAACATAGGGATGCATATGTCTTTTTGAAGCTGGGATCCTGCATTCTTAGGGTAAATTCCTAGGAGTGGAATTGCTGTGTCAAATGGTATTTCTATTTTTAGTTTTTTTGAGAAACCTCCATACTGCTTTCCACAATGGTTGAACTAGTTTACATTCCCACCAGCAGTGTTGGAGGGTTCCCCTTTCTCCGCATCTTCACCAGCATTTGTTGTTCCTAGTCTTTTCTATGTTGGCCATCCTAACTGGTGTGAGGTGATATCTCATTGTGGTTTTAATTTGTATTTCCCTGATAATTAGCAACGTGGAGCATCTTCTCATGTGCCTGTTGGCCATCTGAATTTCTTCTTTGGAGAATTGTATCTTCATATCCTCTGCCCATTTTTTAATCAGGTTATTTGCTTTTTGTGTGTTGAAGTGTGTGAGTTCTTTATATATTTTGGAAGGTAACCCCTTGCCGGATATGTCATCTACAAATATATTCTCCCATACTGTAGGATGCCTTTTTGTTCTGCTGATCATGTCTGTGATGTATTTTTAAAATTTGGCTTACTAATATTTTGTTGAGTATTTTTGCATCTATGTTCATCAGGGATATTGGTCTGTAATTTTCTTTTTCTGTGGTGTCTTTGCCTGGTTTTGGCATTAGAGTGATGCTGGCCTCATAGAAAGAGTTCAGGAGTATTCCCTTCTCTTCTACTTGTTGGAAAGCTTTAAGGAGGATGGGTATTAGGTCTTCACTAAATGTTTGGTAAAATTCAGCAGTGAAACCATCTGGTCCAGGAGTTTTGTTCTTAGGTAGTTTTTGATTACCAATTCAATTTCCTTGCTGGTAATTGGTCTATTCAGATTTTCTCTTTCTTCCTGGGTCAGCCTTGGAAGGTTGTATTTTTCTAGAAAGTTGTCCATTTCTTCTAGGTTATCCAGTTTGTCATAGTATTCTCTCATAATTCTTTGTATTTCTGTGGTGTCTGTAGTGATTTTTCCTTTCTCATTTCTGATTCTGTTTATGTGTGTACTCCCTTCCTTTTTAGGCTGAATAACATTCCATTGCATGGATACTGACCATACGGTTATTTTGTCCAGAGTGACTTTCCATCTTTCTCTTCACCTGGCTGTCCACTGGTCAGCCTTCCGCAGGCAGCACAGTGACCACTTCCTCTAAGAACATCCCCAAGACCCAGCCTGGATGAGGTCATGTGCATTCTGAGGCCCACCTTTCCCTTCTGCATTGCTCTAATCTCCATCAATAGGCAAACACGTTTTTACGGGCTGCCTCCCCAACCAAAATCTAAGACCAATCAGACAGGAATCATATTTGTATTAGTTCTATATTGTATCCCTAAAGGTCCCTACAGGACCTGGTATATAAATAAACTGTTGTGAAATAAATGTTACAAAATTATTTCCCACTGAAAAGTAAACAATTGGCAGCTGCTTTCATTCCCAAAGGCATTTTGAATCTGAATAGAAATCATGCCACCATCGTGGAGAAATCCTGTGGAGGAATTTCCCTGGCAGGGATTAAGGGGCAGAGTTGTTCTGAGGCAAGGACTCCTTCCTGCTCCTTAAACTGTAACAGCCAGTGTCTCCTCCACCTTCAGGTCCAGCTCTCTGAGGCACCATTGCATTCACTCTAAATCTGTCCTGCTTCCATTTCATCTGAACTGAAAAACAGGCCTGCGTGGTTCCATTAACATCCTTATTTCATGACTAGGAAAGCAGTGACCCACTGTAAGTACTTATCTCTCACCCATCTTTTCTCTCCAGTGTTTATAACTTCACGCTCATTGAGACATGATAGATTTCTGTGCTGTCTGCATCTGAAGGATGCTTTTCTCTGTAAATGGGTTTATAATTACGCATTGGAATTTAATCTTCATTAACTCAATGACACTGTCTCTCCCCAGTCTTTTCTGGATACCTCTAATGGACTTGAAAGTAACATTTCCTCTTTCATCATCCCTGCTTTACCTCATCCATAAAGCAGACCCTTTGTAAAGTGCTTGAAGTTCACAGAGTGCTGTCCTGTCTGTGAGTAATTACAACTGAAAACTGCCAGTCACTCTCTTCTTAAAGTGATGGCAAATTCTTCTCTAGTATTCACAGACAGGTGACAATTAAACGAGGCCCCGATAACTAAGAGTACAATTTAACAAATTAACTTGGTGGAAGCATTTTTATTTAATTTTTGTATAATTACTCATGAGAAAAATTTTCTCCAGAATGATAGTTTTATACCACAAAGAGATGCTTGACATTTTTCTCAATGAAGCATCAGATTAAGGAACTACTATGCCAAATAAGCTGTGTGATTTGCATGTAGAATCACTGTTATTTTAGTTTTTCTTTATTACATGATTTATTTCAACCCAATGGAAACTGGAATTTTTTGTTGTCCCAGATACAACTAAACCCTTCAAATGGTTCTTTCTCCCAGGTGAGGTAGAGGGCTAGGTTTGGATTATGTTAATGGCTGCTCTCTGAAGGTTGAACTATGAACATATACTGGCTAAACACAAATGTATTTCAAGAAACCTTAAAAACGTCAAAATGAGTCCTGGCCTAAAGGATTGCCAATGGTCTAATTAATTGTGCTAATGTAATAAATTAAAAATGAACTAATCCTAGAGGCATTGGGAAAAGGAGAACATGGGGCAAAAAATGGCAATTTAGATGTAAATATTCAATATTGAGTGAAATCTTGGTCCAGTAATCAAAAACAATTGATTACCTAGCCCAAGTAAACTCCCAGTTGTGTGGATGTGGCTATCAGGGTCTGATGTAGTATGTTTCTGAATATACAAAATCTTGCTTATTCTGATCATAATTTGGCATCTTATAAAAGCTTCTCTAGGGGAAGAGAATGTGCCAGTCAGGTTAATGTGATTGTCCATTCCACTGGGTATTATATTCCTCGTTTTGTAAATTTAAAGATTGTTTTGGTTTTATACACATCTTTGTGATGGTTGAGAGAGTGAAAGGAATGTGTTCTATCTGAATCCGCTTTGGAATATAGACCAGATTACATTTTTGAGTTTGTAAGATTGAGAGGCAGGCCCTGCAAAGGGATGAGCTCACCACGTACCTTCCTGCTCCTGACAGCAGCCAGCTCGTTCTCCTGACACAGCGCCCCTCCCTCTTGCTGTGGCTCTTCAATTTATTAATCCTCTTTCTTTTCTGGGTTTCCCTGATGAGACAGAGACACCTAATAGGAAAGAAAATGTCTTTAGATGTAAAGGCCCCCATATGGGCATATTTTTCCTGCCCGTTTTAAGGCCCATTAGGCAAATGCCAATTTTTCTTAATTTCAATTTCATCATATCTTTAAACTGGGGATGCTGTGTAGTGGTTTCTTTTGAACATTAAATTAAAACTGTTTTTAACACATCAGCCTAATGTGGCACTGACATTTGGTGGCCCTCAGTAGTTCAACTGACTGCTTTTAGCTTACTTTTTAAAAAAAGTTGACAAGTACATCCAGTTCTTTGGTTTGGAATGGTATGATTATAGAATTGCATTCATGGAGTTCAGCTGATTTTTTTTTATCCTGTAAAAAGACCACAAACGGCACAAGTGTTTGGTCATTGGATATTCTATGGCATCTACACTTAGACAACTAGGGGCTTTTTGGGGTCTATGGCACCACAGCCTAGGTTAGCATGGAAACAGCTAGAGAGCGTGGGCATGTGCCAGGATCTCCTGAGACTCTGAGCATGTTAAATATATGTATATATAAACAAGGACAATCAGTTCCCACCTTTAGTTCCTGAACATGGCTTTTGGATAAGTGTATGCCATCTACTCATATCCTGGTTTCTTCCTTTACCATACAGCTTTCCGAGTTTTATTCCCTGAATCCCCAATTACCAGATCAGCACGATCAACATCCTCCTACTGTGTCTGCCTTTCAGGCTCTAGTCAGCCCCCCAGTGGTGTTCAAGCCTGCTCTTAACACAGAACCCCAGTCCTGGGAAAGAATCCCTCGTTTCCATCTACAGCAACAGTATAACCCGTGAAAAGATCTGTCTGAAGCTGCACGTCAGGAAAGGAGCTCGTTTAGTGTCCTTTCATGCAGGCACATTTTTTCTTGAAGGCAGGGCTGTTCTTTAATGTTGCCATTGGAGAACCAATGAGGTCTCTGGCTTTTATGATTATGAGGGGTTTCAGCATAAACCAGTGGGGACTTTCCTGGCTAAATCGGTCTCACAGAAAACTGTCTCCAGGCAAACTGCAAGTTTAAAGGTCAGTGTAAACGCTCACATTAAGTGATGGCGTCTGAAGTAAGACGTTCAGCTGCAGAGGAAGACTGTTGGGGGGAAAAATGTTTATGTGCTGTTCCTCCACTACTTCTCAGAAAAGGTTTCTTGGGCTTCTTTCTTATACTGACTGGGGTTTTCTTGTCTCACACTGGCAAGAAGAAAATTGGGTTTTCATTGTCTGTTAACACATCCTTGGAATTTGGTGTTTTAAATTCCATAAT
The DNA here is from genome assembly GCA_029783875.1 of Phataginus tricuspis. Classification (NCBI taxonomy): domain Eukaryota; kingdom Metazoa; phylum Chordata; class Mammalia; order Pholidota; family Manidae; genus Phataginus; species Phataginus tricuspis. Next base: position 16,170,926 of record JAQQAC010008719.1, read on the forward strand.
TGGGGCTCTAGGGAACTCACAAGGAAGAATACCAGCCACCCCACTATCTTAACGGCCTCCCTGAGCTGCTGGGCACGGGCCTCACCACACCCTGGAGTCTCTCTGGGGACTGTGCAGGTGCCTTTTTGAAGTTCAGGTGGACGATGAGAAAGTGATGTCTTTAAGGACAGCATGGGCTGCTCCTCTGAGGTCCCTGTGCCTACACTTAATGGCTATTTCCACTAACAAAAGCAGGGTAGTGCATATTCCAAATCAAACCGTGATCCAGGAACTACACATCTATTGACTGTGAGGGAACATGCCATTCATGCCATGCATGATGGTGACTCTTAACTAATAAAGAATAATTGCTCTTTTATTCAAACCCTCCTATCTGCTCAAGAAGGCTCTAAGACCTCACGGGCACTTCACACTGCTGCTACTTTGATCTTTAGTTTCAGTACGTCCCCATCTCAGTATAGAGTGATTCTGTGTGTGTGGTGCTCATGAGCATGTATGTGCATGTGTATACCTATATATATTACATATTATTCATATTCATTTATTCTTCATATCTTTGTATTTCTCTCCTGGGCATGTTCTCATGGATCTCCCAAACTGAACTCAACATTATTTCTTCTCAAATCTTTCTTTCTTCTTGTGTTCCAGGTCTCAGTGTAAGACACTGCGATTCACCTGTATGTTTGCCTTTATACCCATGCACTCTCCAGATCCTTTTCCTGACCCCCTTACCTGCACCCCTCAGCAGCATCGCATAGCCCAGTTCATTTCCTTCCGAGCATTTGTCATATTATGACTCATTTTATTTACATGGTTAAGTTAATTTCTTGTTTACTTGGCTGGCCTGTCTCTCTCTGCTGATATTTAAGCTTTAAGAAGGCAGGGATCTTTTCTGTGCTAGTCCCTGCTATAAACCTGGAACCAAGCCTGGACCATGGGAACCACTCAGTAAATGTTTATTAAATAAACCAATGACGATTATCATTTAAATATGACAGAGGGATTAAACAATTTCAAGACAAAGGAAAGTTGAGAGATTTTTGCCTCTTATAAACCACCACTATAGGATATCTTAAACGGACTGCTCTAGAGGGGAGCACCCCTTAAATAAACCAATGAATCAATAATTATCCATTAAGTCTATCTCCGTAATGTCTTGCAAATCACTTTTTTTAAATCCCTGCTCTGCTACTACCCTAGTTATCACTATAATTTCTCGCACCAATGGTGGCAAGAGCTTCCTGGTGGGCCGCTGGCTTCTGCCCTCAGCCTTCTATGATTACCTGCTCCGTGCCTGGGGTCTCTCTCAAGGGCAGATTGACTCCTGTCATTAATCTGCTTAAAACACCGTATGTAGCTCCCATCACAAGGTGATCTGCCTGCCTTTTTACTAGAGCGCCCTAATGGCAGAGGAGAGAGCGGACCTGCAGGTACGACCCTGAACTTACCCATCACAAGCACAGAAAATCTTAGGAATCTCATGATTTATCTTAGAAATGTTCTGCAGTTTGTATTCTACTCCTTCAGGGACAAGTATTCTAAATCATTCACCCCTGAGCTGAACCAATGCTCCAGGCAGACACTGCTTGTTTCTCCTGTGGTTTGGGGATAGGGCCACACCAGGATGCCAAAGCCTTGACAAAAACAAAGGTACATGAAGGTCAGATAAGTTAATTTGGCACACAAGGCCCTTCAAAATATGGCACCTGGTCATCGTTCCCTCCTCACCTCTTGCCACTCTCTCACACGCACTTTCTGTAGCCCAGCAATTCTCAGCCACCCTCATAGCCAAGGCTGGGCAAGGCCCCCTTCTCAGTCCTCCCTCAGAACCTTGTGCACCTTCTACCTGTACATTACCAGTCCTCGTTTTTGTTTCTGTGGAGTGCTAACCTATAAACCTGCGAGGAAAGGAGATGTGTCCTTTCGTTATAACCCAAATGTCATGGAACCTGGCATGTCTGAGGCACTCAAAAAACATCTACCGAATGGAGAATGAGTGAATGGCTTCCCATTATCCCAAGCAAATGCTCATTTAAAGCTCTAAGACCCTTATGTCTGAGAATAAGTGATATTTTATTTCAGTAGTCTCCCTACCCCTGCTTACATTTTAATCTTTCCTTTCCAATACAGACAGGAGAGGAAGCAAAACCTTTCAGGGTCAATTTGAAAGCTACTGTATTGCCTGGGGCCGATCCACTGATCCAGATTTACTAAGAAATATATAGAGTTCAAAGAACTGCCCTCGCCCTTGGAAACTTGAAGGGATCTTTGAAAGCACGAGGACGCCCCTAGCTTGAGGCCGCAACTGAAGAGAAGACCTTCCGTGCTGCTGCCCGCCCTGACCTGGGAGACACCCAGGCCTCAGATGCGATCCGCAAGGGTGTGAGGGAAGCTGGCCCCCGCTCGAGCCTCCAGGCCTGGCTGCTCCATTGTCCTAGAGAATCGCATCTTGTTGACCCACCTAGCTCACACGTTTCTAACATTTACTGTAACATGTTGTCCCTGGGACTGTAAAGTCTGATCCGCTGGGCTTTATCTGAACGTCCTGAGGAGCGAATTCTAGGGTTCAAAAAAGCAACATTTTAACATTGAAGTACAACTAGTGGGGACCCTATGCCTTCAAAATCTTGTAAAATTATTTTGGCTAAAGCCAAAATAGCAACTGCATTTCATGGAGTTTTCAGTCCTACATGACAAAAGCTCAAGAGGAAGCTTCTACAAATGCAATTGTTTTATGGAGAAAAGTGGTTTGCTCTTATTAAACAGTCTTAATGGGAATCAGGAGAGAACGAGGAGGAATCGGACAGGACATAAAAGGATCTGGCTCCAGGGCCATCCCGAGGTGCTGATTCTATGCAGCATTTGGCCGAGAACTGAAGTCAAGGAGCTATGAGTCGCATCCTCTGAGAGCTCACAGTCCTGGATCAGTACTAGCTCAAATGCATTTTTCAACACCACTTGCCAACTACACATATATTCAAACCAAAACAAATTTCTTTATAGATTGAAATAAAAATGCAAGTAAATAAAGGAGGAGTAATCCAGCACCTTCCACTGCAGAATAGACCATAAATTGAAGTTCCTTTACAAACAGCTAATGCTGGCTTCTCCTTGAACTACCCTGCCCATCAGCAGCTTAGAAGGGGTCCTTGCTTGTGCATGGGTTATGATTGGGGGATGCTTAGAGCTTAAGATTCATTATTTAAGTATTTTCTAATTTTGATACCTTTTTTTCAGTCAATATAGATTAAAAAGGAGGATTATGTATTTTGTTTAATTAATGATAAAGAATTACTTATCTCTGGTCTGGCAAAGGCTGAAGCAGCCTATTTGGTGACATAGGTTAGTTTACAAGCATTTCCTCTGGAAATCGCCTGAAGCAGCCACCATGAGATCACAGTCACTCCTTCAGCCACCACTGTCCCTTTTCCAAACACACGGTGGGGATGTGGCAGAACCCGATGTGTGCTTCTTCCCAGTTAATCAGAGCATCTTTGTTTATATTATACTGCATTTTCAAATAAGATTATTTTTTTAAGATTCTACAGAGGAAAGAGTTTTGGAAAACTACTTATAATAAATAGAAAGGTAGGTAGACAGACAATATACATGTAACATTGTAATTCCATATAAAAACTGCTGCTTCCAGCCATAAAGCTTTGTGAATTTAAACTTCTGCTTCCCTAACACCCAGCTTATTTAAAATATTCCTTCCTACTAACAAAAAAAAGAATGATAAAAGAATAATGGTCTCCCGGGAAGATGGCGACATGAACCGACTGGCAGAAAATTCCTCCCAACATTATATTTATTCACAAAAACACAGCAAATACAACTATTCCTAAAAGAGAGACCAGAATACACAGGAAAGCACACAGCATGCAGCTTCACCTGAGAGGACTCGGCACCCGGTGAGGTGGGTAAGATACGGAGCCGCGACCCGGCGGGACCCGAGTGCCCTCCCACCCCAGCGCACCGGCGGGCAGCTGCACCTGAGAGGACTCGGCACCTGGCAAGGTGGGTAAGATACGGAGCCACGACCCGGCAGGACCCAAGTGCTCCCCCACCCCAGCGCACTGGTGGGGAGGAGAGGATTCAGAGCTGGGAGGGAGTGGAAGTCTGCGCCAGGAGCACCGACATACAGCGCACGGTGTAGCGGAGATTGGAGAGACAGAGGGCACACTGTCTCAGTGGGGAACACGCCACTTGCTTGCAACAGGCTCCAGGAAGGAAAGAAAAAGGAAAAAAAAAGAAGAAAAGCACGCGCTTTTTTCAGCGGTCTTAAAGAGACAGGAGCCCAGCGGAGGAGCCGGATCGCCCCAGCACACCCAGCCCAGCAGGCTGGGAGTCCTGGGGAGCTTTGGACCCCTTAGCTGGCGACCAGAAAAGGGTGGCCGCATTTAGGACTCCCACAGAGATCAACAGCCTCCCATTGGTTCCCACCCTGGCCAGAGCTATAAAGGGCCTTGCAGAGTGGTGCGACCACGGCTCTGGAATAGTGGAGCAACAGCGCGACCTACAGCATTCACACAGAACCCACTCCTGGTGGACGTGTTTTTTTTTTTTAGTTGTTGTTTTTTCTTCTCTTTCTTTTCTTTTTTTCCTTCCCTTTTTTTATTATTATTATTTTTTCTTCTTTTCTCTTTTTCTTTTTTTTTTTCCTTTTTAAAGTCATAAAGAGCCCAGCTGACATACGTGGCAAATACCAGCAACCAATTCCATAGCCATGAAAAGACAGAGGAATATGGTACAGACAAATCTTCAGACCGAGACAACCCCAGAGAGGGAACCTGAAGGGATGGACATGCACAGTCTTCCTGAAAAAGAATTCAAAATAAAAGTCATAGTCATGCTGACAGATCTACAGAGAAATGTGCAAGAGCTGAAGGAGGAAGTGGGAAGTGAGCAAAGAATATGCAGAAATGAGACAAGCCATCGACGGGCTTAACAGCAGACTGGATGAGGTGCAAGAGACAGTTAATGGATTAGAAAATAGAGAACAGGAATACAGAGAAGCTGAGGCAGAGAGAGATAAAAGAATCTCTAGGAATGAAAGAATATTAAGAGAACTGTGTGACCAATCCAAACGGAACAATATTCACATTATAGGAGTACCAGAGGAAGAAGAGAGAGAAAAAGGGATAGAAAGTGTCTTTGAAGAAATAATTGCTGAAAACTTTCCCACACTGGGGAAGGAAATAGTCTTGCAGTCCACGGAAGCCCACAGAACTCCCAACACAAGGGATCCAAGGAAGACAACACCAAGACACATAATAATTAAGAAGGCAAAGGTCAAAGATAAAGACATACTATTAAAGGCACCTAGAGAGAGAAAAAAGATCACCTACAAAGGAAAACCCATCAGACTATCATCAGACTTCTCAACAGAAACCTTACAGGCGAGAAGAGAATGGCATGATATATTTAACGTAATGAAACAGAAGGGCCTCAAACCAAGATTATTGTATCCAGCACGATTATCATTTAAATATGATGGAAGGATTAAACAATTTCAAGACAAAAGAAAGTTGAGAGAGTTTGCCTCTCATAAACCACCACTACAGGATATCTTAATCAGACTGCTCTACAGGGAAATACCCCTAAGGCTAAAAAGATGTCACTAGAGAAAATAAAATCATAGCAAAGAAAGCAGACCATCCAAATACCAACTAAAGGCAAAGAAGAAAACACCTAATATATAAAGAAAGGAGGAGGAAGAATAGGAAGGGAGAGATAAAGAAACACCAGACAGCATTCACAATAACTTAAAAGAAAGTTAAGTTAGATTTTCAGATAGTAAAGAAGCAACCCTTGAACCTTTGGTAACCATGAATCTAAAGCCAGCGATGGCAATAAGTACATATCTATCAATAATCACCCTAAATGTAAATGGACTGAATCCACCAATCAAAAGACACAGAGTAACAGAGTGGACAAAAAAGCAAGACCCATCTATATGCTGCTTACAAGAGACTCACCTTAAACCCAAAGATATACACAGACTAAAAGTGAAGGGATGGAAAAAGATATTTCATGCAAACAACAAAGAGAAAAAAGCAGGTGTTGCAGTACTTGTATCAGACAAAACAGACTTCAAAACGAAGAAAGTAGCAAGAGATAAAGAAGGACATTACAGAATGATAAAGGAGTCAGTCCAACAAGAGGATATAACCATTTTAAATATATATGCACCCAACACAGGAGCGCCGACATATGTGAAACAAATACTAACAGAATTGAAGGAGGAAATAGACAGCAATGCATTCATTTTAGGAGACTTCAACACACCACTCACTCCAAAGGATAGATCGACAAGACAGATATTAAGTAAGGACACAGAGGCACTGAACAACACACTGGAACACATGGACCTAACAGATATCTACAGAACTCTGCACCCAAAAGCAACAGGATACACATTCTTCTCAAGTGCACATGGAACATTTTCCAGAATAGACCACATACTAGGCCACAAAAAGAACCTCAGTAATTTCAAAAATATTGAAATCCTACCAACCAACTTCTCAGATCACAAAGGTATAAAACTAGAAAGAAATTTTAGAAGAAATCAAAAAGGCTCACAAATACATGGAGACTTAACAACCTTCTCCTAATTAATCAATGGGTTAACGACAAAATCAAAACAGAAATCAAAGAATATATGGAGACTAATGACAACAACAACACAAAGCCACAACTTCTGTGGGACGCAGCAAAGGCAGTTCTAAGAGGAAAGTATATTGCAATCCAGGCCTATTTAAAGA
>JAQQAC010008719.1:16178189-16193854 GCA_029783875.1 Phataginus tricuspis
CACTATTCACAATAGCCAAGAAATGGAAGCACCCTAAGTGTCCATCAGTAGATGAATGGATTAAGAAGATGTGGTACATATACACAATAGAATACTATTCAGCCATAAGAAGAAAACAAATCCTACCATTTGCAACAACATGGACGGAACTAGAGGGTATTATGCTCAGTGAAATAAGCCAAGCCGAAAAAGACAAGTATCAAATGATTTCACTCATATGTGGAGCATAAGAACAAAGGAAAAAAACTGAAGGAACAGAACAGCAGCAGACTCACAGAACCCAAGAAGGAACTAATAGTTACCAAAGGGAAAGGGACTGGGGAAGATGGGTGGGAAGGGAGGGATAAGAGGGTAAAGGGGCATTACGATTAGCAGACGTAAGGTAGTGGGGGCACGGGGAGGGCTGTACAACTCAGAGAAGACAAGTAGTGATTCTATAGCATCTCACTACACTGATGGACAATGACTGTAATGGGGTTGGTGGGGGGGACCTGATGAAGGGTGTAGTTTAACCACCATAATATTGCACATGTAATTGTAGGTTAACGATACCAAAATAAATTTAAAAAAAAAAAGAATAATGGTCTCCAAATGCACTATCTGTTCCTCTAAACTAGGGGTTATGATTAGATTTGCAACATTTGTATATATGTTTCAGATGACTATGTCCATGTATATTTCAGATGAATTCAAGTGAAAACCTTTCTACCCGTACAAATGACTTTCACTGATTTATTTTGTGCAGAAAGCTAAAACCTGTGATTGTGACATGTAAATTCACAGAAATCAAATGCCTGTGAATCCAGCCTTGAGGTCATTGGCTGACACCCAACACTGACAAGCTATTGCCCAGACATTCCACACGACAGGTGAGAAAACAGCAGTAGAGGGCCAGCTGCCCATTTAGCAGCAGTGCTCTAGACACAGGCCAAAAGGGACAGAATCAAGTGCTCTAGTTCTCTGCTTTCTGGAGAGAAGATAATCAATCTCCTGCTTTTTATTGCAGAATACTTATTTTAAGTCACTGTGAAATGAAGTTCTCACAACATAAGACACCCTCAAACTCCAGTTATTGACAGGGTTATACAGGAATCAAATTCAGGTCTCTGAGGTCACCTCTCCCCCTGACCCTGTGTCCCTCAGCCACCCACAATTCTGCCAGAACCACCCTGGAAACAAGGTGATCTTTAGCGAAGGTTACACAACGGTTCATTCCTTTAATTTTAAATGGCAGTTTACATATATATATTCTTATATACTTACTGTGCAGTATGTCCTTTCTTTTAAAATATGCAAGTACCTTCCAGGAAATATTTCAATTCACAAGTACTAAATCCTTTATAAATACAGATCTCATATTTATTCCCTAAGCTTTCCTTTATTCTGAATTTCTTGCTTCCTCCAGTCCTTTTTCTTCTTAGCTAAACTATCAAATGACTATCCTACTATTTTACATTTTGCTGATGAGCTGTTCCTATAATTAATAACCTTATCTTTCTATGTATGAAAAAAAAACAAATTTAATGCATTTTAATGAGGAGGTTGGAAGGACAAGGAGATATTTTATTGCCATGTTGATTTCGATAATACGAGAAATAACCTGGATGCTGATGACGGCATAGAGTAAATAGCATCTGTGCACACATTTTTTAATTAATCTTGATACAGGCGCTTAGTATTTCCTACAGAGAGATTTCTAAATAGTTATATAATGTAGAATTCTTTAACAAGCAAATCTTGTTGAATAGCATGATGGTTTTAAAGTCACTTTATTTTACATACGACTCTAATCTTGTGTTTGTAATTCTCAACTGACAACACACAGGGCTGAAAATCAAAAGACATGGTTCTAGCTCTTCCAAATATTTTCTCTTAACTTAGATAAAACAGCCTGGTTGTTATTTGCTTATCTATAAATCATGAAGGGAGGAGTGTGTGGGTGCCTAGAAGATCTCTAAAATCACTTCTAGATCTAGCATTCTACAATTGCAGCCAATTCATTGAAAAAATGTTTATTTTTTTTAAATTCTCCTTTAAAGCTTTTAAAGTTAAGGATCATTTGCAATGTGAATAATCGGGTCTCTATTTATCTAGGTTCAATTTTTGTACATCCACACTGAAGGCTGAATAATGCCTATTCCTTTGAAATTAGTAAAGTCCGTGAGCTCATGAAGGGTCCATAATAGGGAGACCTCTGTGAGGGCTCGGAGTAGCTTCTACACTTACTTTCTGCCCACTTACACACTGCATCCTGCGATGTGGGTGCATCTGTAATTTCATTCCACAAAGAAGAAAACCAATGGTATTGCACAGACTGGTTAGCCATTCTGTGCAGGACCATACAGAGCCACAGAGCTAGGGAGCCCTAGGCAGAAATCCTGAACTTCCAGACTGTGGTGAGTTTTGCTACAAATCTTACTTTGGGGTCCCCAGGACTATTCCCTTCCAGTCAAGGGCAGGGAATGGATGAGAGTGAATACCTAGTATTCACCAAGGCAATGCTCCTCCCATAGGACTGCCCTCTGACTAGGGAAGTGATGCCCAGTTGGGAGTCAGGGTATCTTCCCCACTAGACTGTCAGCTCTGAGAGAGAAGGCACCTGGTTTTCTTGAATGGAGATGGGAGTAGTACCCTCCATTCCCCTATCCTCATGTCTGGCCTCTTTCCACTTTCACTGTCTCCCTTACCTTGCATTTGTATTGATGAGTGTATTCACTTAGTCTTCAGGGCAGGGAAAACCCTACAATTCTTGTAACCTACGGTAGCCAGCACTGTGCCAGGTTCCCCAGTATTTTCCAGTTATGTGATTCTCTAGGAACCCAGTAAGTACTTGCTGATTGGTGAGTCATCAGGGCTGACTGCAGGCAAAACTGAGAAGTTTGGGTTTGGGAACCCTTGGATAAACCTCCACCAGAGTCTTTCATCGTATTCCTCCCTCCCCCAACCCTCAGCAGCCCCTTCTGGACAGCAGGAATCCTCAGTTAAGCCCTCAGGATCCCAGTTGTCCTTGTTAAAGCAGAGTTAAAAACCCAAGGACTGTGGGCTTTAATTACCGTTTAAGGAAACAATGCCTCCACTTGGCAGTCTATTTAATTAGTGACAGTCTTACTGCAAGATTCTAGCAGGTGATCAAAAGGGGGCTCTTGGCAAGGTTCTACAGCCTTCACATCTACCTTCAAATAGGGCTGGCCGCTACGCTTGCAGGGCTCATCACCGTCCCAAAGGGCAAAGCTGAATCATTACATAACACACATTTTTTGAGCTTTTGAACCATACACCATATGTGACTATTAAACTGATGAAGAAAAAAAAGATGTTTATTAAAATGCGCTGTTCAGCACAGTATATTCTAATGATCAAACCAGAGCAACAGAGATTATTATTCTGGGCATTTGGTCACAGCTGCAACAAATAACCTCTCTTAAAGAGTTTATCAAAAAAGGATTTCACCTACATTTATAGGGATGTCTTATTTATTTTTGGCAATTCTGAATATTACATTTTACTGGCATTTCTCTTTTTCCGTGCTCAGCAAGTTAAGACAGCGTCATCGTTGATTTCACTGTCATGTTAGAGCAAACATATTTATTTCTTCTTCTCCTCCAGAGACATAAAATCCTTCTGTGCTGTGCAGGGGGGTTAGGGGAAGGAGCAATGATGGGACTGTTCCAGCCCGTGGTGCCGCCTCGCCTGAGGTGTACAGGCACCGCCCTCTAGTGGCGAAAACATTGGTGCCTTTAGAACAGGCACTCCCGTTCAGGTACTGGCACTGGGGAAGTGCCTTCCACTAACCCACGTGAGGCTTTTCCTGGGAGAAACTGACCCTTTTATCACTGTGCGTTAAAGTAACTCTTAACAAGTGAAGTTCTGACAGCTCATTAACCTGCACCTAACAGGGAGAGGCCATTAGAAACTCCTGAATAGCTGGGAGGGGAGAGCTGATAGTGCAGCCAAGGTCCCATGAGCGTCTTGGTAAAATGCAAAACGACAAAATGGTCACACTGCTTGTATTTTTTAAATGAGGATTTTAAAGGATTTGAAAGTTAACAAACTTGCTATTCTGAAATTAATTGCTATGTGGGGCAAACATATAAATTTATTTGAATCCATGTGCAATTTCAAGTCTCAATAGCTATCTAATAGGATAGTTCAGGATTTATCTTTACAAACGTCCTTTTGGGGTCCAATGATTATTCATGTTTTCCAGATTATTATATCCTAATTTTATTTGGTGTAACACCTATCTTAATTATGAGTGAATATTCAGCCAGGTCTGTCAGTTAAGGTTCTGGAGCACTAGACACAGACAGACCTGAGTTAACCATTCAGTAGTTAGTTGTCCTTTCTAAACCTCAGTTCCCTCAACCATCAAAGTCGTATCATAACAATGCCTTCCTCAAAAAATGTAATCATGAACTTATGAAAAGATGTTTGGAAAATACTTAACAGTGTCTGGCTCTTTGCAAACACTAAATAAATATGAAGCATTCTTTTTAATATCTTCTGTGTAATTTTGTTGACATGGCCTCAAGAGAGCTCTTTATCCCCTAAGCTCCAAACCAGCCTCCCAATAGAGTGTGTGGAAGACTATGTCAAAGTCATTACAGAGTTCACTTTACCAGTCCCAGTCTTTGCTCCATATGCATGCTCGGCGGGACTCATGAATCTTCTCTGCTGAATTTTTATGTTTGACACCTCCTTAGCGGAGAGTTCCATATCAGGTGTCATTTCACATCAAGAAGCCAAATTTTGTGGCTGCTTATATACACTCAGCAGCATGAACACAGCCAAGTTGACTGTTCCTGTTGTCTGTTCCCAAAATAGTGATCTGACCTCCATGCCCAAAGGAGCATAAACCACTGCCTTGTCAAAGTGGTACTACTGGGGAGCTGGCTTGGGAGATAACCTGTGAAATATTCATAGTTTTCATTGCTTCATAGATTATGTCTAACACCCTTCACAGTTATAAAATAACTTGGAGTGCATCTCTACTATAAACTGCCCCACCCCTCCATAAACTAGGCCAGTTGCACAGCTGGGAATGTTCTGCCAGACAATGGCTATCAGGACATCAGCCTAGCCAAACCCCTGATATCATTCTCAGTTTTGCTTTTCTCTGAAAGGTGCCCTTGAGTCTTCATTCTTGCTCAGTGTCCTGTGAAAGATGCTGGAGAGGCCACCACCTGATCCCAGGGTTTCATTACAGCTTCCCTGTCCTTTACCTCACAAACTAAACTTAGATCTCCCTTGGGCTGGAGAAGGGGTGATGGGCAAGGTTAGAACAGGGGTCAAAAATCAACAGAGGAATTCAATTACTTTTTTGCAGAGGCGAACCCAATACAAATTCTCCGGACATACTAACTTGTGCAGGAGGTGGGGAAATACCTGAACAGAAAACAAAGGAAGGCCACAGTGAGGCAAACTGACAAATCTGTTTCTCATAGCTAACATCTTGGCACAATTTAGAGAAATGTCAAAGCATCCTACTGTACTGGTTAGAGCTCATGACCTCTGAAGAGAGTAGGAAGATGGAGAACTAAAAGGCCTTCCTAATATCTAACTAATTCCTAAAAGACTAAGGACTTCATGTCTTCTGGCTGGGACGTGGCACATTCACGGACATTGAACTCATACTGCTGCATATGTTTCTATTTTTAAAAACAAAGTGAAAATAACCTATTGCTTTGGGCTTTCCTCAAGCAAATTGTTGGACTGGTTTAGAATGTTCTCCAGAGAGTAATTTCTCTCCAGGCAGGACTATTACAGCACAGAAATCCACTTTAAGTCATATATTTGGTATTGTTTTCTGTACAGTAAAAGTAATTATGAAGATTAATAAAGAACTAGTTTTAAAGAATCAAAGTTAAACCTCCATTAAAAATCTCTGAAAAGGAAAAATAATAGTAGCAGTAAATAAAAGGTTTTCAGAGGACGACAGATGGTGAGCACAGCGAGCCTCATTCCCAGATCCACACCAGCGTACGATATACGCATTGTTTGCCTCACAGTGACAGCTTAGAGATGATTGTACATAGGCAACCGGTATTTTCTCACAGGTGTATTGAGTACTGAAAATAAGTCAGGACGTTTTTGTTAGAGTGGATTGATAGGAGGAAGAATTCCCCTTTCAAGTATCTCCTAAAGGTGATGGAGGGATGATGTGTGAGGCTCAATTATCTAAGTACGGAATCCACCCAATGCTGTTCACGCTCTGGCCTATGGAGTGTTCTGGTGGGGGAAGCGCCGAACACCTGCCAGCACCGTGAAGCTGAACGTCGGACTTCCCTCCCCTGCCCGGTGGTGGCCGTAGGGAGGCGGGGGCGAACTGCAGTGTGCAGCAAGGCCTTCACCCGGCGCTGCGGCAGGGCCCTTTCCAGTACCATCTTATTCCGGCCTGCAGCAAAGTGCGCACAGAATTTCGCCAAATTCAGAGAACTTCCGAGGCTGCGCGAAACACTGATGCTGCTTCACGACCCTTCAGTGGCGCGTCAGGTTTCGGAGCCCCTTGAGGCGCAAAGCCGGGAAGGCCTCCCGGGAAGGCACCAAGGAGCAGCTGCCCTGGAGCCGCGGCACTCACGCAGGGAGGGAAGGCTGACTGAAAGCCTGCCGCGGTCCCCCCCGCCCCACCCCCGGCGTCCTGGATTCTGGAGATGCCGCGGAGAAAGACGAGACCCAACGCGTGTCCCTGCCCCTGAGACCTGATGTCCAAGGATTGCTGTTTTCACCTGCAGCAGGCAGTTTCCCCTTTGACGTCATCTCCACACTGGGTTTGTATTGTACAGGGTGCATTTGGCTCAAGGGAGAGGAAAATTAACCAGCTCTACAGTAGGCCCTTGAGCCATGGGGTTTGAGCTGCGCTGACCCACTCACACACTCATGCACTTACGTACTCATACTCACACACTCATGCACTCACACACTCATGCCCTCACGTACTCACACACTCGTGCACTCATGTACTCATACACACACACTCAATAACTCACTCATGCACTCATGTGCTCACACACTTTTGCATTCACACACACGCATTCATGCACACGCACGCTCACGCACTCACATACGTGCTCACACGCTCACTCACGCTCTCACGCACTCGCGCTCACACGCACTCACACACTCGTGCACTCATGCACCCGTACACTCACACACACACACACAACACACGCACTCATACACTCATGCGCTTATACTCATGCATTCGTACACTCATACACTCATGCCTTCAGACGCTTGTACACTCGTGCACTTGTACACTAATACAGAGATTTTGTTCAGTTTGTACATTAGAAAATTTTTTGGAGATTTGTGATAACTTGAAAAAACATTTTCTTTTTCTCTGCCTACTTTATCGAAAGATGCAGTATATAACACATGTAGCATTCAGAATATGTGTTAAATGACTGTTTATGTTATGGGCAAGGCTTCCAGTCAACAGTAAGATATTAGTAGTTAAGTTTTGGGAGTGTCAAAGTGATACATGGATTTATAGCTATTGCACGAGGGGGATTTTCAAATGCATGCCCCTAAGCACAGCATTGTTTAAGAGTCAACTGTAGTTTAAATAAGTAGGGTTCTCTTTTTTTTACTTGGCAGGAAGTCTGGATAGAGACCATCTGTGGGTTCACGCAGCAGCGGTGCCCTGTCACGGCGAGGAAGCCTGTCTGTGCCTTATCACTGCTGCGCTCAGCACCACACTTGCTTCTCATGACTTCAGGGCAGTTGCTGCGTCCCCTGGCCTTATGCCTGTGTGCTCACAGCAGGGAGGATAGACAGTGTGAATCCAGCTATGTCTGTTTTATTTAAAGAAGAGCACACAGTTTTCACAAAAACTGCATTAGCATACTACAAATGATGTGTCATTGGCCAGCACTGTGTCACATGATTATCTGTAATAATCATATGAGATTATTATGTAATTATTATGTAAGACAATGCAGTTGGGGGCGGGGGTCAAGTGGCTGACCCAGTGTAGACCATAGTATTGATTACAAAAACAACAACAGAGAGAATCCAGTGCCATCGAAACATAAAACCAGTTGATTTTTATACCTGCCCATTTTCTTAATGCCTGACCAAATGCATGAATGCCTGGTGCAAGCATACAATGTCCTGCACAAGGAAGCCTGAATAACGGAATAAATGAATGAATACATGGCCTGGTGCAACTGGCACATGCAAAGGATTTTCTGAAACTACGTGGACAATCGTTTTGATCTTTCACTCTTGATTACTTAGTTCAGTGAAAACTATTAATATGCCTGAATATAATCTTAATTATCAAAATTAGCATGCTTTTAAAAATTCTATCCAACAATCATTCATCAAATAATGGCTATAAGCTGAGTACTACACTAGGCCTGGTAGCTGCAAAGAAAAATATGACAAGATTCTTATGCCAAAGGAGCAAAGTGGCCAAGAAGGAGAAAAAGCTAAGCAAAGGGTTGCATAGGATATTAAAGTGGGTCACCTAGCTCTGTCTGGGGGAATCAGAGTTTCCATGAAGAGCTGTGTACATGCTTTTCCGTGGTGTGTGGAAAGGAAGAAGAAGAGGAAAGGGCAGAAAGAAGTGGGGGAAGTTTTTTCAAGCAAAGGGAACACATGTGAAAGACAAAAGCACGTGAGTACACGTTCAGTACACGCTCAGTGAGGCCAACGCTCTGGTGAGGCTCTGGGCGTGGTAAAAAGTGAAGGGATATTGGAATCAAGCATACCTTAGGTTTGAAGCCCAGTTCAGGCTCTTCCTTGATGTGAGATCTGTTAAGCTCCTGAACATCTCAGATGCTTCATCTCCAAAGTGAGAATAAAAATGTCCCCATGGAAGGGCATGTGGGGGATGAAGGGCAGTAACACGTGCGCGGCGTCAGTTCCAGTGCTCAGCGCGCTCAGGGTCTGTCGTCGTCGTCACTACCGCTTTCAGTGTCAACTTGTTTTCCTGGCTGCGATGCTGTCTTGTGAGAGGAATGGAGACAAGGAAGTAGAGGTCAGTAAGTGTACGTCAGGAAGGACATGGCAAGCTATGGTAGATTGTGAAATATGAGCACACACACCTCCCAGCCCTGCAGCCTGATCCCTCTGCCATTTGATGCTGCTGTTCCGTTCAGCAGCAGGTAAAACCCATTTCCCCAACCTTGCAAATCTGGGCTGGTCTTGTGATTTATTTTGACAAATAGAATGAGGAAGAGATGACATTCCACAATGAGCTGAGGCCTTAAGAACATTTCCAGCTTTCACCTTTATTCTTGGAATACAGCTGCCTCTTTGGAAACTCCCAGCCAGCCTGCTGGAGAATCTGCATGGAGAAGAACTGAGTCACCCCAGCCGAAAGCCCAGCAACTGTCATCTGGGGCTGCCAGTCCCTAGTTGATCTGCCGTCTGACCACAAGACACACAAGGGAGCCCACAAATCCCGCAGGGGGCGGGACAGGCTGTCAGGCCCAGAGTCACCAGTAAATGCTTGGTGGTTAAGTCACTGAGTTTTGGGGGTGGGTTGTTATGCAGGAATAGACAGCTGAAAGAGAAGCCTAAGAGGTCTTACTTACTCAGCAGATGATGAGGAACTGTTGCAAGATGTTTTAAACAAGGTAATGACCTCAACAGATTTTTATTTGAGAAATTTCATCCTAATGCCACCATAGAGGATATGCTGAATAGGACGTTATTGAAAGCAGGTAGAGAAGATAGATATTAGGAGCAATAGTTTGGCAAAACTTTATGAGAATTTGGAAGATAACAGGAGACCAGCAAGGATAAAGTGACTTTCATTGGCTTGCAACCTCAGAAGGGTTTAATGCTCTGCAGAATCCTTCTTGAAATGCTTAGTCATTTTTGAACAAGGAGATCATATTTTTACTTTGCACTGGGCCCCACAAATAGTGTAGCTGGTCTCGAGAAGGAACTAATGGTAACAGATCTGGGCCCTGCAATGCCAGGGGGAAACAGATGTGACACAGTGTATTCCTGATTGTGGCAGCTTTGAATTGTGCAAGGACCTCAGGTCATTATCAGAGTGAATGTTGAGTCGTTCAGTAGCCGAAAAGCTTTGATTACTCCAACGCTAAAATTAGTGGCAGTGCCATACAATAGGAACACCAAGAATAAGAAAAACATTTCTAATCTTCTCCCTGCTAAAAAGTACCTGAGAGGCCCTGAATGAGTCAAGCTTTTCCAGCTTCCTCATTCATAAAATAAGGTGATAATCCTGTCCCTACACAGCTCACAGGATTGTGACAATTAAGCAGACATGTGAATGAAGCACTTTAAATTCCCCACAAAGGAATGCATTCAACTAAATAGAAGTCCTAAAAATAATTCTAGTAACAACAATAATCCTCATGCAGTGTCCTCAACCCAGGGCCTTCAGAGGTGGCAATGAAGCTGTCCTCTTCAGAATATCCAGAATCAAAATGCCTGATACTTTTCCAAGAGACAAAGAGAAGATAATAAACAGATAAGCATTTGATCAAGCTGGATCTGTGTTAACATGTTGTAAGCTCTTTTTTTGTCTATTTACACTGTCTTATAGTTTAAATTTTCTACATCCATTCATTCATTCACCAAACACTTGTTGAACATACTTTATTATGTAGCAGGTACCATGCTACATGCTAGGAGAGAGGAACCAGTAAGAGTCCCTGTCCTCAAGGAGTTCACAGTGTGAAACTAGCCCTTTTTACAAAAAACAGCTAGAGGATAATGTGCCAGTGTGAAAACAGTCATAAACCAAGTGCTAATGGAACACATAGAAAGAGGCCATTTATAGCAGATAGAGGAGAGACTGAAAGCTTCCCTGAGTGTGGGGTAAATGAAAGGTTTTGCCCACAATTTCCAGAATTTCCTGCCTGGCCTTAGCCATTTACATACCAATGGATGTTTACCGCAGCAGAGCCTTCAGTCCATCCAGGGCTAGGGGTGGAGAGAAAACGGCCATTCTCTCCTCCCCTCCATTCCTGGTACCTAATTAATCGGTCTGGTGTTTGCGGCTCACCAGGGACCCGCCCATGGAGTACCTGCTGGAAGGGGCAGGTGGGGGAGGGAGCATGCACCATGGCCAGAGGGGGCGGGTGGTGCAGGGCCTGGCTAGTGGACCTGAGCAAGCTGTGAGCAATAAACCCCTTTAACCCAACCTGCCCTTCCCCTTGTCTTACTTCAGTTTCACTGGATTCACAAGGAACTTGTCCGGGAAGGGACTCCCTTCCCCCTGGAGCTACACTGAGTAAGTAATATTAAATTGTTAGGAATTAGTTTCGGCATATTAAGAAAAAGTAGAATCAACATAGGGTGAATTTTCAAGATTGGAAAATAAATACAAAATTTGAGAATAATCTCACATTGATGATGCCATATACATATGGGCATCATTTTTTACCACCATATTTTTTTTTTCTAAAACGCCATTCTTCATTCATTGTGAATTTCTTCATGATTTAATACTGGATTGCTGTATTTCCTTGACAATTCACCAAACATCAGTGAATATTTTGAATTTCTTAAATGCCTCAGTTTCTTCTGAAAATGAGGGATTTATAAATTGATAATGCATAAAGTGACATTTATTTTAAAACACTCCAACAAGCTGATTTTTAAATAACTATGTCCATACTTACACTTGTGAAAATGTTAGAAATTTCAACATGGCTACTGTGGAGGGTGGCACTTATATTCCAATGGTGTTCGCATTGTTCAAAATATGTTTTGCAACTGTACCTTGGAACTTAATGATTTGAAAACTTCAGTGGAAACCCAAGGAATAAAGGGAAATTTCTCCCTAGGATAAGAAGTCCCTCTGGAGAAAGGAAATCGGAGTTTGCATCAGAGCTCTTCTCTGGCCCTCAGTTTCTTTCTATAAACTAGTCTATAAACATGTGCCCTGCCTAATTACGATTAGCACACATAATGTGGGGGGGGAGGAGCCATGGAGAAGGCAGTACAGCACAGAGAAGACAAGTAGTGACTCTATAGCATCTTACTACGCTGATGGACAGTGACTGTAATGGGGTATGTGGTGGGGGCTTGATAATGGGGTAATTTGGTAACCACAATGTTGCTCATGTGATTGTATATTAATGATACCAAAATAAAAAAAATGTTTTTTTTAAACATGTACCCTGCCTAAAGAACCACAGGAGGTTCAAATGCTAAGGTTACATAAAATGATTACCATGAAACATAATACAAAGACCTTCCTTTGAGGATGAACCTGATCTCCTGTCTGAGCCAGAAGTCATTCAGAGTAAATGTCAGGTGAATAAATTACATCCCATTTTGGATCATAAATGGACCAGTGATTTTGAGACAGACTTTTTCTTCATTTTGTACATAGACTCTAAAGGTAACTCAACGAGATGACTTTTATAGAAAGTTCAGTGGCTTCCTTGTTAGCCTCAAGATATAAAACTCCAGGATGATTTCTTTTAAACATTACCAATTAAAAAACACCCATGGTGCCAGTACTAGATATATGACTTATATAAAGTGTGTTTTGTATGTGATTTTAAAAAATTACCAATAATGGAGACTAGTCTTGTAACTCATTTTCACGGAGGAATGAGGTGCTCCTAAAAAGCCTGATGATCATTTGTTTGGACTCGAACCATTTACAAAGTGCTTTGCATAAATCATCTCACTTGAGCCTAGTAACAATGCTGCGGGTATATTTTAATTTTATCTCCGTTTACAGATGAGGAAATTGAGGATTATCTGTAAAATGATACTGGGCCAGTTGTTAACCTTCTTGAGCCTTAAATTAGTCACAGAGCAGAGTTTCAGTCCCATAAATGCCAAATGTGAAGTCCTCCCATGCTTACACACATATTTAGACTACTAGACATCTTCATTTCACTGACGAACTTATTAAAGCTATATCAAGCTTGTCTGTATGTCTGGAACTTTCTGAACAGCCGTGTTTTCTTGAGATGCCAGTGACCTGGGTTTGTGACATGTTTTAACTCACTGGAAAGGGGCTGCTTCCTATTCCAAGGTTTCACAAGGGTAGCCAGTTAGCTCACTCGGTTAGTGCATGGTGCCAATAATATTCTAATGTTTCACCGGATGGCTGTGCCATACTGACTAATGGGCCCTTTTGGGGAGGGTCTATGGCATGGCTAGAAACAGAGGCTTACGTGCCCACTCCTGACCTCTTCCTTCAGTTGTGCTAAGCTCTGGCCTTGAAACAAGTGCCTGTGGTTGGCACTCACATTGCATGCTAACACAGGCAGTGAGGTGTGGACCCCTGCACCCAGCTGCAATTCCTCCTTCTCTGGTTTGCTGCTTCCACTTGCCTTGTGACCTCTCTCCTCATCTTCCTTTCTGCTTCCATTCGCTTCCTCCTTTTGTCACACACTCTAAGTGTGCACAGGTGTCAAGTGCAGAAAAAGACATGGTGTTAATGCTCTAGTGCTGGCATGAAGGTACTTCCTGAAGAAGATGTGGCTCCTCACAGAGCCGTTTTCAAGGCTGCCCATCTATATTTGTCACTGCCCAGTGCTAAGTCTTGATTCAAATAGCCTGACAACTTTTGAGCTGGCATGATGCCACCCAGGGTATCAGTCAACGGGCCATCTAGCCTCATCAAGGGCGGCTGTTAAGGGATCCTGGCCAGGAATTTCTGAACTGCAGTCTGTGAAGAGGTTTTACGTATTTTGGCTGGAGAAAACTTCCAAAAATAAAAACTAGATACGGTGGACATTTGTTTGGACTTTGTGGATGAATTATTAGTCACCAGGGGAAGGGACAGAATGACAGAGAAAACAGAATGAAATTAAATGTAATTAATCACTCTTGACAGGTGGATGAGAACAGAGCCCACTCTCCCCAGAACAATCATTGGAAACCTTGGAAACCTAGAAAATGGTGAAAAAAGCATTTAGCCTTACCAGATTGTATTTATTTCTTCAGAAATTGGAAATCCCAGATGAAAATAAGTGCACAGAAAGTAAAGAGTGGAGTATTCTCAGGAGGGCGTTCACTTTTTCTTAGAATTCAGATGGAAGACAGTCAGAATGAAGTTGGTTTTGACCTATGTAATATACTTACTCCACATGATGTTTGCTAATTTAGATCTTCCTGATGGAGAAGCAAGTGCACTGTTCTTTTAAGTTGGAGCTGTGAGTGACTGAGAGCTGTAACTCTTTGAAAGCTGTAAGGTCTTTCATTGGGTGGGGAGGTGAGGGAATGGGACATACTATTTTAAGAGTAGGGGAATGTAGGTAAAATTGTAATATTTCCAGAATATCTCACCTGGCTTTAGTATTTTTGCACATCAACAAGAGCTCAAGGGTGGAGAAAAGTGTGGCTTTAGTGGATTTGCATAATTCCTCAGGGGTGGAGAGAAGTTCATCTCCATATCAGTGGATAGTTACCTGGGCAAGGAGGGTTTATCTGTACCTGAGAGGTGAGGGGAGGGCCGGTTTTGCTTCTGCTGGAGCAGGAAAGAGAGAAGACCCCAGACTGCAGTTTGTAAGCAATAAACGGATTTTAAACTTTATTCCTCCCTTTGACTGATTTCAGTTTTTGGAGGTATTTTGCCCCAGGATTTCCTCTCCCCGGACTTACATCCAGCACAGTCAGCAGGATTCCTCTGAACCCCAAATCTGTTATGATGGGTGTGACCTTTGGGAGGGCCACCCCTAAAAGTGATGGGGAGAAGTGGCACTCGTGCCGAGGGACATGTGTCTACACTTGTGTGATCATGGAGGCACCACAACCGCTGCTGGCTGCGCTGACCCCGACCCATAGACTGAGCCTAAGGATACTGCTTCTGCCACTGCTGCTGCTCCTGCTGCCGGCCGGAGCCTGGTCACAACTATGGAAAGGAGCAGAGGTCCAGGTCACCTCTATAGAGAAGCAACTGGCTACTGTGTGCCCTGCCTTGCTGGCTACAGAGCCCATCATCAAAAAAGCTCCAACCAAGGTAATAGCCACCTATTCCATTGTGGAGTGGCTGAGAGACTGGACCCAAAGGCCATGGAGTGGTGTGGCACAGACACCTACCATATATCATGTGACTGGCCATTTGCCTTTGGCAGCCCCAGGGAATAACGAAGCAGACACATTGGCCCAGGTATGCTAGCTAGAAGGAAAGCCTGCCTCTGATGTGACCCAATAGCTACATCAGCATTTGTTGCACGTGGGGCAAAAGACAGTGTGGGCTGTAGACCATTGGTGGGGCTTGCCATTGACCTTTGAAGAAGTCAGCCAAGCCCAGGAGTGCCCTGCACATTGTCCAGATCAGCAAACTACCAAGAGAGGCTTTGAGCGTCTCTTTGCAGCCTATGGCCAGTCACCAGTGATTGAGAGCAGTCAAGGCCCCCACTTTATTAGAAATGCATTGCAAGGATGGGTGCAGCACTTAGGAATAAAATAGACATGGCCCTGGACATTTTGACACATGGACCGGTGATGGCTGGCTGTTCTGGCACCTTGGGGAAAAGGCCTGGAAGCTGGCCTCCTGTGTATTCCTGGAATAACAGCAAAGTAGTCCCCCAAAATCACGGTTATGTGCTTCTACAGTCCTTGTTTCCTGGATGCACCCCTTGGCTGCAGCTGCCGGGTGATGGCTGGAATGGATGAGCTTTGGACTTAATGTGCGTGGGACTTTGAACCTGTCTGAATGCGTGAACCTGTCTGAATGCGTGGACCTGTCTGAATGCGTGGACCTGTCTGAA
>JAQQAC010008719.1:16193864-16206739 GCA_029783875.1 Phataginus tricuspis
CTGAATGCGTGGACCTGTCTGAATGCGTGGACCTGTCTGAATGCGTGAACCTGTCTGAATGCGTGAACCTGTCTGAATGCGTGAACCTGTCTGAATGCGTGAACCTGTCTGAATGCGTGAACCGGTCTGAATCCTCTGGCTTGAGAATTATCGTGATTGTGTTGCTGTTGTCAAGAAAAAAAAATTCTTAAAGAGAGGCTTGACTTTGTCTAATGTTTGGTAAAAGTTTTGTGAGCAATCTAGCATGGTTGTTAGGAATGAGTAAACAAGTGTAGAAACATATGTTGTGCTTAGTGAGAGATTGTGCTGTAAAGTACATTTACTTAATCTGCATAGGCTGAATCCTCTGACTTGAGGATTATCAAGATTGCTGTTGCTATTGTATGTTATTAGATTGGTCAGAAGAGGGGGAAGGAGTAAATTGTAAGATGAGATTTCTGGAGGGGTGGCCTGTGGGTAAAATTGTAATATTTCCAGAATATCTTGCCTGGCTTTAGTATATTTGCATATCAACAGGAGCTCAAGGGTGGAGAAAAGTATGGCTTTAGTGGATTTGCATAATTCCTCAGGGGTGGAGAGAAGTTCATCTCCATATCAATGGGTAATTACCTGGGCAATGGGGCTGCTTATCTGTACCTGAGAGGTGAGGGGAGGGCCGGTTTTGCTTCTGCTGGAGCAGGAAAGAGAGAAGGCCCCCAACTGCAGTTTGTAAGCAATAAAGGGATTTTAAACTTTATTTCTCCCTTTGGCTGATTTCGGTTTTTAGAGGTATTTTGCCCCGGGATTTCCTCTCCCCGGACTTACAGGGCATTTGACTCAAACACAGCTAGAGTTAACCCTTGCTTTCCTACCAGAAAAACGATTTTTCCCTGTGCCTGTTTCCCCATCTGTTAGAAAGTAATAGTAGTAATACAACTTCATAAGATTGTTGTGAAAAATAAATAAGAAATTAGACATAAATGGCTGCCTGGCAGTAAGTTCTCAATAAATATTAATGGATATTTAATTGATCCACGGTATGCCTGACTCACATGGGCTAGGAGTTTTGTCTTTGCCTAGCTAAATATCCTTGTGGCTTTTTATGCCTGTTCTATTTATCCTGGCCCCCCAGTGTTGTGTGAAGGCCAAATTATGCTAGCTCACAAGAACCAATTGTTAAATCTTTAGGAATTTTGAGATCTAGTTGTTCAATACTGCCCACATTAAGAAATAGGTGAATAAAACATATAATTAAATAGATTATATTTAAAACAAAGGTGAGATAAATACTCGAATCTCATCAATTACTAATTATTTTTACTGCATTTTAGTATTATCTGTACTTCTGAGGTTATGCCTATATTATCTGTAGTAAAAATACCATATAATGTTGAGCTCCTTGTGTTCATGACATCCCTGTAGTGGCTTGAAGAACAGCCAAGTGGCTTGAAAACAGATATTCCTCTAGTGGCTTCTGTAGGCCATTGTCTTAGAGAAATAGGGAACTACTATATAATTCAAAAGTTTTCCCAAAGAGCCAATCATTAAACATTTACCAGCACGTAACTGTCTCCAATGATCTAAACATGAAGAACTGTTTAAACAAAAAGAATTAACTATTGACTTCAGTTTTTACTTTTAAGTTTTGTTATTTTTTAAATGAGGAGGTATTTATGTACATACAACCTAAATCAAACTATTTCCTACTGTCTTGATAAGTGTGTCTCATTTATTTATGTTACCCATCTGAGTCCCATATGAATTTGATATTTTGACATTTTTGGTTGCTCTCTGTAAAACCATCTCTAAATTCTCAAAATCTACTTTTCCTCTGAACCCAGCACCACATCAGCCTTTCATGTTAGGCATTTCATAAATATTTGTTGCAAGAATAAATATATTTTACTACCAGGCATAATTTTATGTTTATTACTTCTCTGCATATAAAAATTGGATTAATATTATGTTAGGACATATAGAAACTTATTTTGATAAACTTCTTATGCTTATGTAGGATCTAACTCTTAAAAATGAGTCAAACTACTATGTATCCTAGAATAATTGTTTCATGAAGTAAAAAAAAATGTTGCAAACAAAATATCCATTTGGAGTGAAAATGTAATTTCTATAAAGCATGCAACTTACTAAATTTTTAAGTGGGTATTCATTTACTAAACATTTGATTTCTTACTGGTTATTTTTCTAAGTATCTGAAAGTTTCCTATTCTTGATTTGGGGGAATTACTAAAAACCCTAAAATTATTACTGTTTGTCTCCAACTATGTGGAGATAAATTTTTAAATAAAAACAATAATATGTAACTGTGCATCAAAGCTACTCTGGTTTTAAAATAAGTATGCAACCCTGTGTTTGGCACAGATTGGAAAAAGTCCTTAATTTCCTCTGTAAAAAGAAAATTTGTCCCCTAATTCAATAATCTGATGTCTCCATGTGTCTTTTTTTCCCTAGGCACCTGCCTGCTACTTACAGAAACAAGGTTTAGATTCTCTTCCCCTTGGATTCCTTCGCCTGACTTCCAGAGTCCTCCAAACGCCTCTTCCGTCTGTTCTTCTTGTCTGCTCTGATGCTCCAGCCCAAATGTTCTGCTCCAGTGCAGCCTGGTCTTATTCTTTCATGCAGCCAACCTCTTCACCTTCTTGCTGTTACCCGAAATGTCATCTTCTCCACTTTTCCATGTAGGCAAGTAATGATAATCTCTTCAGTCACAATCATTCTTCCTTTTTCCAAGACATCAGGGCTCTCTCTTGATTTCCTCAGATTTTAAATTCCCAAAGTCTTTATTAAGAACACCTCTCACGAGAGCATTGGTTGATGTGAGTAAATTTATCTCGTCTCCTAGAGGGTGAACTTCTTGATAGTTTCAATTTTCTGTGACTCTCTACTTACCTCCTTATCTCCTTATGTACATAGTCGAAATATCTACTGGTGTCCGATGTAGTGTTCATTTGTTGTTTTTTTTTTTTTTTTTTGCTCCCCAGCTATTTTTTTCCCTTCCTTTACCTTTTTATAGATTTGAGAGGAAAATTAGAGTCTGGGAGTGCAATATTCCAGAAACATATGGTTTTTATTTAATATAAAAGAATGAACCTCTGGCTGTTCAATAGATTAAAATAACATAAGGCCACTAAATACTTCATGAAAATGCATGAAGCAAGATATTTTTCCTATTAAAGAACGAGTTACATGAAAAACAAATCTAAGACTAAAATTGATATCGACTGTAATTTTACATCTGCTCAGTTGACTCTATAAATAATTGGACATGGCTTTACTTAACTTTAATTGGGCATACCTTTAATTTCTCAGCTTTTTGAAATTGAGGTTTACCTCCATTTTCATGTAAATGTGTAGAGGAATATGTCTTTAGTGATTTCACATTTTTTTCTCTACTCAATTCCTTATAATAAATTATAGAGTACTAGGGTAGAATCGGGAGAGCTAATTAATATTCATCAACTTGCATTTGATGGCATCTACTCTTTTCCTTTCTAATTGACATTTTTCAGGCCCCACAGGTTCTGTTCAATTTAGGCTGCTTGGAATTCTTTCCCCTTTCATCCCATCCCTTCACCCTCAATCCAGAGAGAGCCAGGAGATTCAGAATAAGAAAGGAAAATGAAGGAATGATCAGCAGTTTTCTTTCTAACTGAGCGCTTTTCTTTTTTCCCTCCTTCTTCCTCTTTACAGGCTATTAAAATCATCTTACAGAAAGAGGTGCTATGATTACCCATTTTAATGTACGGTTTGCATTTTCTAAAACACTGCTGTTAAAGGATAAATGCAGTAGAACTAAAGTGGACACAAAATCATGCAAATCCAAGGTAGCTTCAAGAAAACAGGCACGTAAAGAAACAGAAAAAAACTGGTCTTTAGTGCCATATGACGCTAATGTGATAACAGGCGGTACAGAGTTTATGGCTCAGCCACATTACTCTTGGCTCCATGCACTGTGTTTTGCTTAAAGCTTTATAATTCAAGACATGTATCACGTTCATAAAATTTTACCAAAGATTGAAGAACAGTCTGTAGAAGAGAGAGTAGGATACAGGGAATTTGGTATAATAAAAATTCAACTGGCTTTTAACATGTAAATTTTTTCACAGTAAATTGAGAGGACGTCTTTCATAACCCCATGGTGTTTACAGAATTGGAGCTGGGACAACCTTTTATTTTGCAGACATTAATTATTCTGTCCTGATCTGATCAGAAAATCGTGAGCTGTCCTTATATAAACATGAGGATTACACAGCAGTCAGTAAGTAGTCTCAGTGGGGATGTCCAGTGAAACGTAATAAAGAATAAAGAATTTTGCTATCATTTCTGATGGTTAATTTGCCATCTCAAATCCCCATATTTGTATTTTTTGCTTTGCAGTAAAAAGAAGTCAAATTGCTTCAAACAATTCAGTTTTTCTAAATATATAAATGAAATCACATAAGTATCCATTGTTACAAATTCTGTCTCATTCCCCTTAATTTTGTTTTTCCACCTTCATCTTTTAAAAAAATCAGACATTCCTCACTTTATAAATTGCTCTGGCTTCATTCCTATTTCCTGCCAATTCTTATCTATTTTAAAATGGAGTTTCTGCCCCATTTAAAAGTATATTTGGCTTACTGACTGACTTACTATTTATATGGCTGCCATGTAACTTTAGTACAGCAATTCAAATGGAGGCAATCAGTGTTTTAGAAGAAAATCAGAACATAGCTCTTGAAAGTCACTTAGAGCCCCTTCATTTTACACTGAAGCAAATCCCTTTCCCATCAAATATTAGTAAAGAGGAAGATCCTTGGCTACAGATTTAATCAGATTTTTATGCTACCACCTGTTTGGCAGGTGGAAGAACAGCCATAAGAAATGTGTGGCTCAGACTCAGGCTGTCGTGCTCCCAGCCTCCTGCTCCCACCTTGCTCTCTTTAGACTCACAAACAAGCTTGGAGTCTATTTCATTTTGTTTAAAAAGGATTGCTTGTACCTAAGAAGCATCATACTTGAATATGAAAGAAAATACATCTACCTTAAAATATCTTTTGTTTTCTTTCTTGTCTTAAGGGAAAAAAATAAGTTTGTTCTTATAATGTAATATAAAAAGTCAGAAAAAATAAATTTATTCATTTTTGGTGTCATTATTTATTCAACATATGCTTCAAGTAAAAAAAAATTATAAAACATTTGGGGAATACAACAGAGGATTAAGTGGACTTAGTTGGTATTTAGTTGAATTCCTAAGTGATAGTTTCTAATAAGTGAAGCTGGAGATACTAAAGGAATCCTGAACCCATTGAAGATCATGAGCATGTCCCACTTATGGGTAACTTTGATCTATTTATAAGAATGAAATTTCAATTCAGCTTTTTCTTGCTGTCTCCCCTGACAGCAGGACCATGGACTCTGTTAGAATCTGTCTTATTAATATATTTCTTGTTTTCTAAATATTTTTCTTGAAGGGAACTTTTTCTCTTCCATTAAGTCATACTGAACAGGTCTGTTTGGCTGTCTAGGGACTGTCTCACAGGGCGATGTCACATTCACCCAGCAAGCTCTGAGCAGCAGGCCGTGCTATGGGTCCCCTTCAAAGGAGTCATCACTGTCCTCTCTGAACGCATGTCACAAATTTGCTAGATTCCTTATCATAATCTGAGTCACTGGTTCAAGCAGCAGCATTTCATTGAATGCTTGCCTAACTTTTCTGCTTTTCACTAATTAAAACAGAAACACTGGCAACTTAGTAAACAAAGTAAAGCAAAAATCTGACTAGATCCTGGCTCAGGGCTGTCGCACATTTGTGGGAGAGACTGCTGACATCTTTCTCTTAAAACAGTCTCTTAAGAAATACCATAAATATTCACCCTTATATACACTCTTTAGCTCCTCCTGAACCCATGTCCTGTGTGTTTAATGTAGTCTAAGATGTGCTTATTAAATGACTAGATTAGGAAATTCATAGAAACACTTGAGTCTTACACAAGATGGGGACACTTTTGAGGTTATAGGAATTTTTTTTTATTTAAAGAAGCAAAATTCCTTTAACCAACAATCCATCAAATCAAAGTATGTTTCTCTTAAAACTGTTCAGATTAAAGAACTCTTTACCAGCTATTACATATTATATGGATGCTAATCAAATGTCCTTTTCCTAATGAACAGCTGTTATTATTGGTTAAGCTGATTGAAATAAGAGAATTATGACCAGCTGCAAAACACATTCATGAGAGAATCTAGCAGCTGGTATTTCACTTGCTATAAATATTTTTAATTAAAATTTGCCTCCTGGCTTTCAATTTGTGTAATAGCAGGATTTTTAGTTACTTTAGATATAAAGGGATGTCTTTCTCTTCAAGAATAGCTTTTTAACTCTTCTATTAACAATATCTATTAAGAACAATGGTGGCATCCTGCTGGCTGATAGGAAAATTAGCTGCATGAGGAAATTCTCATTCTTTTCTAGAAATATCTGCACCCAAGAATTTCAAAGTTTTGTTTGTTTGCTTTTAATACTTGGATTTCCAGATAAAAAGTCCTTGCTATCCATCTGTTTTATAAATTGTGAAGAAAGTGAATCGATGTATCTTAGATCTAAATGGGACCTGCATTAGAAAAATTATACACACACACATTCACATTTTCTTACTGGAAGTCTGCCTTGTCAGCTTCCGGGATCTCCTCCCACTTTTGACACTTCCCTTTCATCTCATCACCCATTTGCTCTCAAACACTGATGCTCTCTAGAGCCTGGTTCCCAGGTCACTGCTACTCTGCATGCTCTCCTCAGACACACTCAGCTTCTTTGTGATAGTGACCATGACTATAAATTAATGATGCAAAGATCTCATCCTCTAGCCCTGCTTTCGCTCCTGAGCACTGGGTTGTATATCTGGATTCCCCTGGACACTTAGAGCTCATTAGTTTCCCACAGCTGCTTCTCCTTCTGTCTCTAACCTTGCTTGGGAGTTGATGACCTCTACCCACTACATCCTGAAGCCAAAAGCCTTGGAGTCACCTGAGCCTTCTCTTCCCCTAACATTCTTGACTACATCAGTTCCAAGCCCTGATGATTTTACTTCCTAAATATTTTTCAGTTCTGTTCCCTTTACCTTATCTCCGTTGCTATACCTTTATCTCTCTGGATTGGGAATGTTCTTACCTAGAATGTTAAAATATCCTCCTAACTGGTTTCCTTATTCCTGGATTTAGCCCATCAAATTTTTCACCTGCTGAAATGAAATCAGACCATATCACTTCCCTACATATTTTTTCAGTGGCTTTCCACCATCTCCAGGACAAAGTCTGAAGTTTTTAGCATGGCACTCAAGGTCCTCCATGACTGGCCCTAGCCTGTTTCTTCTTCCACTCCCCATTTCATACTCCAGGTGGAATGGTACTGAAATGTTCTACTCCCTCACTCAATGGACTTCAAAAACATAACTTAAACACGACATTCTGGTGAAGTCTTCCACAGAATCACCCCCCTTCTCTTTGATGCCATGACTCTTGATCATGTACTTCTAGTGTAATATCTATCAAAATACATTATAACCACTTGTTTACATGTTTGTACCTATGATTGGGTCATTCTTTGATCAAAGATGATGTCATTTATTCTCATGTTCCCACAGTGACTGGTATGTGGACACTTAAATGTTTTGTGATATAAAAAGAAAGGATTTTAAATAATAAAATTAAGTCAGTACTCTTAGGAGTCTTTAAATAGACAATTGTGAAAATTAGGATTTTTAAAATACCAGTTACTTTTATTTTAATGAGATGGGCACTTTATTAATGAAAACAGGAGAATAACTTGCCTGTCTTTTATTTTCAAATGATATTTAACCAAACCCATTTAATTCTCCTGGAAAATAATGATGTGCTCGAAGCACTCCTTATTAGTTTACTTAATTTGCCCCCAGTGACCTAAGACTATGTTTCTATCTTCATAAGATGAATAACTGTTATAATGTATGCCAATAAATCTGTTGTTATAAATAACCTAACACATTTATTTATGATAAAGTTCATTTGAGCCCTTCCTACAATAGTTCAGAACACCTTGAGGCCACCAGTAACTAATATAAAACTTAATTTTTTATATACAATAGTTCAGAAAAACAGAAATAATCAGGACTCTAACAGCAGAAAAAATCTTTAGTTGAAAATAAGTTCACAATAGGAAAAATTACTTTCTACACAAGTAACATTTGTTATGAGGGAAAGTTAGTAGATACAACCTTTAGGAGGATTAATACTCTATGAGAACATGAGCTAATAGAATAATCTGAAAAAGACTATAAAAAATCTGTTTAATGTATATAGTAGAAAGACTACATACCAAGCATAAAGAATAAGATACTTAAAAGAGAGAACAAATTATGAAAAAGAATCAAATAAGATATGTAGAAATTGTATAGCTTAAAAGGGAATTAGTGAATTGGAAGGCAATTCTAAGGAAATGGCTTAGAGTGAAGCATAGACATATATGGAGATAACAATGTCAAAGAGTTGTTTAGAGAAATGGAATACAGAATAAGATCAACAAAAGTCTCATGGGAATTGCAAAAAAAAGAGAAAATAAACAAGAATAATATATAATATTTAAGGAGAAAATAGATTAAGATGTTCACTATTACTGAAAACATGAGTTTAGAAACTGAAAACACACAGGTCCTATGTAGAATATAAAAAAAATCCATTGATAGATACATTGATACATCATAATGAAATTACAACATTCCAAAAACAAAGAGAAAATTTTAAAAGCAAGGAGAGGGGAAAGCAGAGATTACCAACAGAGGAACAATTATTATTATCATATGGATATTAGCAACAATAAAGGCAGAAAGACAATGAATAATATCCATAAAATGCTGAAAAAGTGAACCGAGAATTCTATACCCAAAGGAATTTCTTTAAGAGTAATAAATAAAATAAAGACATCATCTAAAGAAGGCTAGGGGTTTAGCACTTGCACACCCACACTGAAAGAATTACACAAAGATATATTTCAGTGAGAAAGGAATTGAATCTGTAGACAGTGGAATGTAATTAGATCTAAATAAGTATTGACTTTAAAATAAACAAATATATAAGTGTGCACATGTGTTGCATTTGATTAATTGGAGGATATTTAAAAGCAATCTATGATGCTTCTATGCAACATTATATTGCATGTCCAAATCAGCATGGTAAGAAAAAGAAATTAAAGGCTAAGGATTGAACAGAAAGAAGCAAAATCACCATTATACACCAACTACATTATTGGTTATGTAAAAATCCCATGAGAATCCACAAATTAATAGAGTTAATGAGTGTCTTGAATGCTTGCTACATATAATATTAATATCTAAAAACCAATTACATTCTTAATTATCTATAATACAGAACATGTAATTTTAGAATACATCATTTAAAATAAGGACACAATTGCTTGATACTTAAGAATACCTCTAAAAATGTGCAGAAATGTATGAAATGTTATGGAAAGACATTAAAAAAGATGTAAATAGGTGAAGAGATAATGCCATGCTGATGGATAGGAAAACTCCATACTATAAAAATGTCAGTTCCTGCCAAATTAATTTTAAATTCATTGCAATCACAATCAAATTCCAACAGCTCTATGTGTGTGTGTATGTGTGTATGTCTGCAACTAGACAACTAATTATAAACGTTTAATTAACAAACCAAGGGACAAGGACAGCCCAGGCAATTTGCAAAAAGAAGGACAAGATGAAGAAAATCTCCCTACTAAGTATCAATACTTAAGATTAAAAAGCATGGTGTTAGCACAGGATCAGATAAGTAAAACAGTGAAACAGATAAGGAAGCACAAATATGGAAACTTGATCTATGACAGAGGAAAAATTTCACAGCCATAGGAAAGGGCAGTTTAACCAATTGTCCCATTTTCATATGGAAATAATACCATTTGATTCCCACTTTACATCACACACAAAAATCAATTCAAGGTGAATTAAGAAAAAAAAATGTAAAAATAAAACTCTGAAAGCCTTAGAAAAAAATATGAGAATGCTTTGTGATCATATTTTATAAAGAGAAAACAAATTCAAATAAGAAGCATAATTCACAAATCCTAAAGGAAGAGTTTTACATTAAAATGTAAAATATCTGTTCATCAAAGGACAACATAAGAAAGTGAAAAGCTATGTACTGGAGGAAGTTTGCAACCAAACATTATATCGTTTTGTTACTATCTTACTGGTAAAATGTAAAGGCTGAATATCAAACATTGGTGAGGATGTGAAAAAAAGGGAATAATCATTCATAGCAATTTGAATAATAGTGAAAATTGAACTTGAATTTTTTATCTATGACCCAATCACTTCATTTCTAAGTGTATTTTCCAAAGGAAGTCTTGCACATTGCAAAAGAAGGCATGTACAGGACTGTTCATTGCTTTAGTTATAGTGGAAATCATAATAACCAAAGTATCTATAAACCAAATGAAAAATAAATCAGGGTATGTTCCTATAATGTTAAAAATTAAAAGACATGAATGAGGGCTACATGTACCAGCATGTATAAATCTCAAAAACAGTAATATTGAGTAAAACAACATGTTGTAAAATATGTTCACTATAATACTCATATAAACTAAAAATCACACAAAACTATATTATGTGACATGTGTGTATGCATGGGAAAGACAAGCACCAGCCTCAGGATGACAATAATCACAGTGTGAAGAGTTAGAAATTCTGAAAAATAGTATGAGAAGATGTTATTTTTAATAGTGGGTACTAGGTGATTATTATATTTTCTTTGTACTTTTCTAAGTGTACATTTCACAATTAAACATATCTAAACAGCCATTGATTTAAAAATATATAAATGTATGTGTGCATGTGTTTGATTAATTGGGTAACATTTTAAAACAATGTGTGATACTTCTATTCAACATTATATTGGAGTTCTTTCATTGGAAACAATGAAAAAATTATTCTTATAAAAGAGTCTTATAACTTAATCTGGACATATTATACACATTACCCAAGTGTTAAAGCTATACCCGGTAAATAAGTTTGATTACTAGAAAAATGAAACAAACTCTTTTCCACCCTGTACACATCTGCATCCCTACATGATACTCTCTCTGAAGGTGATGAGAGTACAGAAGATGGTCAGGATTCTTGAAAACTAGTGGCCAATAAGTCTGCTCTCCTAATAAATTAAGTCACTGAAAATGTGACTGAGCATAAAACACATAGCTGTGGATGCTGGAGTTGTAATTTAAATTTGGAGAGATTTCAGTGTGCATCTTTATTTTAAATGAGGATTCAGAGATGAGCGTGAAAACAGGGATATTCTGGTGATTTTTGTCTCTCTGTTACACCCCACTGCCCCTTGTTTCACTGCAAGGCTGGAAGCCTGGGTGCTGAGCACTGCTGCTGAGCTTTTCCTATTCACTCACAAGCCAGAATGAGGAATTTCCCTCTATGGGAGGGGCAGAACTGCCTCAGAGGCCCTGATGGCCCAGCTGATTATAGACATGATCTAGCTGAATAAAAATTAAGGCTGCAATGGTTCTATGCCACATGACAAGATTCTCAGGCCCTGCCAGATCCCCTCTGCTGCAGCCCTTGCCTCTCTTACACCTGGCATGAAAAGCCACAAGCCCCTCTGGATTCCTCTACCCCTTGCCCTGTGTTTACTTCTGGGATAGCCCTTACCCATCAGAAGAGAGTATGTGTCTTCGGAGTTCTCTGGGGGTAGGGCTCCTCCGCTAGAGCAAGAACTGCACCCTAAAGAATAAGCAAGCAACTTCCTTATTGCACACCTACAATGCTCGTGGGGAAATACATCTGTTGGATGGATAATATAAAAAAGAAATCATAGGAGCACATCTAAAAAGTCTCTGTTGCAATTTAGTGATCTTGGGAGACATATACACACAATGTTTGTGAACATATTTTTGAAATGGCTTTCTTATGTTGATGTTTATATTACTACATTCTTCCCTGTTAAATCACTGAGCATTCCATTTACTTTTAAAAAATATTCTAATTTGTGACAAAGTTTTGATATTTAAAAGTGGATGTGAATTTTGTAATTAGGGAAGAGCTATGTAGAGATCACTTTAATCAAAACACAGCAAAACCATCACATGGTTGATCAAAACTTCATACTCAGAAAATAAATGCTATGAAAAAACCAAGACAATTTTATATCACCCAAACACATGTAAGCATGTTCTGATCAATTTTAGGCTCCTGCTAAATACACCGAGGTCACCCTAAAGTTTCTACTTCTGTAAATGAAACTTCAGTATATGATCAACATTATTATTAGAAGTTGATAAATTAGGATGATATTCACCTGTGAGTAACAAGAACCCAATAAACATGTAAAATATCAGGTTTAGTGTAGACTGCCCAAAGCTGAGACAGCATCTCTAAAATGTCAACAAATAAATAAATTCTTCTCTTTCTGCTCTAGCAACATTAATGATACATTTCATCCTCACGGTTTCATGATGGCTGCTATACTTCCCGCCATCACAGGTATGTTCCAAGCAGGAGGAATATAAAAAAACAAAGCAACAATGTTGGGAGCCGCTCCCCGCCATCGCAAGATGGCGCCCATTTCCTGCTGCGAGTTTGGTAAACACCAGTACTGCGCAAGCGCGAGACGTGGCGCTGGCGCCGTCATCTGGCCTGATCCTGGGACGCCCTATGGAGAATGACCACGTCATTAGCGGGGCTTGGGACCTATATAAGAGACCGTCTCCCTCATTCCGGGGTCCTCCTTACCATACAGTCAGCTTGTGATCTCACTCTCAAGATGCATTAAAGCTGTTGCTGCAGAAGAATCCTATTTGTCCTGTGCTCATTCCTGCTGGCGGGAGGTTGCGCGGGACA
>JAQQAC010008719.1:16206749-16239413 GCA_029783875.1 Phataginus tricuspis
CTATTTGTCCTGTGCTCATTCCTGCTGGCGGGAGGTTGCGCGGGACACAACAAGAAGCTCAGATAGTCTCCGGGGACTTCCATCTACAGTTCACGGCCAGAATTAAGTTGCATGGTTACTCTTAGCTGAGGAAAAAGCTAGGAGTTGATCATACTCATTTTCTAGCCTCAATAGTGGAGAAAATAAAAGAGAAAGGTATTGAAAGAGCCATACTACAGCATCAACTATGAAAGTCATTTGCATATTTAATACCTCGGAAACTTTGGAAAAGAAAGGGATGTTTCTATGTCTTTGTGTATGTGATTTATCACTTGGTTTGGTCATGAAACGTCTAAGAAGAATAATTTGGGGTTCTTGCTAATCCACTTGGTTACCTCAAGGAGAGAATGACAGGGTGCCACCTTTTAAGATGGCACCTTTGGGGCATGTAGCCACTCACTATGGCCAGAAGAAAGTAGCTTGGTACACAAAAGAGGGGGCCTTAGGGAAACAAAGAGGAAGACCATCTGGGGTCTTCAGGACCTTGCTTTCAGGGCACTTCCAGTAGAGGTATTGTCTGCTGTTAATCCCCAAGAAGTTCTCAAGTTATTCTTTTAGAGAAAGCCATTGACTGTATCACTCGGATTGGGAAGTTTGAGTAGCATGCTAGCACCGTAGCACTGGAAAATGCCTTTAGAATTCATTTAGTTCAAGCTCTTTACTTCCATCAGAGGAAATGGAGCCCATGAAATTAAATCATTTCTATTGGGCTACTCACATGAGGGTCACTTTAGTGCCCTTTTCTAGTCCACCAGTTGGACGAAGTAGAACCACCCCTACAGTGTATTGCTATAGCACTATGTGACACTTGGCAGTACATACGTAACAGTTTGCTGTAAATATTTGTATGGTGTCCTGCACCTCTGCACTGTAAACTCTCATGAGGTAAGAACTATGCCTGTCTCTTTAAGTGCAGTATTTCTATTCCCATTATAATTTGGGGCATAGGGTAGGCACTTGATACATTTTTATGAAATGAAAGACTAGATAGTCAAAGTTTGCCCCATCACACCTGGTAGAGATAGTAGTCTTTTTTCCCAATCACCAGTATTTCAAGGCCATTGTTATTCTGGTCATCAGCAGAAACTGGGTAAAAAGCCAAGACAGTACAGACTAGGGAATATTTTCCTGTCTATTCCATTACTGACCTTGTCATCACCCACTTTCTCAGGACTAAGGAGCATTTAAGTCCCCTCATATTTGTGAGTCTGTGAATGAATGGAGATATATAGTTTCAGTAAATTGTTCCACTGAGAAGGTATTGTTTAACTGATAATGATATAGATCCAGAAATTCTGGGTGGCAATCAAGCCAAACATAGACTTTTAAGTGCAGAACTGAAAAGATTATACTAGTATCTGTCATGGTAAATCCTAAGGATTCTTCATTGAGCTCTCTGTGGTGGTAAGGAATGTGTAACCAGTTCACATCAGGTCCCACCTTATGCCATGTATTTATCAGCTGGAGCCCAGTGATAAAACACCTCATTTTATTTTTGCCATATCCATGGGGTCTGCGGTTATCTTATATTTTCAAGAGCTTGCTTTTAAGAGACAGTCAGTGTTTTTAAGGTTAGAGAGATAATTGTTCTGCTTAATTTCATTCCAAAGAGATGCTGTCTGGATTGCCAGGGGCTACAGAAAACCTAAGACTGAAGATTGCCTGGCCATCAAGACATTTGAGTAGTTGGAAACCTCTCAGAAGGCATTATAGAAAGAGGAATCACTTGCTGCTATTTCTAAATTGTTTATAAACCCTTATGTTCACTGCAGGATGAGGGGCACAGTGGAATTAGGAATGATGCAGATTTTGAAAGATCAGATTTCAGTAACTTGAAAGCAGATAAGGCTCTCCCTGGTGGTTAGAGAAGAAAAGGTTTGAATCCTCTTATAGACTATAGTTTCTATCACTTAAAGAGATTAACCTATAAATTGAATATTATCATTCTGTTTCCTGTGAAGTTAAAGTCAAAAACAAACAGGTTTTAGTGTTAACCATAACTTTATCTCATTATGATTAATGTTAAAATACTGATGAATTTCAGCCATGATGTGTTCTTATCAAATAAAGTGCATGCTATAAAAATTATAGTCATCCCAGAATTTTTTCAAATTCTGTGTCAGTAATTCCTCATCTACTTACTCCATAAATGCATAGTAAACATACAGAAAGACAAAAACTATTCATTCATGTCACTTTTTACTCTCTACTAAATACATGTTGTTTCAAAACTTCTACCTGGGTCTCTTTTATGCAAGGACATATCACTTATCCCATTAACATCATGGGACTTTACAGTTATTTTTTCTTGAATAGACGTTTTGAGACGAGCTCTTCTGGCATTAGGCCTATGGTTTGAAAAGTGAGCCATTTGCTGCTCCTTTTCTCTGTTTCTGGCTCTTGTCCTAGCAAATAATGGTCATTACATCATCGATTTAAAATTAATATTATTATATTTCCAAAATGGTGACTTTTGATAAATTATAATAGATACACATCTATTGCCCGTTAATACTAGCCAAATAAATTTATCTTAGAGGAGATTCCAGATGGCGGCTTGAGAGGTGAGACAGAAAACTCCTCCCAAAACCACAGATAGTGTGAAAATATAGTTAACACAACTAACCCTAAAACAGCAACAGGGAAGAAGGCTGCACCAGACTGCATACAGACCTCGGGAACAGAGCAGACCTCACAAATAGGGTAATGTATGAAAGCCTTGATCCAGCGGCAGCTGAGCCCTTCCCCCACCCCAGCTCACCGGCGGGAGGAAGAGAAATGGAGCTGGGGAGGGGGTGAAAGCTTGGGACTGCTGAACACCTAGCCCTGGAGATCTGCTTTATGGGCAGAAACCTACATTGTGTGGTGCTCTGGAGGATGGGGAGCTGGGACAGGCAGACTGCTTGAGAAACAGATTCCGGCCATTTGTAGAAGATGGGATCCACACCCGGCGGCTCTGGGACAAGGGAAAGGCAGGCCATCTGACAGGCTTCCTAGCAGCCAGAGGGCTGCTGAAGGGGAGGGGTTTGCACCAAGCTTGCTGTACAGAAGAAGGGATGGGGTAAAAGGTTGTCTGGGTGCACTCTGCCCAGCAGGTTGGAAACCTTGGGGAGCTTCAGGCAATCAAACATCCTGGCTGCCTACTCAGCTCTGAGGCCCCCCACAGTGACCCACAGCCTGCCAACTCTTCCTCCTGGCCTGCTGTCACCGGCTCGCAAACCGGCAGTCACTGCTCTGGCGTCAGACCAGCCAGAGGGAGGCCCCCTCTACATCAGCTAGAGACGTCAAGCAGAGAGGCTTACACATGTATGTTTGGCCCACTGACTCTGATACTGGAGACAAGCAGGGCAGACAGGAATGAGGAAACAGATCTTTATTCCCCTCAGGCACCAGCTCCACTCCCCCAAGACCCCCACCCTCACTCTAGGGGCTGAGCAGCTCTAGAGACTGGAGTTTCTGGGAAATAGAGGGCACCACACAGAAATATGAAACATCAAAAGAACATGGTTCAGACCAAAATCTCACAAATCCCAGAAAAAGGGCAAAATGAAACTGAACTCACCAATATTCCTGAAAGACAGTTCAAAATAAAAATCATAAACATGCTTATGAAGGTACATAAAAATATTCAAGAACTCAGGAACGAATTTAAGACAGAGATTCAGTCATTAAGAAATTCCATATCTGAAATGAATCATACAATGGAGGAATTTAAAAGCAGATTAGATGTAGTAGAACAGACAGTAAATGGAATAGAAATTACAGAAGAGGAATACAAAGAAACTGAGGCACAGGGAGAAAAAAGAACCTCTAAGAATGAAATAATATTGAGAGAAATGTGTGACCAATCCAAATGGAACAAAATTTACATGATAGGGATACCAGAAGAAGAAGAGAGAGAAAAAGGGATAGAAAGTGTCATTGAGGAGGTAATTGCTGAAAACTTTCCCAATTTGGGGAAGGGGATAGTCTCTCAAGCCACGGAGATGCACAGATCTCCCAGCACAAGGGACCCAAGGAAGACAACATCAAGACATATAATAATTAAAATGGCAAAGATCAAGGATAAAGACAGACTTTTAAAAGCAGCTAGAGAGAGAAAAAAGATCACATACAAAGGAAAATCCATCAGGCTAGAATCAGATTTCTCAACAGAAACCTTACAGGTCAGAAGGGAGTGGCATGATATATTTAATGCAACGAAGCAGAAGGGCCTTGAATCAAGAATACTCTACCTGGCAAGGTTATCATTTTACTTTGAGGAAGGAATTAAACAATTTTCAGATAAGCAAAAGCTGAGGGAATTTACCTCCCACAAACCACCACTACAGTGCATTTTGGAGGGACTCCTATAGATGGAAGCATTCATAAGACTAAATAGATGACACCCAAGGGATAAGCAAAGAGCATAGAATATGATTCATAACATACAAAAAATGGAGGAGGAAGAAAAAGGAGGAGAAAAGAAAATCTTTAGGTTGTGTTTGTAATAGCATACAAAGAAAGCTAAGTTAGACTGTTAGATAGCAAAGGAATTACTCTTGAACCTTTGGTAGCCACGAATCTAAAGCCTACAATGGCAATAAATACATACCTATTGATAATCACCCAATTACATAAATGTAAATGGTCTGAATGCACCAATGAAAAGACATGGAGTCACTGAATGGATAAAAAAAACAAGACCCATCTATATGCTGCCTACAAGAGACTAACTTCAAACCCAAAGACATACACAGATGAAAGTAAAGGGATGGAAAAAGATATTTCATGCAACCAATAGGGAGAAAAAAAGAGGTGTTGCAGTACTTGTATCAGACAAAATAGACTTCAAAACAAAGAAAGTCACAAGAGACAAAGAAGGACATTATATAATGATAAAGTGGTCAGTCCAACAAGAGGATATAACCATTATAAATATCTATGCACCCAACACAGGATCACCTACATATGTGAAACAAATACTAACAGAATTAAAGGGGGAAATAGAATGCAATGCATTCATTTTGGGAGACTTCAACACACCACTTACTCCAAAGGACAGATCAACCAGATAGAAAATAAATAAAGAGACAGAAGAACTGAAAAACGTATTAGAACAGATGGACCTAACAGACATCTACAGAACACTCCATCCAAAAGCAACAGGATACACATTCTTCTCAAGTGCACATGAATATTTTCAAGAATAGATCACACAAGGCCACAAAAAGAGCATCAGTAAATTCAAAACAATTGATATTATACCAACCAGCTTCTCAGATCATAAAGGTATGAAACTAGAAATAAATTAGTCAAAGAAAAAGAAAAAGCCCACGAACACATGGAGGCTTAATAACATGCTCCTAAATAGTCAATGGATCAATGACCAACTAAAAACAGAGATCAAGCAATATATGTAGACAAATGAAAACAGTAATTCAACACCGCAAAATCCATGGGACGCAACAAAGGCCGTGGTAAGAGGAAAATATAGTGCAATACAGGCCTACCTCAGAAAAGAAGAACAATCCCAAATGAACAGTCTAAACTCACAATAAATGAAACTAGAAAAGGAAGAACAAATTAGGCCCAAAGTCAGTAGAAGGAGGGACATAATAAAGATTAAAGGAGAAATAAATAAAATTGAGAAGAATAAAACAATAGAAAGAATCAATGAAAGGAGGAGCTGGTTCTTTGAGAAAATAAATAAAATAGATAAACCCGTGGCCAGACTTATCAAGAAAAAAAGAGAGTCTACACACATAAACAGAATCAGAAATGAGAATGGAAAAATCATTACGAACACCACAGAAATACAAAGAATTATGAGAGAATACTATAAAAAATTATATGCTAACAAACTGGATTACCCAGAAGAAATGGACAACTTTCTAGAAAAATACAACCTACAAGGATGACCCAGGAAGAAACAGAAAATCTGAATAGACTAATTACCAGCAAAGAAATTGAATTGGTAATCAAAAAACTACCTAAGAACAAAACGCCTGGACCAGATGGTTTCACTGCTGAATTTTATCAAACAATTAGTGAAGATCTAATACCCATCCTCATTAAAGATTTCCAAAAAGTAGAAGAGGAGGGAATACTCTCAAACTCATTCTGTGAGGCCAATCACTCTAATACCAAAACCAGGTAGAGACACCACAAAAAAAGAAAATTACAGACCAATATCCCTGATGAACATAGATGCAAAATATTAGCAAACCAAATTCAAAAATACATCAAATAGATCATCCACCATGATCAAGTGGGATTCATCCCAGGGTTGCAAGGATGGTACAACATTCAAAAATTCATCAACATCATCCACTACATCAACAAAAGAAGGACAAAAACCACATGATCATCTCCATAGATGCTGAAAAAGCATTCAACAAAATTCAACATTCATTCATGATAAAAACTCTCAACAAAATTAGTATAGAGGGCAAGTACTTCAATATAATAAAGGCCATATATGACAAACCAACAGCCAACATTATACTTAACAGAGAGAAGCTGAAAATTTTTCCTTTAAGATAGGGAACAAGACAAGGATGCTCACTCTCCCCACTTTTATTCAACATAGTTCTAGAGGTCCTAGCCACAGCAATCACACAAAACAAAGAAATAAAAGGCATCCAGATTGGTAAGGCAGAAGTCAAACTGTCCCTGTTTTCAGATGACATGATATTGTACATAAAAAAACCCTAAAGAATCCACTCCAAAACTTCTAGATATAATATCTGAATTCAGTAAAGTTGCAGGATACAAAATTAACACACAGAAATCTGTTGCATTTCTATACACTAATGATGAACTAGCAGAAAGAGAAATCAGGAAAACAATTCCATTCACAATTGCATCAAAAAGAATAAAATACCTAGGAATTCACCTAACCAAGGAAGTGAAAGACCTATACCCTGAAAACTACAAGACACTCATGAGAGAAATTAAAGAAGATACCAATGAATGGAAACACATCCCACGCTCATGGATAGGAAGAAGTAATATTGTCAAAATGACCATCCTACCTAAAGCAATCTACAGATTCAATGCAATCCCTATCAAAATACCAACAGCCTTCTTCAATGAACAAGAGCAAATAGTTCTAAAATTCATATGGAACAACAAAAGACCCCAAATGGCCAAAGCAATCCTGAGAACGAAGAATAATTACACTCCCCTACTTCAAGCTCTACTACAAAGCCACAGTAATCAAGACAATTTGGTACTGGCACAAGAACAGACCCATAGACCAATGGAACAGACTAGAGAGCCCAGATATAAACCCAACCATATATGGTCAATTTATGATAAAGGAGTCATGGGTATACAATGGGGAAATGACAGCCTCTTCAACAGCTGGTGCTGGCAAAACTGGACAGCTACATGTAAGAGAATGAAACTGGATTATTATCTAACCCTATACACAAAAGTAAACTCAAAATGGATCAAATACCATGAATGTCAGTCATGAAACCAAAAAACTCAGAAAAAAAACATAGGCAGAAATCTCTTGGACATAAACATGAGCAACTTCTTCATGAACATATGTTCCCGGGCAAGGGAAACAGTAGTAAAAATGAAGAAGTGTGACTATATCAAACTAAATGCTTCTGTACAGCAAAGGACACCATCAGTAGAAAAAAAACATCCTACAGTATGGAAGAATATATTCATAAATGACATATTGATAAGGGGTTGACATCCAAATTATATAAAGAGCTCACACACCTCAACAAACAAAAAGCAAATTAAAAAATGGGCAAAGGAGCTGAACGGACACTTCTCCAAAGAAGAAATTCAGATGGCCAACAGGCACATGAAAAGATGCTCCACATAGCCAATCATCAGAGAAATGCCAATTAAAACCACAATGAGATATCACCTCACACCAGTTAGGATGGCCGCCATCCAAAAGACAAACAACAACACAACAACAAATGTTGGCAAGGATGTCGAGAAAGGGCAACCCTCCTACACTGCTGGTGGGAATGTAAACTAGTTCAACCATTGTGGAAAGCAGTATGGCAGTTCCTCAAAAAACTAAAAATAGAAATACCATTTGACCCAGGAATTCCACTCCTAGGAATTTACCCTAAGAATGCAGCAGCCCAGTTTCAAAAAGACAGATGCACCCCTATGTTTATCGCAGCACTATTCACAATAGCCGAGAAATGGAAGCAACCTAAGTGTCCATCAGTAGATGAATGGATAAAGAAGATGTGGTGCATATACACAGTGGAATATTATTCAGCCATAAGAAGAAAACAAATCCTACCATTTGCAACAACATGGATGGAACTAGAGGGTATCATGCCAGAGTGAAATAAGCCAGGCAGAGATAGACAAGTATCAAATGATTTCACTCATCTGTGGAGTATAAGAACAAAGAAATAACTGAAGGAACAAAACAGCAGCAGACTCACAGAACCCAAGAATGGACTAACAGTTAACAAAGGGAAAGGGACTGGGGAAGATGGGTGGGAAGGGAGGGATAAGGGGGAAAAAGAGGTATTACAGTCAGCACACATAATGTAGCGGACAGTATATGGGTAAGGCAGTATAACACAGAGAAGACAAGTAGTGATTCTATAGCATCTTACTACAGTGACTGTAATGGGGTATGTGGTGGGTACTTGATAATAGTGGGAGTCTAGTAACCATAATGTTGCTCATATAATTGTACATTAATAATGCCAAAATAAAAAAATTTTTTTAAGAAATTTGTCTTAGATGAAAGCAGAGTTTTAAAAGTTACCATTTAAAGTAAAGATGTAGTAAATTGCATTCTGGCAATAGAAATTGTTCTGATCTGTTCAGGCTGCTATAATGATATACCATAGACAGGGCCATTTATAAACAGCAGAAATTGTTTGTTCATAATCTGAAGGCTGGGAAGCCAATTTCGAGGTGCCTGCAGGGTCAGCTCTGGTGAGGGCCAGCCTTCTGGCTCACAGAAACCAGAGAATATCATTTTTCCTACTTTACAATTGAGAAAGTGGAAATGTAGAAAAATTAAATAAATTGATGAAGGTCACACGGCTAAAAGATTGCAGAGCTGGGATTCAAATGCAGACAGTGGTCTTTTTATCCAACATCAGTTCACTCAACAAATATTTATTAAGCATGTACTATGGGAGGGATACTGTGTCAGAGGATGAAGAAGCAAAGAAAGTAAGTCTGAATCCCTTCTTTCAAAGAAATCACCACCAATTTTAAAAGAACATGAAAGTACCTCAGCTCACAGGATACCACAGAGAACCATGCTGTATGGAAGGAGAATGGTTCTTCTCACATGGAATTTTCTCATAAAAAGTGCCCTTTCTTCAGGAGAAAATTAGTAATGGAGGCTTCCTGAAATTTAGGACTATAAAATGTCTAGTCCCTGTTTCTCTCCTAATACGAACATTTTCTATGAGAGCAGCCATGGCCATGTGTCAGGGACAGTGTGACCAATGGGACCCTAGGCAGCACAGCCCAGCCCTCAAGTCCCACTCCATCTTC
Organism: Phataginus tricuspis; assembly: GCA_029783875.1. Classification (NCBI taxonomy): domain Eukaryota; kingdom Metazoa; phylum Chordata; class Mammalia; order Pholidota; family Manidae; genus Phataginus; species Phataginus tricuspis. The sequence goes on from JAQQAC010008719.1 coordinate 16,216,281, forward strand.
ACCTCTCCGAGCTGATGGGTGGAGGAAAGACCTTCCTTTCAGAGTCAGCAAAGCTGCAGGCATGACATCCCCAAGGGAAAGGCCCCACCCCCATCCTGACACGGAAATAAGGACTCACACCAAGAAAAGGCTAATTCCATTGTACATAATTAAATTGTATTACAAGCTCGGAGGGAACATTTTCTTCCTTTTTTTTTTTTTTTTTGCCTGTTAGTTTATCGCCGTTGCATGAGGAAGGGACCCTTGGAAAGCCCGTGATAATGCTGCCACATCACCGTGCACTGACATGATCGTCAGCTGAAACAGTCTCTTCATTGTGCAGTTGTTACTGGTCTTCTCAGATCAGGATGTGAGCACCATGAGATCAGGGACCTTATCTGTTTCTCTTAGCACCATGTACTCCACGCTCAGAGCTACACCAGACGTACACGAGACAGCAGATGTATCCGACAAGTATTTATTGATCGTGACTGAGTGAATGAAGGAATAAATGCTCTATTTTAACAGAACTTTCATGAAGCTAAAAACCATATCTTCTAAAAAGGAGTCAGCCCCTCCATTTTACCAAACTTATTTTTTCCTCATTTCATTTCTATGAAAGACTCTTGTATTTCATTAAGCAAAAATAGGGCATCAAGAGATATGTGACCCTATTTCAAATGCTGGTAGGTGTTTCAAATATCAATTGCTTGTAAGAAACATCCTGAGAACATAATGGCTTAACACCACCAAATATATTTTTTAATTCTCCTGTTTCTGCTATCTGGCTGGACAGTTCTTTTGCCCCACATGGTGTCTACTGGAGCTGAAATGTCTAAGATTGTTTCTTCACTCACTGGTGTCCAGAATGTCAGCTGTGATCTCTGGAGCAACTGAGAGCTGGCCAGACATGTCTCTGTCTTTCTCCACTTGGCTGAGGCTTCCTCACAGTGAAGTCATCTCAAGGTAGTTGAGTTCTTACACTGCAGAGCTCTTCTAAGAAAGAGGAAGCAGAAGCTGCCGCTCTCCCTGAATGCTTGACTTGGATTAGCAGAGTCCTAGTCTCAGCCTCTTGCTGGTCTAAGTAAGTCACAGGGCCAACGGGGAGGAAGGGAGGAGGAATAGGCTCAATCCCTTAGTGTGAGGAGTGACGGGCATCACTAGTGGCTGTATGCAGAGGCTTTATATCCCCATAGGGAGGTGGTTCTAGGGTGGCCTGCCCGCCTGCCCATGTACCACTACGTGCCAGGCAGGGATAAGCAGCAGAGTGGTGTGTGAGGCAGGAAGACAGTGCACCCTCCTTGCTTCTAACTCGATGCTGCTGACATGTTGGTATCACTTCAACGTTTCGATGTGGCAACAGCTCCAGCCAAGTCACTACTGCCAGATGCCCACCCGTCTTCCCTCAAACATGACTGATTACCATCATAATGGTTCTTCGGCTTTATTAAACACCTGTCTTCTGCAACACCACATGAGATTCATAAAGACCTCCTCATTAATCATCACAGCATCCCCGTTGGGAGTTTGAAGGCGTTAGGTATATTCTCATTTTAGAAATGAAGAACATGCAACAAATGAAACTCTAGGGAGGTTCACCGAGATCACACAGCTGCGCAGCGAATGAAGGCAAGAGGCAGAGTGTGTGTATGAGAAAGAGATAGAGAATGAGAGACGCACATACAGAAGAAGAAGGGGAAAGAGGGAAAAAGTCCTCTGGGAAAAAGGGAAGAAGAGTCATCAAAATTTTTTTCTTTTTTCTTCCAGTGCTATATGGCAACCACTTATATGTCTTAACATGCTAAACACTTTCCAGAAGCAATAAACTTCTGGTAAAATCAGGCTATGATTTGTCCCCACAAAATCATTGTGTTGAAATTTAAGCTATATCAGATTCAAGTTTGCTTTACTTCTTCCTGGCTATACATCCTTGGACAAGATACTGGCTCTCATGCATGGATGAGTATGTTTCGAAGTTTTGTTGTGCAGATTAAAGGAAGAGATACAGAGCATGCCATGCGTGGCGAGCGGCGTATAACAGGCGCCCAGTAAATGAGGATGGCTGTTATAAGGCTCTTAATAGTGGGATGATCAATATGTTAATTGAAATGAAGAGGTTTTTTAAAAGCCTTCTCTTTTTATTCTTCCTATGCCTAATGATTTTTAAAAACAACAGGATTGATTTATAGTTAATGGGTTTGCATGATTTCAAATGCTGCTGAGTCTGCACATTTAGATCTTAAGTCTGTGTGACCTTGCCCCAGTTAATGTTTCTGGGTGTTAGAATTCTCCTCTGTAATTTAACAGAGATGGACCACATGACCTCTAAAGTTTTCTACATTCTCTGACATCTACAGTTCTGTAGAAATAATAAACACCTTTCAATTCTTTATTCAAGCCATCATTTAGGACCATTTTGCCCTCTAGTGGCAAGAATTAAGGAAAAATTATCCTGAGAAAGTTTCATGTCCACAGCATTTTGATGAATGCTTTGGCTTGCTTCATAATTGTTCTAGCATGTCTATGTAAAATTTATATCCCAAATTATCAACTTTCAACAACAAACATTTATATAGTTTTTGAGGGTCAGCAACTTGTGAGCAGCTTAGCTGTGTACTTCTGGCTCAGGATCATGCAGGCGGCTGTAATCAAGGAGTGAGCCAGAGCTGCTAGTCTGAAGTTTCACTAGACTGGAGGATATGCTTCCAAATTCTCCTACCAGGCTGATGGCAGGAGGCCCCGGTTCCTCACCCTGTGTATCTCTCCAGAGGGCTGCTCAAGATACGGCAGCTGGTTCCCCCCAGGGCAAGCCGTCCCAGAGAGGGAAGCCCAAGACAGAAGCTGCCATGTCTTCTGCAGACTAATTTCAAAAGTCATACACCATGGATGAATGAATTAGAATTATATCAATTCAACATGAGTAAATCTCAAAACAAACAACTGTACAAATAAAGCAAGTTTTTGAGTACATACAGCATTTGGATGTATATAGTGTATGTATATAATAATTAATATGACTGTACACAAGTTTATTAACACACAATGTATAAATCTGTCACATATAAAATGAAGAACGCCTACTTTGTTTAAAGATTTTGTGTGTGTGTGCTCACGCATGTGTGTATAGTAGCCATATAATAAAAATACACATGGAAATGACAAATACTGAACCTGTCATAGTGATCACTTCTGGTGGAACTGGGTAGGAATGAGACTGGGAAGGTGCATACAGGGACTTTATTGGCAATATTTATGTCTTAAGTTTAATTATGACTATACAAACAAAACATTTGTTATAGTAGTCTCTGCTTTCTGAAAGAGTCCATTTAAAAAAATCATACAGTTGCCCCTAGAAAAGAAAATAGAGAAACAAGACTGTATGTAGAGTGACTTAATTTTACATATATGTAAGATTTTATCATACAAACATTTATGGAAATTTGGAGCAAAAATAACAAAATGTTAACATTTATTTATAGATAAAGGGGTCTGGGATGATGGTTGCATTGTTTCTTCCATTTTCCTTTTTATTTTCTTCAAAATTAAAAGAAAAAATACAGCCATTTACTGTAGGGAAATATGCTACATGATGTGAAGCATTATTATTATAAAAGGGAGCTGCACCAAGTCACTACAATTGTAGCAGGCCACCTTTTCAGTATCACATGTGCCTGGAGAAATATAAATCAATTTATTAGATCAATCAGTTTATTTCAGAAATCTCACAGCAAATATAGAGGATTATTTGACACACATCCTCCAAATAAAATTTTAGCAACTGATTCCTCCATCTATCTTGTGACTGGGCCTATGTAATTCTTTACATACAAAGCTTATTTTAATGAAATGGTGGCATGGCAATGAGGGATAGTGATGGATAAAACCTGAAAATCAATTATTAGTCCTTTGGATAACCTATTATACTTACTGTTGTAAACACTGTGTTTTCTGCCCAGCATCCATTCCCCCTATTTTGGCAACAACTCTCAATCTCCCCTTAAGAATCATTCCATCCTATTTCCAGCCCACATGGTTTAATATGGGTGTGATCCACCTCTGGCTCCAGCATGTAATCCAGGACCGGTCACTGAAAGTCTTCTGATGGAACTCTTAGGAAGAAAGAAATTCTTCTTTTAAGAAGTTAATCCTGGACATCTTTGCTTCAGAATAAAGACAGCACAGAAAAAGCAGAGCAAAAGATAGAAGAAGAAAAAGAGAGAGATCGTGATTGAGAAAGAATATCAATGTCTCTGACACTGTTGAAGCCCTAGATCCAGTTCCCAGGTGTGTAGGACAATCAATCCTCTACTCGTTACTTGGAGTTTCTATGACTTGCAGTCACAGGAATCTTGAGTAGTATCCCTAAATACATGTACTAAAGCATACTCAAATTCTAATTGTAGAATGCATGTGCCTATTTTTTAAGATAAAGGAGTCCCTCCATCCCCTTGCCCCTCCTGGGGAGCTCTAAGAGAAGGACTCGAGTGCTCATGAGGTCGGAAACAGGTTCTGCACTCCTCCCAGGTCGCTTTAGGACAAGGGTAACTTGATGGCCTGATTCTCTAAGGGTTCTGTGAAAGAGAATGACAGGTGTGTGAACATCTCATCAAAATGCAGGTAAAATGTTATGAGTACCCAAATATATGTGCTTTTCTTGGGAAAGGGTCTATGGATTTTTTCATATTAATGAAGGGACTGGTTAACCAAAAGAGGTTAAAATCAATGTTAGTTGATCAAAGGCAACAATGTAGTGTTAAAGTCTGAATTTTCATGTCTCTAAGCATGTCAGGTAGATAGACTTCTTAATTAGACAATTTGAAACAATTAACAAGCAATGTCACCATCTTATTAACATCATGAAATGACTTCTTTATATATAAAACCATTAAATGTTTTAAATACTTCATCTAAAGAAGTTCATTTCATCACAAGCCACCTGTGGTAACCACTATCTAAACGATGGGAGAGGCACATAGATTTAACAAATGATTAGAAATCTTATTCCTGGAAAAGTTCAAGTACTCTCCAAGTGTCATGTAAGGAAATAAAAGACTGTAGTTTACATGTTCTGTTTGCATAAAATAATAATTCTCAGCAGTATCAATACATTTCACATACCCTGATTAAATCTTAAATATTCATGCATGCATTAAAAAGCCTTCTATCTCCATGGTGGAGCCTGGTACCATAAAATGTGATCCAGCTTTTCTTTAGGGAGAAGAATATTATAACTGAAAATTAAATCAAAGTTATTGCTTAAAATAAGTGCAAACAGGAAGAGACAAAGGGAAGATTGCCCTGGAAATAGAGGAGATGCTAGATTAAATTCCCAAGAAAATATAATGTTTTGTGAGCCTGGGGCCTGGAGACACTAATATTCCACCAGTAATGAGTGTCTGAGACCCCAACCATCTGCCGTATGTACAAGTCCCATTGTTTGTTCCAGTACTGAGACAGCAGAATTTCAGAATGTCAGTGGGGAGTTGAGGGAGATGGAACAGGATTGCCCATCGAGGAACTGACACAATTATGAACAGCCATCTGGAAACACTGGCATTTGATATCAGGCAAGTTCTGTCCTAGGTGGGTAAAAAGAGTGGAAAATAACTTTGCTTTCATTGCATGCTTGGTTAGGAGTAAAACCCTTACTGGCCCTTTGAAGTAGCATCATGGCAATTAAGAACAATTACACAAGAGAAGATTAACAATGGCAGTGTGAGAGGTGAGACAGAGGCTTCCTCCTAAAACCACATATAATATGAAAATATAACTAATAGAACGAATCCTGAAAGAGCAACAGGAGAGGACTGAACCAAACTGCATGCACCAAGAGAAAAGAATAAACCCCATGTAACAGGGTAACATACTAAAGCTGTGGCCTGGCAGGACCCAAGCCCTTCCCACAACCTAGCTCTCCAGGGGGAGGAAGAGAAACAGAGCAGGGAGGGAGTGGAGGCCTGGGACTGCTGAATAGCTAACTCCAGAGATCTGATCTGAGAGCACAAACCTATATTTCATGGTGTTTTCATGGTACACTCCTGATTAGGGGGTTGGAAAGCTAAGACAGGCAGAATACCTGGGGAGACTGAGATTCCAGCCGCTTGTGGAAAGTAGGGATCCATATCCGGCTGCTCTGGAACAAAAGAAAAGCAGGCAATCTGAGAGACTTCCTAACAGCAAGAGGGCTGTTAACGGGGCAAGGATTGCACAGAGCTTATTGCTCAGGAGAAAGGACAGGTAGACAAAATTGTCCAGGTTCACTCTGCCCAGCAATCTTCAGGAGCTCCAGCTCCCTGGCTGGCTACACAGCTCCAAGGACCCCCTCCATGATAAGCAGCCTACTGCGCCTTTCTCCCAGCAAGCCCCACTCAGCTTGCAAACCGACAAACCCTACCCTGGCATTAGGAAGCCCTGTCTACAGTAACTACAAATGTAAAGCATAGAGGCTTATACCTGTGTGGTTGGCCCACTGGTTCTGGCAGTGGAGACAGGCACAAGAGCCGGGAAGCAGGAAACAGCTCTTTCCTCCCCCCAGGCACCAATACCACTCCCCTGTGACCCACAACATTGCTTCAGGGGCTGAGCAGCTCCAGAGATTAGAGCTTCTGGTCAAAAGAGAGCGCCATATACAATTTTGAAATGCCAAAGGAACCTGGTTCAAAGTAAAATTACGAATACAACCCTTGAGAAAGATTAAGATGGAATCAACCTCATGAATCTGCTGAAAGGGATTTCAAAATAAAAATAAATAACATGCTGATGGAGGTACAGAAAAATATTCAAGAACTCAGGGAGGAATTCCGGTTGGAGAGCCAGTCATTACAGAACACAAGATCAGAAATGAAACATACAATGAAAGTTTTAAAAGCATATTAGATGCGGTGGAGGAGACAATAAATGAAATAAAAATTAGAGAAGAGGAATACAAAGAAGTTGAGGCACAGAGAGAAAAAAAAATCTCTAAGAATGAAAGAATATTGAGAGAAATGTATGACCAATCCAAACGGAACAATATTCACATTATAGGGATACCAGAAGAAGAACAGAGAGAAAAGGGGAGAGAAAGTGTCTTTGAGGAGGTAATTGCTGAAAAATTCCCCAATCTGGGGGAGGAGATAGTCTCTCAGGCCATGGAGGTGCACAGATCTCCCAACACAAGGGACCCAAGGAAAACAACACCAAGACATATAGTAATTAAAATGACAAAGACCAAGGATAAGGACAAACTATTAAAAAGCAGCCAGAGAGAGAAATAAGATCACATACAAAGGAAAGTCCATCAGGCTACCATCACACTTCTCAGCAGAAACCTTACAGGCCAGAAGGGAGTGGCATGATGTATTTAATGCAATGAAGCAGAAGGGCCTCGAACCAAGAATACTCTACCTGGCAAGGTTATCATTTAAATTTGAAGGAGGGATTGAACAATTCCCAGATAAGCAAAAGCTGAGAGAATTTACCTCCCACAAACTGTCTCTACAGTGCTTTTTGGAGGGACTGCTATAGATTGAAGTGTTCCTAAGGTTAATAGCTGTCACCAGAGGTAATAAAACCACAGTAAAGAAAGCAGAACAGTTAATTACTAAGCAACTGCAAAATTAAATCAACTTTCCCCAAAATCAATCAAGGGATAGACAAAGAGTACAGAATATGATACCTAATATATAAAGAATGGCGGAGGAAGAAAAAGGAGGAGAAAAAAAAGAACCTTTAGATTGTGTTTGTAATAGCATATTAAGTGAGTTAAGTTAGACTTTTAGATAGGAAGGAAGTTACCCTTGAACCTTTGGTAACCACGAATCTAAAGCCTGCAATGGCAATAAGTACATACCTATTGATAATGATCCTAAATGTAAATGGTATGAATGCACCAATCAAAAGACATAGAGCCACTGAATGGATAAAAAAACAAGACCCATCTATATGCTGCCTACAAGAGACACACTTCAAACCCAAAGACATACACAGACTAAAGGTGAAGAGATGGAAAAATATATTTCATGCAACTAATAGGGAGTAAAAAGCAGGAGTTCCAGTACTATATCAGACAAAATAGACTTCAAAACAAAGTAAATCACAAGAGACAAAGAAAGATATTACATAATGATAAAGGGGTCTATCCAACAAGAAGATATAACCATTATAAATATCTATGCACCCAACAGAGGAGCACCTACATATGTGAAACAAATACTAACAGAATTAAAAGGAGTAACAGAATGCAATGCATTCATTCTACGAGACTTCAACACTCCACTCACTCTAAAGGACAGATCAACCAGACAGAAAATAAGTAAGGAAACAGAGGCACTGAACAATACATTAGAACAGATGGACCTAACAGACATCTACAGAACTCTACACCCAAAGCAGCAGAATACACATTCTTCTCAAGTACACATGGAACATTTTCAAGAATAGATCATATACTAGGCCACAAAAAGAGCCTCGGTAAATTCAAAAAGATTAAAATTGTACCCACCAGTTTCTCAGACCAAAAAGGTATGAAACTAGAAATAAATTAAGCAAAGAAAATGAAAAATCCCACAAACACATGGAGGTTTCACAACATGCTCCTAAATAACCAGTGGATCAATGACCAAATAAAAACAGAGATCAAGCAATATATGGAGACTAATGACAACAGTAATACAACACCACAAAATCTGTGTGATGCGGCGAAGGCCGTGCTAAGAGGAAAGTATATTGCAATACAGGCCTACCTCAGGAAAGAAGAACAATCCCATATGAACAGTCTAAACTCACAACTAATGAAACTAGAAAAAGAAGAACAAATGAGGCCCAAAGTCAGTAAAAGGAGGGACATAATAAAGATTAGAGAAGAAATAAATAAAAAATTGAGAAGAATAAAACAGTAGGAAGAATCAATGAAAGCAGGAGCTAGTTCTTCGAGAAAATTTAATAAATAAACCCCTAGCTAGACTTATCAAGAAAAAAATAGTCTACATACATAAAAAGAATCAGAAATGAGAAAGAAAAAATCACTACGGACACCACAGAAAAACAAAAAGTATTAGAGAATACTATGAAAAATTGTAACAAGCTGGATAACCTAGAAGAAATGGACAACTTTCTACAAAAGTAAAACCTTCCAAGGCTGACCCAGAAGATACAGAAAATAAGAACAGACTAATTACCAGCAACGAAATTGAATTGGTAATCAAAAAACTATCTAAGAAAAAAACACCTGGACCAGAAGACTTTACCGCTGAATTTTATCAAGGATTTAGTGAAGACATGTTACCCATCTTCCTTAAAGTTTTCCAAAGGGTAGAAGAGGAGGGAATACTCCCAAAATCATTCTATGAGGCCAGCATCATTCTAATACCAAAACCAGGCAAAGACACAACAAAAAAAGAAAATTACAGACCAATATCCCTGATGAACATAGATGCAAAAATACTCAACAAAATATTAGCAAACCAGATTCAAAAATACATCAAAAAGATCATCCATCATGATCAAGTAGGATTTATTCTAGGGATGCAAGGGTGGTACAACATTCAAAAATCCATCAACATCATCCACCACATCAACAAAAGGACAGAAACCACATGATCATCTCCATAGGGGCTGAAAAAGCATTCAACAAAATTCAACACCCATTCATAATAAAAACTCTCTACAAAATGGGTGTAGTGGGCAAGTACCTCAACTTAATAAAGGCCTTATATGACAAACACACAGCCAAAATTATACTTAACAGCGAGAAACTGAAAGCTTTTCCTTTAATATCAGGAACAAGACAAGGATGGCCACTCTCTCCATTTTTATTCAACATAGTACTAGCGGTCCTAGCCACAGCAATCAGACAACAGAAATAAATAAAACGCATGTAGATTGGCAAGGGAGAAGTTAAACTGTCTCTGTTTGCAGATGACATGATATTGTACATAAAAAACCCTAAAGAATCCACTCCAAAACTTCTAGATATAATATCTGAATTCAGTAAAGTTGCAGGATACAAAATTAATACGCAGAAATCTGTGGCTTTCCTATATACTAACAATGAACTAGCAGAAAGAGAAATCAGGAAAACAATTCCATTCACAATTGCATCAAAAAGAATAAAATACCTACGAATAAACCTAACCAAGGAAGTGAAAGACCTATACCCTGAAAACTACAAGACACTCATGAGAGAAATTAAAGAAGATACCAATAAATGGAAACACATCCTGTGCTCATGGATAGGAAGAATTAATATTGTCAAATAGCCATCCTACCTAAAGCAATCTACAGATTTAATGCAATCCCTATCAAAATACCAACAGCATTCTTCAATGAACTAGAGCAAATCATTCTAAAATTCATATGGAAACACAAAATACCCCAAATAGCCAAAGCAATCCTGAGAGGGAAGAATAAACCATTGGGAATTATGTTCCCCTATTTCAAGCTCTACTACAAAGTCACAGTAATCAAGACAATTTGGTACTGGCACAAGAACAGACCCATAGACCAATGGAACAGACTAGAGAGCCCTGATATAAACCCAACCATATATGGTCAATTTATGATAAAGGAGCCATGGATATACAATGGGGAAATGACAGCCTCTTCAACAACTCGTGTTGGCAAAACTGGACAGCTACATGCAAGAGGATGAGACTGGATTATTTTCTAACCCCATACACAAAAGTAAGCTCAAAATGGATCAAAGACCTGAATGTAAGTCATGAAACCATAAAACTCTTAGAAGAGAACATAGGCAAAAATCTCCTGAACATAAGCATGATCAACTTCTTCCTGAACGCATCTCCTCGAGCGAGGGAAACAAACTAAAAAGCTTCTGTATGGCAAAGGACACCATCAACAGAACAAAAAGGCATCCGACAGTATGGGAGATTATATTTGTAAATGACATATCCGACAAGGGGTTAACATCCAAAATATATAAAGAACTCACATGCCTCAACAGCCAAAAAGCAAATAACCCTATTAAAAAATGGGCAGAGGATCTGAACAGACACTTTTCCAAAGAATAAATTCAGATGGCCAACAGACACATGAAAAGATGCTCCACATCACTAATCATCAGGAAATTTCAAATTAAAACCACACTGAGATATCACATCACACCAGTAAGGATGGTCAGCATCAAAAAGACTAAGAACAACAAATGCTGGCAAGGATGCGGAGAAAGGGGAACCCTCCTACACAGCTAGTGGTAATGTAATCTATTTCAACCACTGTGGAAAGCAATATGGAGGTTCCTCAAAAAACTAAAAATAGAAATACTATTTGACCTGGGAATCCCACTCCTTGGAATTTACCCAAAGAATACAACTTCTCAGATTCAAAAAGACATATGCACCCCTGTGTTTACTGCAGCAGTTTTTACAATAGCCCAGATATGGAAGCAACCTAAGTGTCCATCAGTAGATGAATGGATAAAGAAGAGGTGGTACATATACACAATGGAATATTACTCAGCCATAAGAAGGAAACAAATCCTACCATTTGCAACAACATGGATGGAGCTAGAGGGTATTATGCTCAGTGAAATAAGCCAGGCGGAGAAAGACAAGTGCCAAATAGTGATTTCCCTCATTTGTGGAGTATAACAATGCAGCAAAATTGAAGGAACAAAATAGCAGCAGACACACAAGCTCCAAGAAGTGACTAGTGGTTACCAAAGGGGAGAGATGTGGGAAGGCTGGTGTGGGGGGAGGGAGAAGGGGATTGAGGGGTATTATGTTTAGTACACATGGTGTGGGGGTCACGGGGAAAACAGTGTAGCACAGAGAAGGCAAACAGTGAATCTGTGGCATCTTACTACACTGATGGACAGTGACTGCATTGGGGTATGGGCGTGGACTTGATAATATGGGTAAAAGTAGTAACCACATTGTTTTTTCATGTGAAACCTTCATAAGAGTGTATATCAATAATATCTTAATTAAAAAAAATTTTTTTAAAGAACAATTATAGACCTGAGTTTCACAAACTTAGCATTATTGACATTTTGGGGTTGGATAATTCTTTGTTGTTGGGGTTGCCAATTCTTGGGCCCTATGCCCAACTTTCTGAACTATTATAAACTGAGAGTGGGTCACCCTTCCATGTGATTCTGAGGTTGGCTGAAGTTGGAGAAACGGTAATTTTACCCAACTCCTCATTTTGCAGTTGTAGAAACAGGTTGGTTACATGTTGTCTCAAGACCCAGCCGAAACCTAGCAGCCAAAGAAGTATGTCATATCTTGTTATTCAGAGGGTGTGTAAAGCATGGTCTTGCATGAAGAGATGGACATACTGGAAGAGTATTTCATCCCAGCACCATGACACATGAAACATATTGCCACACAGCAGGAAACATTCCAAGACTGGCTGGATAGGATGCTCAAGGCTGGCGTCTCTCCTAGGCTCCCGGGTCTGCCATGCTTTCACGCAGGGTATTTCACTTCCATTGACATTATTTTTCTAAAGTTGGGTTTATAACCTGGGTAGTTCACAGCTACCCTGCTTGTACTGGGTTTTCTCCTTCTCAACTGTTTTCACTAGATTCCTTTCTAATACACAAACACTTGGAGTTAGAAGGGGACTTATTTTTATAGCCACAATTGTTATTACTGTTATCAATGTTGAAAGGTATGTGTTAAGATTTTACATCTTTCCGTGAGGTTGATTGGATTGGAAGGCAGTTTGTGGGTAAGAAAATAAAAATGTGTCATCCCTATATACCATTTGGGAAACCCTCTCTTGATTGCTTTTTTTTTTTTTAATCAAGAAAGAAAAAAGTACAAAAATAAATTTTACCTCTGACAAGTGAATGTAGAAATGTTAAATGAAAAATAAATCACACTTACGTGCCTAGTTTTTATGTTTTTAATAATAAGTGTCCCTCTCCCCTCCCCCAACCGCAGACATTGTTAAGCCACATTCTGACTTCTCTGCCCACTACCCTTTGGTTTACAATTTTGAGAATTAAGGTCTCCAATTCCAAAGAAGAGTTGTGAGGCCAACTTGCTTCTCATGGGAAAATGAATAAGCAGAGTAAGAGTTAGTGGAACACATCATCCATAGGAGGATAGCTGCCTGTGGGTCTGGACTGTTTAAGGGGCCAGGGAGGGGAGAAGTCACAATTTAAATGAGTCTGCCTGCTGGCACTGTGACATGGAGAAGACTTTGCCAGCCCAGATTTGTGCCAAGAAACTCTTCAGAGATGGCAATTTTTCTTTCCCCTATTAGTGTATTTGTGCAATTTCTGGAAGTATCCTTGCAGATCTGAGGATATATTTATACTCAGATTTCCAAGGATATTAAAATAAAATTATAAATTATGATTGATTTACAATTGTATTGGTATGTAAATGGCCATCCTTTGAATGTCTCTCCACTGAGGGGAACACAATTTCGGTGATCACTGTTTCATAGACTTCCCTATGCATATGCACACATAGGCAGTTTTACCTAAACAGGTCATATTCACGCTGTTTTATCATGGACATTTATTTTTAGTCTTTTTGTCTACTTGTGTTTTCTTTTATAATTGCTTTCATCACTAAGGTAGCCAGCCTTGTAAACTTGATGTGTCCTTCCAAATCTTTTTTCATTGTACAATCACATTCATATATATATATATATATATATATACACACACACACACACACATATAATTATGTCCAGCACATAGAACAGAACCAAGTATTTAGAACAGTACCTGAGACATAGATGCTCAATAAGATTTATTGAATGAATGGTTTGTTTTATAAGAATGGGATAAATATATAATTATTACATATGTAATTGTTATATATACGATCATTATTATGTGAATGCAAGGCATTTTCTTATGAATGCAAGGAATTATACTTCTATTTATAGTTTTAAAATATATATTTAAATACATAAATGTATAATTAAATATATATAGGTACAATTGTCCCATGTTTCTCATCTGGCTGTTATCTCTCAGTTTCTCTAGGTAATTGCTCCATATAGATTTAATTAATGCTTATGATTGGTTTCTAATATCTCAGAGTTATAAAGGTAACATAAATTTAACTACATTCCTAACTTTTGTCAAGATTTTTACTTTTTTTGCTACTATATATAAATAATAACTAACATCTTTTGAGTATGTACCACATGCAAAGCAGTTGTTGTTGTTTTTTTTTAGCATTTTACATGTATAAAGTCACCAAGTTAAGGTTATTTTCCCCATTTCAGGAAACTGAACAGGGTGGATAAGATACTTGCTCAGGGCTACAGCCGGTAGGCAGCTAACTAACCAGTGGGGCTCCAAAGTCCCTCTCCCTGAACTATTCTGTATCCGTCAGTAATCAACACAATTGTACCTACACCTAAAGGAATGGTGCTTTATTTTTAGTTTCTCGGGAGTGGAATTACTGTGTAAGAATGTGTTTATATTTTATATTGATAAATTGACTTGCAAACAGGCAGTAACAGTTTACATTTCCACCAGCAGTGTATGAGAGTGCTTTTTCCTCCAGCAGATTATCATTGAAAATATACTTTTATTATTTCTTTTTTGCCAGTTCGGTGGATGAGAAGCAGTATTTCATTGTTATGTCTATATGCTTTTCTGACAGTAGTCAGGGTGAGGACATTTATCATCCATTGGATTTACAAATTATACTATAAATTTCTGCATTAGGCTTCTCCAGAGAAACTATATATCTGTATACGTCTCTATATCTCTATCTGTATCTATAGATCTGTATGCTCAAATGAATATGGAGGCCTGCCAAGCCCAAAATCTACAGGGTGGGCCATTAGGCTGGAGATCTAGAGAAGCATTGATGCTGCAGCTCAGGTCCAAGCACCCTGAGGCTGAAAACCCAGTCCTCCTAATACATTTGCAACAACTATCTTTTCCGTGTAATAGTCTTTCTGGAGCTGCTAGTGGCCAGACTGGTTGGATCTGAAGTCTAGCTCACCACTTATTGGTGAAGGAGTTCTTTAAAATAAGGATCAGAGAAACCTGCTTCATAGGGTTTCTAGGAACATTGAAGGAATTGCTTTCACTTGTTATTTGTTCTATTATAGGGATTTGTCATTGCTTTTTCATCAAATTGTACTAATACAGGGATTAAATCTTTGCCTATCGTTTTTAAGAGACACAGGGTAAAAGCAAAAATCTTAACATAATCATGTGTCTTGGTATACTCTGTCCCTAAGTAACAGTCTGTTTTATACATGTATCTCATCTATAAAAATGTAATTCTTAAAGAAAATACACAAAGGCGGATTTCAGATAAACGTCCCCGATTTCCCTAGTGCAAGGAATTCAACCTATCGCAGACTTTCCCTAATTGTGCTGCAGAAAATTTTAGAAATGGTAAGCAGTAAGACCAATTATCAAAAGAAGTCTTATCTTTAAGGTGTCTAAGAACTTTTAGATTCCTAGAAGCATAAAAAATTGTAATAGTGATGGAGCTCACATCTTGAAGTCTGGCATAGGCAGCGTTGGGGCAGACAGGAGTTACTCATTTGGGGAAATCTTAGGCTAGGTGAAATACTTCAAGTGTCACTTAATTGTTATCCCTCTGACTTAGAAGAAACACCAAAACCCTAAAAAATTACCATCAGAAACAAGGACTTTGAAAACTTACCTTCCAAAAAACTATCCATCTTACAGTTTTGTTTAACTCTAAGGATTAGAAATGCACATAAAGTGCCCAGCACAAAGCAGGCCCACAATAAATGTTAGCTACCGCCGTCACTTGCTGCCTTCGAGGACCACGTGGTCTCCTATCTGTACCTCCTCCTAGTGCCTAGTGCTTATTTGCCGATCATAGAAATATTTATCAAATGAACGAGCGCCATCAGTAGCGGTCTGATGGCAGTTTGTGATCAAAACCGGAGTCGCAGGTGAGACGCCCAGGGCGCGAGAACGCTGCAGGTAGGACGGCCCCCGCCCCCGGGCTGAACCACACTTCCCAGCAGGCGATCCGGCTCCAGGGCGGCGGTGCCGGGCTTCGGCCGCTACGCAGCCGCACGAACGCACGCATGCTGCGCAGTCTCCTCCTCGGAGTTCCGCAGAACACTTTGAGTAGGCGGACTTTTTACGACTAAAACCCGGCAGGCTTTAAGAACGGCTCCACTTCCGGCGACAGCGGAAGTAGCTTGAGGATGGCGTCCTCAGTGAGTGGGCGAGGCGCGGTGCCTGGGAAAAGTGAACTTCATAACAAGAAGCCGAAGCCGGAGAACCGAGGTGAGGCTGCGTGAGAGCCGAAGCCTGGGGTCTGGATGTTAGACTCTTCTTTCGCTGGCCTCGCGTCTGTGCTGACGGGCGGGGCGTCTGGCGGGCACGCTGCCGGCCTCATGCACCTGACTGGGCGCCTTGCCGGAGGCTCGGCGAGGTGCAGGTGCTGCCCAATCCGTTTTCCGTAAAGGATGAGGATGAGGGGATTGCGGGGGGCGCTGCGGGACCCGAAACTCGCGGAGGTGGCTGGACGCCGTTGACAAAATGAGGGGCGGGGTGGGTAGGAGGGCAGGTGTGTGAGCGCCGACCGTGGAGGAGGAGGAGGAGCATCTGGAGTGTCCTTGAAAGTGTCAGAAACCTTGAACTATGTTGTAGGCATCAGGGAGGTATTAAAGGAGTTTTGTTGTTTCTAATGATTTAATGTACATAGCAGAGTACAGTATATGTACAGCTGACAGAATAAAACTAACATGTGAGAATGGAGCACTCCGAGCATCAAGCAGAAAAGAGCATTACCCCACCGAAAAGCCTTCCTAGGAGCACATCTTGATCGATCCTATTCTTTTCCTCTTGGGGGAGGTGAAGTAACCAGTCTGACTTGTGTTGATCATTCTGTTCTCCTTCGTTATAATCTTTACTACCTATGCACAAAGTGATTTAGTTTTATCTGGTTTTGAATTTTACATGAATGAGAGAGGCCTGTAGGCATTCTTCTCTGGCTTCTTTGTTTTTGTTACTCAGTCGGTGATACTTGTAACGGTAGCTTATTCTTTTCACTAATCTGTGATGCTCCTTGTATGAATATACACGTATTTCTATTATCGTTCTACTGTTGGTGGGCATTTGGATTTTCCCTATTGTTTGCAATTATAAACGATGCTGCTACAAACGTCTTTTGTCCATTAAATCCTGGTCATGTTCCAAGAGTTCCTCTAGGTTGTGTACATGGGATTGGAATCCTTGAAGTATAGCGTATGTGCAGATAATGCTAACCTACTCTAAAGGGAGGTGTGCCAGTTTACACTCCCACCAGCAGTGGAAGAGTGTTCTCATAGCTCTGAATATACACTAACACTTGGTAGTACATGAATTTTGAATTTCAGTCATTTTAGTAAGGCTGAAATGGTTAGGGTTTTAATTTTAACTTTCCTTATTACTCATGAGGTTGCACATCTTTTCATATGTTTGGGGGCTATTTGTGAAACTCTGTTGTGAAACTCCTGTGTTTCTTAAGTACCCACTGTCTGTCAGGTAATGCAGAAGTTTCTTAAGTACCCACTATCTGTCAGGTAAATGCTAGTTAGTGAGGACCCAAGGAGAGACCCTGCCCTTAAGGAACCTTGTCTTAGAAAGAACTGAAATATCTACAGATAATCCCTACGGTGTGTTGATACTGATAGAGCTTTGTTCTTTGTTGAATAATCTAAAAAGCATGGGAAGAGGAACTGCAGTGAGATTATTGGGAAGTTTGTAAATGTATGTACTAAGTGTTCAAAAACTGTCCAAAAGAAGGTTAAATCTGACGTATGAATAGTTTCCCTCCACAGATGAATCAGAACTCCTCACTGTTCCTGACGGTTGGAAGGAACCAGCTTTTTCCAAAGAGGACAATCCCAGAGGACTCTTGGAGGAGAGCAGTTTTGCAACTTTGTTCCCAAAATACAGAGAGGCTTACTTGAAAGAGTGCTGGCCATTGGTACAGAAAGCCTTGAATGAACATGTAAGTATATTTTATATATTTCTTTGAGATTTGCTCCGGTTATACCTTTACTTTTAAGTAAGTATATGTGTGCTGGTGGGTTTTTTTTTGAAGTACTAGCATAATTGGTTATTTACTTCCTTTGGTACTTTAAACAGCCTAGATAAGCTTTATTCTTATAATCCATTTGTTTTCAATTTCATAATAAATCACTTTGAAAAATATACATACCTTTAAAATTATAGGGATTTCATGGACTGACACTCAACCATGAGCTTCCAAGTTTCTGAATGAAGTCGTAGTTGCCGTGTAGCCATACAGTTTAAGTCGAGGCATATTCCTGAATTGTGATTTTCATTTTAAATGAAAGATGTTTATGTGGCCAGCTTGCCCTCTGTGTTGCTGCTGCCAGGCTCCTAGAGCGGTGTTTTTGTTTTGCAAACTGGATTGAAAGTCATTATGGATCAAGAAGTCAATTTAGTGAATATAAAACAATATATCACTTGTGGAATGGTAAGTATCACTTAATGAAGCTTCTGGTTCTGTGTGTGTGTCTGTACACCTGCTAGGTCCTGATAGAAAATGTATTGCTCAGCAACAGTCCTGCCCTGGAGTCATTTGTGCTCATTAGGTAGGAGGTGGCTCGGCAAACTCCAGGCTGTTTTTTATAGCTGTCATCTGGGATTGGACTTTTTTTGTTGTTCAATAAACTCAAAGAGATATAACCTTATGTTGAATTGTTCATCACTCACTATGTTGAAATATTCTTAAGATTATGCTCACAAGTTAAAAAAGCATTTTTATTTACTTTGTTGAAATCTGACTCTTCCTGTTGAGGCTCAGTGCATAATTTTCCAATTACTGCTTCTTTCTGAACCTATGACAATTTGTTTTTACTTTGACATAGCCAATACAAACCAGCTAGAAAAAAGTTTGAAAAGGAAAGTTCATTTCCACCCTGGGGATAGAGAGTAGATTAGAGCCAGGTCCAAGGTAGGGAAACTGTGGCTTTAGTTTTTGCCTTAGGTCTTTATTATGTCTTCATTTGGACTGCTAAATACTTTTTAAACTAGAAATAATCTTTATTCCAGTAAGTACAATGTATTCTAAAGCCAGATAACTATACTTGGTTTCAATTGCCTGAGTTTCTTAGATCCTTTGAAGTATGAAAATCAGATATTCATTTTTTATATTAACTACCAAGCTTCTTCAAGGAAGGAGTTGGTAGAATTTGAGAAAAAGCTTAATTCGCAGTGATTGATAGTTTGATTAGGGCAGCGTTTATAATCATCTAAAAGTGGATTCACTCTGAAACACCTACTCGTTTGCTCCTTCCCCTTCCCAGCATGTTAATGCAACCCTGGACCTGATCGAGGGCAGCATGACTGTTTGTACAACAAAGAAGACTTTTGACCCATATATCATCATCAGGGCCAGAGACCTAATAAAACTTCTAGCAAGGAGCGTTTCATTTGAACAGGTAATTTGGAATCAGAGAGACTTTGCTTTGCATCAGCGTTAGAAACAACATATAATACTGCCCCCCTCCTGCATCCCCTCTCTTCAGGGAGTTTCACTTCTCTGCTTAGGTATCATGAACCCAGGCTTTGGAAAGAAAAGTATTGTAAAGAATATTGATCAGGATTTTTTTTTTATGGCTGAATAATATTCCATTGTGGATATCACCTCACACCAGTTAGGATAGCCAACATAGAAAAGACTAGGAACAACAAATGCTGGTGAGGATACGGAGAAAGGGGAACCCTCCTACACTGCTGGTGGGAATATAAGCTAGTTCAACCATTATGGAAAGCAATATGGAGGTTCCTTAAAAAACTAAAAATAGAAATACCATTTGACCTGGGAATTCCACTTGTTGGAATTTACCCAAAGAGAACAACTTCTCAGATTCAAAGACATATGCACCCCTATGTTTATCGCAGCACTATTTACAATAGCCAAGATATGGAGGCAACCTAAGTGTCCATCAGTAGATGAATGGATAAAGAAGATGTGGTATATATACACAATGAAATACTATCAGCCATAAGAAAGAAACAAATCCTACCATTTGCAGCAACATGAATGGAGCTCTAAGGTATTAGGCTCAGTGAAATAAGTCAGGCAGAGAAAGACAAATACCAAATGATTTCCCCCATTTGTGGAGTCTTAACAACGAAGCAAACCTGAAGGAACAAAATA
Source organism: Phataginus tricuspis (assembly GCA_029783875.1). Lineage (NCBI taxonomy): Eukaryota > Metazoa > Chordata > Mammalia > Pholidota > Manidae > Phataginus > Phataginus tricuspis. The sequence goes on from JAQQAC010008719.1 coordinate 16,236,353, forward strand.
GCAGCAGACTCACAGACTCCAAGAAGGGACTAGTGGTTACTAAGGGGGAGAGAGGGAGAAGGTGATAGTTGGGTATCATGATTGGTGTGCATGGTGTGTGTGGGGTCACAGGGAAGACAGTGTAGCTCAGAGAAGACAATAGGGACTCTGCGGCATCTTACTACACTGATGGGCAGTGACTGCAGTGGGGTGTCACTCGATAATATATGCACTCGATAATAAGGGTGAATGTAATAACCACATTGTTTTTCTTGTGAAACCTTCATAAGAGTGTATATCAATGATACCTTAATAATAATTAATTAAAATAAAATAAAATACCTAAAAAAATTGTATGTCAATGATATTTCAATACAAAAATTTTAAAAAATACTGATCAGGTGTTTTCTTTATTTTTGCAAAAGGCAGTACGAATTCTTCAGGATGATACTGCATGTGACATCATTAAAATAGGTTCGTTAGTAAGAAATAAAGAAAGATTTGTAAAAAGAAGACAACGGCTCATTGGGCCCAAAGGATCTACACTGAAGGTACTTATTAGTGGAAAACTAGAGTGTCTTCCTCTATCATTAAATTTTCAGTGTACTGAAATTCAATTTACTGTTCTTTTGATACAGGCATTGGAGCTCTTAACAAACTGTTACATTATGGTTCAGGGAAACACAGTTTCAGCCATTGGACCTTTTAGTGGCTTAAAAGAGGTGAGAGCTATTTAGTAGCTTCAGTCAATTTTCAGTAGAGAACAATTGAAATAATTTGGTTATAATAGTAAATTGTTTCATAATGACTTTATTTTTTCGGCATATGTTTTGTTTGATTTCCCATTAGTAAATACTTTTTAATACATGTAATTTGAGGAATTCATTACTCCTGGACCCTAACATACTGTGGCCAACCTTTGGCAACTACAGAGGCATGCATTTCTGGATTAGAGGGTCTCAGCGTGATCATTCCTTCCCTTACAGATGTTAAGTGGGTGTTTAAGATCGTAGTCTGTAGCACATACAAGAAACATGGTGTAGTCACTTGTGCTCAATTGATTGGAGAATTTAGTAGAAATCTTATTATTTGCAGTAGCATACACAGCCAGGAGAGATCAAAGCCTGAAAACTTCTTTGACATTAAGATATATTTTCTTTTGTTTGACTTTTAGTGTTATATTTATTTACTGTATTTGTAAACGTTTTAAACTTTAAATTAAATATTATTATCTGTGGAGCAGACACTGTTTCTGTTAACTCCTTTTGATGCTATTGTTGTCTGAATGTGACTGTGAGGTCTTGCTTCCTTTCCAGGAATAATAGTAGTTTTGTTAGACCTCTTACTCATAAGTTATCTGCCCTTTTCTCATGTGGCAATAATAACTTAAATATATTGGCTACTTTATAGTTTTGTAAAATCTGTATATATTGTCTTATTTAATTTTTACAAAAAACCCTTGAGGTAATTTTATTTCCATATTATAAATGAGAAAGATAGAACAAGAAAATTAAATGCCTTTCCCAAGTGAAGTGGCAGTCCCATCATTGTAGTACACATTTTCTCATTCTAATCTGCCCCCCAACCAAATCATACAGTTCCAAAGTGTTGTATTAGTTCTGTGAATCACATTTTAGCAGTAAAGTTGAGACACTTCCTTATATCCAGGGGAAGTTGACGATCAAGAAAGATCTGGAAGTTACTGAGAGTAGGTGAATGAATTATATTCAATTTGATGGCCATTGCCTGGTTCAGAGAGAGTTGCAATGTGGTAACCCCCTTCTACCTAGCTCATTAAAAGCTTTATAAGTGACTGATTCCTTTTTCTTTGCAAATTTCAGGTTCGAAAAGTAGTCCTAGATACTATGAAGAATATTCATCCAATTTACAACATTAAAGTAAGAATTATATATTATAACAGTGGTTGTCAGGCTTCTCTTGCTACAGAAACCTTTCTTGAAATTAAATCTTTTCTGAGAGCCTAATAACAAAACAGATAAAGTGGGACGATTTAGGGTAAATTGAAGGTAGAGTTCAGCTTAGTCAACTCAACCCCAGTCCTGCAGTTACAGCCTTTTAAGCTTAGGTCTGTGTGGAGTACAGATTGGAAATTACTGAACGGGACACTGTAATGTATTATATAGTTCTAATACAAAGATAAGTGTCATAGAATTTGTTGTAGATGATACCACTCCAGTCCTCTTAGATTATGAGCCCATGTACTATATTTAAATCTTTCAGAATTTTGTCTTTTTTTTTCAGATTGTATTAAAACCTTTTTTTGCAATTTAACACTCATAGACTCAGAGAGCTATTATATCCCTCTGTGCACAAAGTTCATGTTTGTATTTGGGAATGTAACCATGGTACAACGAGCTGTTTTATGATGGGTTATTTGTCAGGCAGTTCACTTAAATTTGATGTACTTCAGTTAAAAAGTCACTCTTTGGGGTGAAAGAACAATTTTGAGTTACACTGGGACATTAAAGATAGAGTCAGTCTTGTATCTGATGCCTGGTTTGCATCCTGTGATGTTTCTATATGTATATATATATATATATATATGTAATTCTAAATGGAGTGGGGAATATGTAAGGATACTGGTTTCTGAGCTTGGTGAGTTACACATGTTTGAGATTACATATTTTTTTCTTTATGGATTTGGTATACTCCTGAAGAGGCTAAGAACTGCTTTTAATTTTATTATTTATTGGAACAATATTTATAATGTCTTAGTTGACAGATGTATGACTTTTGAAATTAACACTTTTTACCTTGTTCATATGTTGCCATAACTGAAGACCTTAATGATTAAGCGAGAGTTGGCAAATGATTCTGAATTAAGATCACAGAGTTGGGAAAGGTTTTTGCCACAGTTCAAGCACAAAAATGTGAATAAACGCAAGGAACCAAAGAAAAAAACTGCTAAGAAGGAATATACACCATTCCCACCACCACAACCAGAGAGTCAGGTCAGTATTAAGTGTTGAATTTTTTTCATGAGGTGTAAACTTTTAATCTGTTTTGTCAGAAGCTTTATTGAGGGTATTTTAAGTGGAGAGAGAGAGAGAGAGAGAGAGAG
>JAQQAC010008719.1:16239513-16429560 GCA_029783875.1 Phataginus tricuspis
GAGAGAGAGAGTGAGAGAGAGCGAGAGAGAGAGAGAGAGAGAGAGAGCGAGAGAGTGAGAGAGAGAGAGAGAGAGAGAAAGAGTGAGAGAGAGAGAGAGAGAGAGAGAGTGAGAGAGAGAGTGAGAGAGAGAGAGCGAGAGAGAGAGAGAGAGAGAGAGTGTTGGTGTGTAGAAGAAACTAAAAGTAAGTGCGCAGAGGCTTATTTGGAGCCAGTGCATGGGGTGCGGGCAGGGACCTCACGGGAGTGTGACGTCCTCAAGGTGGTTGGTGTCGGTCATGCTCCTGTACCTACTGTAAATATTTTGTGGGTAAAAATTTCAACGATTTAGCCCTCAGTGCTCTCTACTCTGCCTTAGCATCATTCCTGTGACCACATACATACTCTATGATAGCTCCAGTTTTGAAATCTTAAATTCTGATACTGATTCTTTTTCTAAGTTAGGAATGCCTATCATTTTGTCACCCGTCTTCTGGCTTAATTTCTTTCCCAAAATTTCCTTTCCTTTCTTGCCCATCACTGTTTTCTTTAATGTTCCTCTCTCTTTCTTTCACACCTGCCCAGCAAAACTCTTAAACTTGGGGCAATCGTAAAATTCGACTTTTTTCCCATAATGTGGCTACCAAACATAGGTGGACAAAATCATATCTCTGGATTATATCCACTTTAATTCATGTCTCCAACCTCAGTTAGGTCCTTAGTGTTGTGTAGTAGTTCTGTGTGTCCTTTTAATTTTTCAGGCACCCTCCCACTCCTAGCAGATGACATTACATTTTATTTTACTGAAATACTTAAGACCGTCAGGCAAGAACTCCTGCAGCTTCCTCTTCTCTCACCTGTAATTTTTTTCCATCTGCATCAGACTGTTCTTTACCTGTTCTTTGAATTCTGTCTTCACTTATCTCCTGAGGGATCTCGCTTCAGGGGGGGAGGGGAGGCGGGTGATCCACTTCCCAGACCATGCTTCCGTAATACCTGCTTGCTTTTTATGACCCTTTCCTATAACTAGTAATCATCTTATATTTCTCCCTATGACTGTATGCTGCTTAAAACAGCAGTGTGTCAGTTGAGTATTCTGCCACTTATATGCTATGTGACTGGGCAATTTATTTAACTCCTCCTTGACTCAGTTTCCCTATCATAAAATGGGAAGAATGATAATATCTGAAGGAACTGTTAAGGAGGATTAAATGAACTAGCAATTGTAAGGAGCTTAGTAACTACAAAGAGTTTAGACCATTGCTTTAGATAGGATAATGCTACATAAGTGTGAAGTAGATCATTTATGGATGTTGGTTATATAGTAAATGAATGAGCTATAGCTTTCTCCTAATTAATATTTAATTAGGCAACAAATCCTGACAATTCTTGCTTTTCATTTTACATGCCATTAGCTTTATTCCAGGCTTTTATTTATTCTCCACTGTTTTGTACCTCAAACACTGCTGCTTTGGTCTTTTCACTCCTCAGAAACCTTCAGTCATTTCTAAGTCATATCCCATTTCCTTTGCCTGCATTCCTTTTTCTTTGTATTTTCCCAAAACTACAGTTCCAGTTTCCTCTCTTTTCTGAATCACTGACCTCCCATCAACCTAGAACAGCTGGTTGTGTGTTCCACAAACATGTCACCTACTTTCCTGCTCCCGTGCTTTTGTGCCTGTATTCCCTTCCGCGTTGAGTACATTTCCTTTTTATGTTGCTACCTTTGTGAATTAATCATAGATACTCAACCCCACCGTCTTGACCTAAAGGACACTATGTCTTCTGTAGAAAATGACTTCCCATCTACATTATTTCTGATGTAATTGTAAATCTAATTTCAACAGATTGATAAAGAATTGGCTAGTGGTGAATACTTTTTGAAGGCAAGTCTAAAGAAGCGACAGAAAATGGAAGCAATAAAGGTAAGATTCTGTAGCTCACAACATTACTGACAAGTTCATAGAACTTTGAATTCCTGTTTAACTATAATTGTGTTTTACCAATGTATTTGTTATTAATGGTGCAGGCTAAACAAGCAGAAGCTCTCAGCAAAAGACAAAAGGAAAGAAACAAAGCTTTTATTCCACCTGAAGAAAAACCAATCATGAAACCTAAGGAAGGTAATGCTTGTTTCCCTTCTCCCTGGCATGATGTAAGAGTCTGTTAGCTAAAAAGGAAACCCATAGTGGATTTGTCTGAATCTCTGAGTGTTGAGCAAATAAATAACCATACCCTCCATCAGTTCTCTTAGCATTTCATTAGTCGCTAGTCCTAGGGACAAGAAATGACTGAGCTTATTATTATTTAGTAGCAGCAAACCTATTTAAGAGAATCCTAGATTGACAGTTCTCTTGGCTCCTGGTTATGTTGGGGAAGAACTCTTTGCTGTGAAAGCTATAAACCAGAGCAGTGAAGCACCTGTAAAAATAAAAGTAATTAAAGTGGTGAGATCCCTGAGCTCTGCTGTTGTGCCTCTCAGAGAGACCTTATCAGAAGCTGGGCTTTTCTTCTCTTTACTTGTGTGACCCGTGGCTTAAAGTTTGATTCCTGTATTGTAGCCATGGATTCTTGATCACCTTGGGCTCAAAGACACCAACAAAATAACAGGAGGGTCTTATTCGAGGGTATTAAAAAGATACTCAGAAAAAACACTCTTGTGCCTTTTCTTCTCCATTCTTAGCCTCATCTTGATTAATATTTTCCTCTTGTATTTTCTTTCTCACTAGTAATCTTGTAACTCTTCCTAAACTAACTCTCCCAAGTGGCCAGTGGCCCAGTGAAGGGAGAAGGGGAGCCGGGAAACCAGGAGCACTGCCCATGGCTATTGGCCAAGACCAGATAGAACATTACTATTTTAGCATCTTATCTTACATCACTGTTAACAGCTTTAAAAATAACTATATTCTGTGTAGATGGTGGGTTATGTAGAAGTTTAAAATGTCATAAGTGTTTGTGAAGTATAATCTGTCAGTTTTCTACTTTGGAGATAGTTCAGTAGCTAGTTTAATCTCCAGTTATAAGTATTAATGTAGGTGCTCCACTGTAGTGAAGGCTTTAAATATGTGCTTCTCAGGTTGCTTGGAATTTTGAATGGTGGTGTTTTATCTTGTGATTCTCCTGTGCTCTGAATATTGTTCTTTAATTAGTGAGAAAAGGTTGCGTTTTTTTTCTCTGCTTCCTTTCTTTTGTTCAAGCTTTTGGCATTAATTAGATGGTTGGGTTCTTTTGTTAGGATCTCCAAGTACTCTTAGCAAAATAGTTATTCATTGAACTAATATTTATAAAATTTTATGTTTTTATTTGGTATTAGGTGTAGATTTTGATCTTCATGGTTAGTTAATTAAAATTACTCAAGTTAGAAGAGTTAATGTAATATTCATGAAATGTAATTTTAAATCATTTTAACATGCAAGATGGAAAATTGGTATATTAATGAGTATTCTAAAGGTCCAAAATATGGAAAAGAATATAAGTAAAAATAATCTAAGTGCAATTTAAGGGGAAAATGTAATTTTAATATAATTGAACCCAGTAATTGGTTTAACTAGCTGAACTATAATGTGGTTTTCACATATACTTTCACCAGCATATATTTAAAGTGCTATATGATCTATCTTCTCTTAGTTTGAGGAAATTCCTAACTTTCCTTTATATTTTATAACATGACCTATCATTTACAACAGTATTCTGAAATTACTGTCCTAAATATATATTTTTATGTTTTATGTGGTAAAAAGTAAAGAATTGTGTATATTGTGGTTTTAATTTGTCTAGCTTCTACTGAAACTAAAATTGATGTGGCCACCATCAAGGAAAAGGTTAAGAAAGCAAAGAATAAGAAGCTGGGAGCTCTTACAACAGAAGAAGTTAAGCTGAAAATGGAAGCAGATGAAAAGAAAAAGAAGAAAAAGAAGTAATATATTTTTTTAAAAACCCTGAACTAGAACTTATTAAGCTATCTCCTTTTGTAAAGGATTTTGAGATACCAGGGCATTATTTGCCTTTTCTGTGAGAAGTATTACTCTGATCACTTTTTTTGTTTTGGTATCATTAATATACAATCACATGAGCAACACTGTGGTTACTAGATTCCCCCCATTATCAAGTCCCCACCACACGCCCCATTACAGTCACTGTCCATCAGCGTAATGAGATGCTGTAGAGTCACTGCTTGTCTTCTCTGTGCCATCCTGCCTTCCCCGTGCCCCCCTATGTTACGTATGCTAATCTGATTACTTTTTTATGAGTTTGTTTTGTTCTTTATAATAGTGTTTATATGAACAGCTATTCTTTAAATATAAATTATTGTATTCATGTGTCTTTTAAAAAAATTATACTAGAAAATGAAACATTTCTTTTTATACATTGTACCTAATCTCTTTGCCTTTACATAATTTTTTATGAGTAATTCTTTAGGTTGTTTTTGGACTGTGGCTACTGTAATTACCCATCAAATCCAGTGTCTGGTGCCATTGGCTAGTCTTCAAATATAATCATATCCCAGCATTTGGTTTTGAGGAAAATAAATGCAGATTTTTCAGTGCTCTCTAATGATAAAAAGTATTTAGGCTTAACTTTTTTTTATCTCATTTTATGTTTTGTTCCAAGATTAAATAATCCATAAGCAAAAAAAGCAAGGCCTCTTAAATCTCATAATTACTCTTTTCTGACCCTGGGAAAGAATAAACCAGAAACACATCACTTTGCAAGAAAGCAAAGAAAACCAGATGTTTAGAGTTGAAGCAGTGGAAGTGTTTTTATGAATGGGGAGAGTCCCTAGAGGGCCCTACATCTAGCTCACTTGTTTTACAGGTTAAGATGCTGAGGCGCACAGCGACTGGGTTACCTGCTCAGAGTCACAGTTGTGGCAGCCTGAAAACAGTACTAGTTCTCAGAAAAGTAGAAAGTCAAGATGAGGTTATTCATGGAGTTAGGAAGTCAAACAGTTTCTTCTGATTGAGGGTTTACTGCAACGACATATTTTTTTTAACTATATGAATGAGTTTGGTTTTTTCCTAGATTTTATTAGTCCAGAAGAACTACATCAGGGGTTTATACTTGACCAAAATGATAATTATAACACTAAGTATTAGGATTGGTGGACTAACAATGAGGAAGAGAGAGGTGTATCTGTTGCGTGCAAGTATCGGCCAGTCTGGATACATGATGGAGTAGTAATCTGTAAAACAAACAAAATGCCCTCTTAAGCATTGTTTCTCATACTGCAGGAACATAATTCATATAGCTCTTAATGAAACAATTTAAGATTTGTGTACATACGTTTGACTTTGTCTCTCTGTGGGTTAGCTGTGAAGTCAGAAGAAAAAAAAATTAAGAGTAGTACTGGTGAGACTTTTTCTTTTATTTTAAAAGCCAAGTCTGTTTATAACTTTATTAACTGTATTTTCGTCTTCACTGCAGTGATTTTTAAAGTTATTCAAAAATTTTTTGTACTAACTTGATAACTTTTAATTGACTTTTTACATAAATTTTTTATATACCACCGAAAAATGAAAATCATTTTATGTAGCATCACTAACAGATAATACATACAGTTAAAATAAATATTAAATTAAAACATTAGAATTTTTTTTAAAGAATCTTAGTAATAATCAATGTGAGCAGTTTTTTAAAAATATATCTTCCTGAGAATGGATTAAGAAGATGTGGTACATATATACAATGGAATATTATTCAGCCATAAGAAGAAAACAAATCCTACCATTTGCAACAACATGAATGGAGCTAGAGGGTATTATGCTCAGTGAAATAAGCCAAGCCAAAAAAGACAAGTATCAAATGATTTCACTCATGTGTGGAGTATAAGAACAAAGAAAAAAACTGAAGGAACAAAACAGCAGCAGACTCACAGAACCCAAGAACGGACTAATAGTTACCAAAGGGAAAGGGACTGGGGAAGATGGGTGGGAAGGGAGGGATAAGAGGGTACAAGGGGTATTACGATTAGCAGGCGTAAGGTAGCGGGGGCACGGGGAGGGCTGTACAACTCAGAGAAGATAAGTAGTGATTCTATAGCATCTCACTACGCTGATGGACAGTGACTGTAATGGAGTTGGTGGGGGGGACCTGATGAAGCGGGTAGTTTAATCATAATATTGCACATGTAATTGTAGGTTAATGATACCAAAATAAATTGTAAATAAAAAATAAAATAAAATAAAAATAATAAAATAAAAATAATAAAAATATATCTTCCTGAAAATAAGCTCCTCTCTGAGAATAATGATATTTGTGATCAGTCAGTAATAAAGAGACAGTGGCCTCTCACCCACCCCAGTATGTCATTAAATTATCAGTAGGGCATTTGGCTATTGTTAACTCCTTTCTTTTCACTGAGCTTTATTCGAATTTCGACATTCACACTGGGGAGAAAATTCCCCATCTACCTTAGGCTTCTTACTTTTGTTAAAAGACACCTTTTCCACACCAGTGTAAGCCAGCTGCTGTTACATTCCCATAGTGGACTTCATCAAGGAGCTGACCCTCTAGGTACTGGGGAGCATCCACGGTCGTCATCGCTGGGACCACGCTTTGTGGTGAACTGCCATGAAGATGCTGCCACTTGAACTGGCATTACATCCATGAAATCAAGGATGTGTTGTGCTAGTTATTATTTGTTCTTACATATGTGTTTTTTAAATGTTAACTATTCAGCTATTGAATAGTGAAGCAAATGCACATCCGTGCACCAGTGAAATCATCTTGTGTGCCATCAGTGCGCCCAGCACATCCTGCAAAACTCCTGACTTGGCCTCCGTGGATATTTATTGAACCTACCAACTGTTACCTAGAAGACCACAAAATTTTTCCTCCAATGTTTGCCATCATCTGTCAGAGATGGGATCTGTCAAATAAAAGCTTTTATCCTTAAAACTTAACCCACGTGAGTTAGCCTGTGTCTTCCCTCACCTGTCTTCAGAACCCAGTGACTTTTTGTTATTGGCCTACAGCCTTAATTTTCTGATTTATCCAAGATTACAGACCATCTCAAGCTGGATCTCCAAGATCAAAAGTCTGAACTCCAGCAATTTTCTTCTTTTTATCATTGTGATCATGTGGTTTTTACTAATTATCTAGGTTTTTAAAGGGAAAGAATGATCTTTTTTAGGAAACCAGCTCTCAGATTAGTGCTTATTTCCTGGCCAGACTAGGCACTTTGAATACGAAGGTGAATTTAGAGCCCAGTGGGAAAGACAACTAAACTGGTAAGGTTAAATTACTCTTTAAATAATTTTAAATAATTATCTCAGTTTTCATGACTGATTTTAAAGCAGCATCATGCTTGTTCATGGGCATAAAGAAAACACTAAGAGTAAACTCAAGATTTGGCGTTACAGGGAGGACGGATTTGGGGGTTATAGTATTTGAGTGCTGCTGTATGACAACCCTTGTTCTAAGTACAAATTTTTTCCCTATTTTTTTCACCAAATCTGTGAAGAGACAGTCATCTATATTTTATTGTTCAGGAATTAAGTCCCAACACTTGCCCAAGAGCACAGCAGTGGAACTGGAAATTGAACTCAGGCATACTGTTTATGAAATCTGTTTTAATTCATGTTATACTGCCTAACTTGGAAAATAAATAAATAGCATGCTTTTTAGTGTTGCAGCAATATGAAAGGCAAAATTCAGTTGATACATTGACACTCTGAGAAGAAATTCCCTTGCATTGTGGCTCCATGTTATCAAGTTCAACTAAGACAACTGACGTGAGTGAAATAAAGAGTGAACTGGGGGGCACAACTGCTTAGAAAGCTAGTCCCAGCAGTGTTGTCGTACATGGAATAAAGACGAGAATGCCACATACACAAATCAGAAGGGAGCAAGCAGTTTAAAGGAATTGTGTAGTTTTCATCCTGGAAGGGACCTCCAAAAACGTGCAAGCATTGGAACACTTGCCAAACAAAATCTCTACAGTTAAACGCAGTCCATTCTATCCCTCTATTCGAAGCATCCCTCCCCAGAACAAAACAGTTTTGCTAAGAAGTTTACTAAAACATCCTTGGAAACAGCCTTCTAGACTGTTCCTCATTAAATGCTATTTTGCTAATAAAAACTGCATTTGAAGCTTTATTCAATTTGTGTAGTTCTGCAGATGAAAATGCAAGCCTTGGGTGCATTGGACAGGTGGTAGCACAAAATTCAGAATTCTGATCTTTCAGACATATACATTATACAAATTTTGATCTTGCTGAAATTAGCAAATCTTGAGTCTATAGTTTTCCAACCCCATAGTCATTTTTTGTTGTACTGCTGAGAACTAAATAAAAGGGATATTTGCTTTCCTAAGTTCATTGTAAGCATATATGTTCATTCTAGGACAGAAAACCATTGGTTTGCTCCCTGATGCCAGCTTCCCAGAAAATAACTATTAGGATTAAAAAGTGCATTCTTAACTCTATAGAAAGTTACAATAGTTTAGAACACATTTTGTTATAAGCAGATTGTTACTTTTACTCACCGCAGAGACGGTCCAAACATTTGTCACTACTGGGGCAAGCACTGCAAGTGGATCCTTTTTTATATGGCCAAGTTGGGTAATTTCCTCTATAAGGTAGAATAAAGCTGTCCATTAAGAGGGATTTTTTTTTTTGCAATTGAAATTTACTATTAATCCTTGACTAAATCTATAAACTGGAAGTCCACAGATTCAGAGGGTTCATAAGGGAAGAGAGAGAAGCAGAAATGGAAGCCTGCTAATATTTGCAGAGTTTTGTGTGCATATATCTATAAACCCTATGTCCTAATCTATGTCATCTTATTTAATTATAAAACAACCTGGAAGAATAACTTCTATTTTACAGATAAGGAAACTAAAAAGCTCCAAGAAATTTAGCAATTTGCCAAAAATCACAGTGTGATTTTCATAACTATGTAAAAGCAGTAGGTGCTATTACTATCCTGATCTTTTAGAGAGGAAACTGAGATTCAGAGACATTAAGTAACTTGTCCAAGGTCACACAATAAGCAAACTAAGGTATAGTAGGTCTCCAGAGCCTGTATTTTAACCATTAGGCTATAAATGTTATGAGACTTGATTTTGGCTGTTTTTTTTTTGTGGCTGGCTTCCCTTATTTTCTCATTCTGGGATTTTAAGTCGAAGTTGTTATTTTTTTTTATTACAGAAAATTATATTAGAAAACTATGTAAAACAAAGCATATGCAATGCCTGGAATTGCTCATTATTTGAGAAGTATCTGTAACTATTGTTCTAATAATGGGTACAAAAATCCTGGTTTAGACCTAGTTCGTCTTCATTGCTGTGAGTAATAGGGAATTGTAAAACATAGTAGTTATAATGCTTCTACAAAGATTAACATTTATCCATACAAATTTTATATACAATATTCACACAAATTCATGTTTTTAGTTATTCACCTATTTTTTTTTTTTTTTTTACTGAGCTTCAAAGGCGAATGAGCTAGACACAGTCCTTTTCCTTGTGGAATTTGTATTTATGAAGCAGATAGACAACAAAAATACAAATAAAATAACAGCACTGTGGTAGGAGTAAAGGAACTATAAATAAGGTCTTAGACACTCTGAATAGGCAGGGCCCTTATAAGGGCTTTCTGTGATAACAACTGATTTTAGTCCCCTCACTCCCACCCAGACCCGGTCAGACTACAAAATATCTCTTCTGAACATTAGGGAAAAAGAGGTTTCTTCTAACATATCTTCAAGAATCCCAAAGATGGGCAAAATTCAAACAAAATTCAAGGACAAGAAAAATTGTTATCTGTATGACGAAGAACTCTTTAAAATATAAACAATTATCATAAGTCATTAAGAAAATCACTGTGGTAGAAAAGTAAACAGACCATATAATTCACAAAAGAAGGGATGTAAATGTCAATGAAGTAAAATTTTAAATCACTAGGAATCAAAAAGATGCAAAAACCATGAAATGCCATTTTATATTAGAAAGTATTGAAAAATTATAAAATTCAGTACTGATGAGCAAGTATAAATGGATGTAATAATAGTGGAGGGTAGATTTCCAGAAGAAAAAGATGGCAGAGTAGGAAGGCAAGGTGGAAACTTCCCAAAAACACATAAAACATGAAAATACAGCAAATACAACTAAACCTGAAAAAGACCTGAAGGCTGCAGAACAGACTGCCTACATCTGCAGAAGAGATGACCTCACACAAAAGGGTAAAGTGGCAAAGCTGTCATCCAATGGAACCCAAGCCCTCCCCAGATCCCAGCCCACAGGCAGGAGAAAGAGGAACAACTGGGAGGGGGTAGGAGCCCAGGATTGCTGAACACCTGGTCCTGGAGATCTGCTCTGGGAGCACGAGCCCACATTACAGGGGATTCTGGTGATTAGTGGGGCTGGACACCAAGGACAGGTGGAACACTTGGGGAGGCTGAGATCCCAGCCTCTTGTGGAGAACAGGCATGCCCAACCAATCGCCCTGAGTAAAAAGCAAAGCAGTCAGTTTGAAGAACTTGCCAGTAGCAGGACAGGTACCATAGGGGTGAGTGTTGGATGGAAGGAGCTCTCTTCTCAGGAGAAAGGACAGGTGGACGATACCTCCCCAGGCCACCCTCAGCCCAACTGTTAGGGAACTCTCAGGAGCCCCAGTTGCTCCATCCCGCTTGCTGGCAATGCAGCCCCCAGTCTCCCCCCTGGGCACAAGGCTGGCAGACAACCCACTTGACCAGCAGTAGTGTCAGATTTTGCTGCCTGCTAAGCAGAGGGAGACTTCCCCAGCTTTCCTAGCTCCATTTCAGCCCAGCGGAGGGGCTGACCCCCAAAGCCAGTCCCAAGAGCTCTTTCCTCCCCATGGGTGTCCAAACCGAGTGCTGCACATCAGGCTTGGGCTGAGCTGCACATCTGCCTGCCGACCCCATTAAACCTGCAGCCCCACCATTGCTGCAGGCCAGGCAGAGGCAGTTAGCCCACAGCAATTCCAGCAGAGGCATTTGCACTGATCACAAAGGCATGACCAAAGCAAACTACCCACCTAGAATCATACCACCGCAAACCAGACAGAAAGGCAGCCCTGCCTACTGCATGCCAACAGCTGGGGTTCCCACACTGATAAGTAAAGAGTCTTGAGCTTCTGGGCCCCAGAGGATGCCTCATTCACAAAGCTATAACTCCGTAGGCCAGGAAGCAGCAGAGCCTTCTAAAACAAAGGAAGAAACACAAGAACCCTGACAAAATGAGGAGGCAAAGGAATATGTTCCAAACAAAACTACAAGACAAGACACCAGACAAGGGGTTTAATGAGACAGGGATCACCAATCTTTTTAATAAATATTTCAAAGGAAAAGTCATAAACATGCTCAAGGATCTACAGAAAATATTCAAGATCCCAGGGAGGCCTTCAACAAAGAGAAGACATGGAAAAGAGCCACTAACAGCAGAAGAATGCAGTCCCTGAGATGAAACATGCAATAGAGGGATTTAAGAGTAGATTATTGCAGATTGAAGAAGCTGTGAATGAAATGGAAAGGAGAGAACAGGAAAGAATGAAGCTGAATAACAGAGAAAAAAGGGTCTCTCGGAATGAAAGAATCATAAGAAAGTTGTGTGACGAACCAAATGGAACAGTATTAGCATAATAGTATACCAGAAGGAGAAGAGGGAGACAAAGGGATAGAAAGTCTCTTTAAGGAAATAATTGTTGAAAACTCCCCAATCTGGAGAAGGAAATAGACACTCAAGTCATGGAGGCAGAAAGCCCCCAACAAAAGGAACCCGAGGAAGACAACTCCAAGACAAATAATTATTAAAATGGCAAAGATCAGGGACAAGGAGAAGGTATTGAAAGTGCCCAGAGAGAGAAAAAAGATTATAAAGGAAAGCCCATCAGGCTACCAGCAGATTTCTCAGCAGAAACCTTACAGGCCAGAAGGGAGTGACAAGATATATTTCATGTAATGAAACAGGACCTCCAACCAAGAATACTCTACCTAGAAAGATTATCACTTAAATTTGAAGCAGGGATTTAACAATTTTCAGATAAAAGTTGAATTAATTCACCACCACTAAGGCAGCCCTACAGGATATGTTAAAGGAAATGCTGCAGATGGAAATGTTCCTAAGGTAAATAGTTTTCACCAGTGAAAATAAACCCACAGTAAATTAATTACCAAGCAAGTACAAAATTAAATCAACTACTCACAAAATCAGTCAAAGGATACACAAAAAGTGCACATAATGACATCTAATACAGAAACTGCAGAGGAAGAAGAGGAAAGAAGAAGAAGAAATGGAGGAGGAGGAGGAGAGGGAGGATGGGGAGGAGGAAGAAGGAATAAGGAAAAAAAAGAAGAGTACCTTTAGATTGTGCTTGAAATAGAGTAATCAGCTATCCTTGAACCTTTGGTAACCATAAAACTAAAGCCAACAATAGACATAAACAAAAATAAATAAATAGAAATTGAATCACAACACTAAAGAAATCCATTAATAGCAAGAGTATAAGAGGAAAAATGGAACAGAGAGGAGCAATAAAGACAACCAGAAAACAACTAATAAAATGGCAATAAGTATATATCTATCAATAATCATCTTGAGGATTAAAGATGACAGCGTGAGAGGTGAGACAGAGGCTTCCTCATAAAGCTACATATAATACAAAAATATAACTGATACAACTACTCCGGAGAGAGCAACAGGAAAGAGGACTGCGCCAGACTGCATACACCTGGAGAAAAGAGCAGACCTCACAGAACAGGGTAACGTACCAAAGCTGTGGCCCGGCGGGACCCAAGCCCTTCCCCCACCCAGGTCACCTGTAGGAGGAAGAGAAACGGAGCAGGGAGGGAGTGGAGACATGGAACTGATGAATACCTAACTCCAGAGATCTGCTCTGGGGGCACAAACCTACATTTCATGGTGTTTGCATGATACTATCATAATTAGGGGATTGGAAAGCTAACACAGGCAGAATTCCTGGAGAGATTGAGATTCTAGCTGCTTGTGGAAAGCAGGGATCCATATCAGGCTGCTCTGGGACAAAAGAAAGGTGAGCAGTCTGAGAGACTTCCTAACAAGGAAGCCCTTAGCAAGAGGGCTGCTAAAGGGGCAAGGATTGCACAGAGCATACTGCTCAGGAGAGAGAACAGGTAGACAAAATTGTCTGGGTGCACTCTGCCCAGCAGGTTGGGAGCTTTCACGATCTTCAGTTGCGCCAGCTCCCTGGCTGCCTACACAGCTCCAAGGACCCCCTCCATGATAGGCCGCCTACTGCACCCTTCTCCTGGCCAGCCCCACTGGCTTGCAAACCGGCAAACCCTACCCTGGCGTTAGGCAGCCAGAGGGAAGATCTGTCTACAGCAACTAGAAACACAAAACACAGAGGCTTATACCTGTGTGCTCGGCCCACTGGTTCAGGCAGTGGAGACAGGCATAGCAGCCAGGAACCAGGAAACAGCTTTTTCCACCCCCCAGGCACCAGTACCGCTCCCCTGCAACCCCCCACATTGCTTCAGGGGCTGAGCAGCTCCAGGGAGTACACCTTCTGGGCACTAGAGGGTGCCATATACAACTATGAAATGCCAAAGGAACCCAGTTCAGAGTAAAATTATTAATACCACTCCTGAGAAAGATTTAAATGATATCGACCTCATGACTCTCCCTGAAAGGGAGTTCAAAATAAAAATCATTAACATGCACATGGAAGTACATAAAGACATTCAAGAATTCAGGAATGAACTCCGGTCAGAGATCCAATCATTGAAGAGCACAATGGACGGTATTAAAAGCAGATAGGTATGGTGGAGGAGACAATAAATGAAATAGAAACTAGAGAAGAGGAATACAAAGAAGGTGAGGCACAGAGAGGAAAAAGGATCTATAAGAATGAAAGAATATTGAAAGAACTGTGTGACCAATCCAAACGGAACAATATTTGCATTATAGGGGTACCAGAAAAAGAAGAGAGAGAAAAAAGGATAGAAAGTGTCATTGAGGAGGTAATTGCTGAAAACTTCCCCAATCTGGGGGAGGAGATAGTCTCTCAGGCCATGGAGGTGCACAGATCTCCCAAAACAACACCAAGATATATAGTAATTAAAATGGCAAATATCAAGGATAAGGACAGACTATTAAAAGCAGCCAGAGAAAGAAATAAGATCACATAAAAAGGAAAGCCCATCAGGCTATCATCAAACTTCTCAATAGAAACCTTACAGGCCAGAAGGGAGTGGCATGATGTATTTAATGCAATGAAGCAGAAGGGCCTTGAACGAAGATTACTTTATCTGGCAAGATTATCATTTAAGTTTGAAGGAGGGATTAAACAATTCCCAGATAAGCAAAAGCTGAGAGAATTTATCTCCCACAAACCATCTCTACAGTGTATTTTGGAGGGGCTGCTATAGATGGAAGTGTTCCTATGGTTTAATAGCTGTCACTAGAGGTAATAAAACCACAGTACAGAAAGTAGAACAGCTAATTACTAAGCAAATGCAAAGCTAAATTAACTATTCCCAAAGTCAATCAAGGGATAGGCAAAGAGTACAGAATATGATACCTAATATATAAAGAATGGAGGAGGAGAGAAAAAAGGACCTTTACATTGTGTTTGTAATAGCACATTAAATGAGTTAAGTTAGACTCTTAGATAGTAAGGAAGTTAACCTTGAGTCTTCAGTAACCACGAATTTAAAGCCTGCAACAGCAATAAGTACATACCTTTCCATAATCACCCTAAATGTAAATGGTATGAATGCACCAAACAAAAGACATAGAGCCACTGAATGGATTAAAAAACACAAGACCCATCTATATGCTGCCTGCAAGAGACTCACTTTAAACCAAAAGACATACACAGACTAAAAGTGAAGCAATAGAAAAAGACATTTCATGCAACTAATGGGGAGAAAAAAGCAGGAGTTGCAGTACTTGTATCAAACAAAATAGACTTCAAAACAAAGAAAGTCACAAGGGACAAAGAAGGATATTACATAATGATAAAAGGGTCAATCCAACAAGAATATATAACCATTATAAATATCTATGTGCCCAACACAGGCGCACCTACATATGTGAAACAAATACTAACAGAATTAAAAGGAGAAACAATGCAATGCATTCATTCCAGAGACTTCAACACTCCACTAACTCTGAAGGATAGATCGACCAGACAGAAAATAAGTAAGGAGACAGAGGCACTGAACAACACAATAGAACAGATGGACCTAACAGACACCTACAGAACTCTACACCCAAAGCAGCAGAATACACATTCTTCTCAAGTGCACATGAAACATTTTCAAGAAGGATCATATACTAGACTACAAAAAGAGCCTCAGTAAATTCGAAAATATTGAAATTGTACCAACCAGTTTCTCAGACCAAAAAGGTATGAAACTAGAAGTAAATTAAGCAAAGAAAATGAAAAATCCCACAAACACATGGAGGCTTCACAACATCCTCCTAAATAACCAATGGATCAATGACCAAATAAAAACACAGATCATGCAATATTATAAGACAAATGACAACAATAATTCAACAGCGCAAAATCTGTGGGGCGCAGTGAAGGCCGTGTTAAGAGGAAAGTATACTGCAATACAGGCCTATCATAGGAAAGAAGAACAATCCCATATGAGCAGTCTAAACTCACAATTAAAAAAACTAGAAAAAGAAGAACAAATGAGGCCCAAAGTCAGTAGGAGGGACATAATAAAGATTAGAGAAGAAATAAATAAAATTGAGAAGAATAAAATAATAGAATCAATGAAAGGAGGAGCTAGTTCTTCAAGAAAATAAACAAAATAGATAAACCTCTAGTCAGACTTATCAAGAAAAAAAGAGAGTCTACTAACATTAACAGAATCAGAAATGAGAAAGGAAAAATCACTATGGACACGACAGAAATACAAAGAATTTTGAGAGAATACTATGAAAAATTATGTGCTAACAAACTGGATAACCTAGAAAAAATGTACAGCTTTTTAGAAAAATATAACCTTCCAAGGCTGACCCAGAAAGAAACAGAAAATCTAAACAGACCAAATTCCAGCAACGAACTTTAACTGGTAATCAAAAACCTACCTAAGAACAAAACGCCTGGACCAGATGGCTTCACCACTAAATTTTATCAAACATTTAGTGAAGACTTAATACCCATCCTCCTTAAAGTTTTCCAAAGAGTAGAAGAAGAGGGAATACTTCCAAACTCATTCTATGAGGCCAGCATCACTTTAATACCAAAACCAGGCAAAGACACCACAAAAAAAGAAAATTACAGACCAATATCCATGATGAAAATAAATGCAAAAACACTCAACAAAATATTAGCAAACCAAATTCAAAAATACATCAAAAATATCATCCATCATGATCAAGTAGGATTTATTCCAGGGATGCAAGGATGGTACAACATTCGAAAATCCATCAACATCATCCACCACATCAACAAAAAGAAGGACAAAAACCACATGATCATCTCCATAGATGCTGAAAAAGCATTTGACAAAATTCAACATCCATTCATGATAAAAGCTCTCAACAAAATGGGTATAGAGGACAAGTACCTCAACATAATAAAGGCCATATATGACAAACCCACAGCAACATGATACTTAACAACGAGAGGCTGAAAGCTTTTCCTTTAAGATCAAGAACAAGACAAGGATGCCCACTCTCCCCACTTCTATTCAACATAGTACTGGATGTCCTAGCCATGGCAATCAGACAACACAAAGAAATAAAAGGCATCCAGATTGGCAAGTAGAAGTTAAACTGTCCCTGTTTGCAGATGACATGATATTGTACATAAAAAACCCTAAAGAATCCATTCCAAAACTACTAGATCTAATACCTGAATTCAGCAAAGTTGCAGGATATAAAATTAATATGCAGAAATCTGTGGCGTTCCTATACACTAACAATGAACTAGCAGAGAGAGAAATCAGGAAAACAACTCCATTCACAGTTGCATCCAAAAGAATAAAATACCTAGGGTTAAACCTAACCAAGGAAGTGAAAGACCTATTCCCTGAAAACTATAAGACACTCATGAGAGAAATTGAAGAAGATACCAATAAATGGAAACACATCCCGTGCTCATGGATAGGAAGAATTAATATTGCCAAAATGGCCATCCTGCCTAAAGCAATCTACAGATTCAATGCAATTCCTGTCAAAATACCAACAGCATTCTTCAACAAACTGGAGAAAATCGTTCTAAAATTCATATGGGACCACAAAATATCCCAAATAGCCAAAGCAATCCTCAGAAGGAAGAAGAAAGCTGGGGGAATTATGCTCCCCAACTTCAAGCTCTACTATAAAGCCACAGTACTCCAGACAATTTGGTACTGGCACAAGAACAGACCCATAGACCAATGGAACATGCCTCAACACCCAAAAAGTAAATAACCCTATTAAAAAATGGGCAAAGGATATGAAGAGACAGTTCTCCAAGGAAGAAATTAAGATGGCCAATGGACACATGAAAAGATTCTCCACATCACTAATCATCAGGGAAATGCAAATTAAAACCACAATGAGATATCACCTCATACCAGTGAGGATGGCCAGCATCGAAAAGACTAAGAACAACAAATGCTGGCGAGGATGAGGAGAAAGGGGAACCCTCCTACACTGCTGGTGGGAATGTATGCTAGTTCAACCATTGTGGGAAGCAGGATGGAGGTTCCTCAAAAAACTAAAAATAGAAATACCGTTTGACCTGGGAATCCCACTCCTTGGAATTTACCCAAAGAATTCAACTTCTCAGATTCAAAAAGACATATGCACCCCTATGTTTATTGCCACACTTTTTACAATAGCCAAGACATGGAAGCAACCTAAGTGCCCATCAGTAGATGAATGGATAAAGAAGAGGTGGTACATATACACAATGGAATACTACTCAGCCATAAGAAAGAAACAAATCCTACCATTTGCAACATGGGTGGAGCTGGAGGATATTATACTCAGTGAAATAAGCCACGTGGAAAAAGACAAGTGCCAAATGATTTCCCTCATTTGTGGAGTATAACAATGCAGAAAAACTGAAGGAACAAAATATCAGCAGACTCAGAGACTCCAAGAAGGGACTAGTGGTTACCAAAGGGGAGGGGTGTGGGAGGGAGGGTGGGGAGGGCGGGAGAAGGGGATTGTGGGGTATTATGTTTAGTACACATGGTGTGGGGGATCACGGGGAAAACAGTGTAGCACAGAGAAGGCAAACAGTGAATCTGTGGCATCTTACTACACTGATGGACAGTGACTGCATTCGGGCATGGGTGGGGTCTTGATAATATGTGTAAATGTAGTAACCACATTGTTTTTTCATGTGAAACCTTCATAAGAGTGTATATTAATAATACCTTAATAAAAAAAAAGATAATCCTCAAAAAAAATAATCATCTTATATGCAAATGAACTGACTGAACCAATCAAAAGACAAAGTTGGCAGAATAGATTTTTAAAAAAGACCCATCTGTATGCTTCCCATAAGAGACTCATTTCAGACCTAAAGACATACACAGACTAAAAGTGAAGGAATGGAAAGATATTTCATGCAAATAACAGAAAAAAGCTGTAGCAGGCATACTTATATCAGACAAAATAGACTTCAAAACAAAGAAAGTAACAAGAGACAGAGAAGGACATTACATAATGATAAGGGTTCAGTCCAACAAGAGGATATAACCGTTATAAATTTCTATGCACACAATTCAGGAGTACCCAAATATGTAAAACAAATATTAACAGAAATAAAGGGTGAAATAAACTGCAACACATTCCTTTTAGGAGATTTTAACACACCACTCACACGAATAGATGGATCAACCAGACAGCAAATTAGTAAGGAAACAGAGGCACTGAACAAATCATTAGAGTAGATGGATCTTACAGACATCTACAGAACACTCAACCCTAAAACAGCAGGATACACATTCTTCTCAAGTGCACATGGAGCATTTTCAAGAATAGATCATATACCAGGCCACAAAAAGAACCTCAATAAATTCAAAAAGATTGAAATTGTATCAAGCAGCATCTCAGATCACAATGATATGAAACTAGAAATAAATTACATGAAGAAAACAAAAAAGCCCAGAAACACATGGAGGCTAAACAACATGCTTCTAAATAACCAATGGATTAATTAACAAATTAAAACATTAATCAAACAATAACTGGAGACAAATGAAAACAAAAATTCAACAATCTAAAACCTGCAGATGCAGCAGGGGCAGTTCTAAGAGGAAAGTATGTAGCAGTACAGGCCTACCTCAAGGATCAAGAACAATCCCAAATAAACAGTCTAAATTCACAATTAAAGAAACTAGAAAAAGAAGAACAAATGATGCCTAAGATTAGTAGAAAGAGGGACATAATAAAGATCAAAGCAGAAATAAATAAAATAGAGAAGAATAAAACAATTAAAAAAATCAATGAAACCAGAATCTTGTTCTTTGAGAAGATAAATGAAATAGACAAACCCCTAGCCAAACTTATCAAGAAAAAAAGAGAGTCTACACACATAAACAGAATCAGAAATGAGAAAGGAAAAATCACTATAAACACCACAGAAATACAAAGCAAATTCTATGAAAATTGTATGCCAATAAATTGGACAACCTAGAAGAAATGGACAACTTTCTAGAAAAATACAACCTTCTAAGACTGACCCAGGAAGAAACAGAAAAATTGAAGAGACAAATTACCAGCAATGAAATAGAATTGGTAATCAAAAAACTACCTAAAAGCAAAATCCTAGGTCCAGATGGCTGAATTTTATCAAACATTTAAAGAACAGCTAATACCCATCCTTCTTAAAGTTTTCCAAAAAGTAGAATAGGGAATACTTCTAAATTCATTCTATGAGGCCAGCATCACTCTAATACCAAAACCAGACAGACACCAAAAAAAAGAAAATTATAGACCAATATCCCTGATGAACATAGTTGCAAAAATACTCAACAAAATATTAGCAAACCAAATTCAAAAATACATCAAAAAGATCATCCATTGTGACCAAGTGGTATTTATTCCAGGGATGCAAGGATGGTACAATATTTGTAAATCAAGCAATATCATACACCACATTAACAAAAGGATAAAAACCACAAAATCATCTCAATAGATCCTGAAGAAACATTAGACAAAATTCAACATCCATTCATGACAAAAACTCTTTAACAAAATGGGTATAGAGGGTAAATACCTCAACATAATAAAGGCCACATATGACAAACCATATATGACAGCCAACACCATACTTAATAGTATAAAGCTGAGAGCTTTTCCTCTAAGATCTGGAACAAGACAAGGATGCCTAAATCCCCACTTTTATTCAACATAGTACTGGAGGTCCTCACCATGGCAATCAGACAACACGAAGAAATAAAAGGCATCCAGATTGGTAAGGAAGAAGTTAAACTGTCACTATTCACAGATGACATATTATACATAGAAAACCCTAAACTCCACCAAAAAACTATTAGAACTAATAACTAAATTAAGCAAAGTTTCAGGATACAAAATTAATACACAGAAATCTGCCACATTCCTATATACTAACAACAAACTAGCAAAAAAAGAAATCAGGAAAACAACTCTATTTACAATTGCATCAAAAAAAAATACCTAGGTATAAACCTAATCAAGGAAGTGAAAGACCTATTCCCTGAAAACTATAAGACACTCTTGAGAGAAATCAAAGAAGACACCAATAAATGGAAATATATCCCATGCTCATGTATATGAAGAATTAATATTGTCAAAATGGCCAGCCTGCCTAAAGCAATCTACGGATTCAATGCAATCCTTATCAAAATACCAACAGCATTCTTCAACAAACTGGAGAAAATCGTTCTAAAATTCATATGGAACCACAAAAGACCCCAAATAGCCAAAGCAATCCTCAGACGGAAGAATAAAGCTGGGGGGGTTACGCTCCCCAACTTCAAGCTCCACTACAAAGCCACAGTACTCAAGACAATTTGGTACTGGCACACAATGGAACAGAATAGAGAGCCCTGATATAAACTTAAACATATAAAGCCAATTAATATATGATAAAGGAGCCATGGATATACAATGGGGAAATGACAGCCTGTTCAACAACTGGTGTTGGCAAAGCCGGACAGCTATATGTAAGAGAATGAAACTGGATTATTGTCTAACTCCATATACAAAAGTAAACTTGAAATGGATCAAAGACCTGAATATAAGTCAAAAAAGCAGTAGACTCTTAGAAGAAAACATAGGCAAAAGCCTCTTGAATATAAGCATAAGCAATGTTTTCCTGGACACATCTCCTCAGGTAAGGGAAAAAAAATAAAAAATGAACAAGCAGGATTACATTAAACTAAAAAGCTTCTATACAGCAAAGGACACCATCAGCAGAACAAATATATGTATTTAACATCCTAAATATATAAAGAACTCACATACCTCAACACCCAAAAAACAAATAACCAGATTAAGAAATGGGCGGAGGATCTGAAGAGACACTTCTCCAAAGAAGAAATTCAGATGGCCAGCAGGCACATGAAAAGATGCTCTACATTGCTAGTCATCAGAGAAATGCAGATTAAAACCACAATGAGATATCACCTCACACCAGTGAGGATGGCCACCATCCAAAAGACAAGAAACAACAAATGCAGGTGAGACTGTGGAGAAAGGGGAACCCTCCTACACTGTTGGTGGGAATGTAAATTGGTGCAACCACTGTAGAAAGCAATATGGAGGTTACTCAAAAAACTAAAAGTAGAAATACTATTTGACCCAGTAATTCCACTCCTAGGAATTTACCTGAAGAAAATAAAATCCCTGACTGAAAAAGACATATTCACCCCTAGGTTTATCACCACACTATTTACAATAGCCAAGATATGGAACCAACCTAAGTGTCCATCAATAGATGAATGGATAAAGAAGAGGTGGTACATATACACAATGGAATATTATTCAGCCATAAAAAAAGAAAACAAATCCTACCATTTGCCACAACATGGATGTAGCTAGAGGGTATTATGCTCAGTGAAATAAACCAGGTGGAGAAAGACAAATACCATATGATTTCACTTATTTGTCAAGTATAAAAACAAAGCAATAGAGAAGGAACAAAACAGCAGTAGACTCAGACACACTGAGAAGGGACTAGTAGTTCCAAGGGGAAAGAGTTGGCACAGGTGAGGGGGGAGGGTAAAGGGGGTAAAGGGACACAGTAATTCACAATCACAATATAAGCTGGTTATAAGGATAGTAGTACAGCATGGAGAATATTGTAAATGATTCTGTAACATCTTACTACATTGATAGTAACTGCACTAGAAGGGTGAGGATTTAATAATATGGGTAACTGTTGAACCACTGTGCTGTATATTTGAAACCAACATAAGATTGTATATCAATGATACTTTAATAAAAAAGAAAAAAGATAGTGGAGGGTAATTTGGCAATATGTCATAAAAAGCAAAGCGATCACATCTTTCACCTGGTTATACCCATTTCTAATCATTGTAGGGAAATAGATGTGACCAATTACATTTATAAGGTTGTTCTTCTATAGGATGAGCTGTTGTGTGACCAGTGAGAGCACAGATTTGGGGTCCTTAGTCCAGCTGTGACACTTGCAGTTAGCAGAGCTGTGGGCAAGCTGCTCACTCTATCAATACCTCTGTTCTCTTATCTACAAAATGAGTAATAACAGGACCTATCTCAGTTTTTATGAAGACCGTAAAAGTTAACATTTGTGAAGCAGTTAGAACAGTGTTTAGCACATGGTAAGCAGTGCACAAGCATAACCTCATTTTTATAATTACTGAAACCCTGTTTAAAATTTTAATGACATGGAAAATGCTCATGTATAATTTTAAATAAAAAACAGAAAATATGTATTTCAAGTATGATCTCAGCTTTCTAAAAATGTGTATGATATATATGCACACATATATTAGTTTAAAGGAAGTTGGGTGGGATGTCATGTGTCTACCTTGTTTTCCAAAGGTAGGGAAAAAAATGTGTTCATTTCAAAAACAAAACTGTCTAAAGTTAATGAAATAAGTTATACAAATTGATAAATTCAGTTATTTTGGTTTCAAAAATTATGGACAAATTGCCAAGTTTTTAATAAACCAATAGATATAAAGTAACATCAATCCTCCTATCTTGCGGTTTTACCATATAAAATCAATCTATGTCCTTGAAAACATTTTAATCTTGCTACTTTAAAAAAAATGTATGTTTATTTATGTAGTGTTTATAAAGGGTGTGCACACACACACACACACGAACATCCCCCCACCCCCGGCAACAAAAAGTACTGGAGTGTTACTAGAGGAGATCTCTGGGTAGAGGAATTAAGGGTAATGTTAATTTTCTTTTTCACACTTACTTTATTATCCAGATTTTCTATAATGAAGATAAATAATTCTAAAATAGATTTTTTTTATAAAGAGGTTGATTTGAGCACTTACGCTGGTCCGTAGTTGCATATGAAATGTGCTCCATTGGAAAGACCTGGTACGCCAGAAACTTTAGGACAAAGTTGTACAGCACAGCCAATTTTGTAACTATCTGCCCAAACAACCTGAAAGAAAACAAGCACTGTTAACAAGAGGGAGGCAACAGATGAGCGCCCCGAGCATGACTGGCCTCCGTGAACAGGCCAGGCAGATTCAGGCTCCTTAGGGAGGGCACTCACCACCAGGGAAGTCTCAGGGGCTCAGAATTCAGTTGGAAACAAGACTTGTAGTTATTATTAGTGGTGTGTGCATGTGTGAAATAAACAGATACTAAGACAGTTTTTGACAATGCAATGAGAAATAAAATAGGGGAACACAGTAGAGTGCTGGGGAGGAGGGGCCGCTTTAACTTGGTGTTGGGGAAGATGTCCCTACAGAGGAGGCTTTGGAGCTGAGCGCTGGATGAGGGGGAGGCAGCTCTCCGGGTGCGTTTGCAGGAGACCTGAGGATGAGGAAGAGCGTTCCGTGCAGGGGGAGCGCGTGGTGCAAAGCCCGGAGAAGGAATCTGCTTGGCATGTTAGAACAGCAGAAAGAAGGCAAGCAGAGCTGGGATCCAGTGAGTGAGGGACAGTCAAGCACTGAGGTCAGAGGTAGAGGAGCAGATCACGGGAGTCTTGTGAGTGAGTGATAGGCTCTTTCACGCCTTAGAAAGATTATTCTGGTTGTTTGGAAGTAAACAGACTGAGAAGAGCAAGGAAAGAGAGGAGGGAATCCGGGAGGCGGTTTCAGTGGCACCAGAAGAGAAGATGGTGGCTCGCACTGGATGATGGCCAGGAGTCCCTGAGCACTGAGCAGGTCCATGGTTCAGCTTACAGGTAGAGCTGACAGAATCTGCTTTTGTTTGGGGGGCAAGGGGAAGAAAGAAAAATCAAGTAAATGTTTTGGGCCTGAGAACAATTACTGAGATGGGGAAACTAGGAGGAGGAGGTTGGGAACGTGGACAAGGAAGGGGTCTGTCCTGGTCCTGTGACTTCTGAGATGCCTGTTGGATGCCAAAGTGCAGACTGATGTGGCCGCCACGCAGACACACCTACAGTTCAGAGGTCAGAGCAAGGCTAGAGATAGAAATCTGGAAGACATGGGACTGGATTAGGTCACACAGGCAAAGGTAATAAACAAGTAAATGAGATCATGGGATAAAGAAAAGAAGAAAACAGCCAACAATACAGACTGAAAAGCAGTGGTCAGGGGCCCAGGAGGGAACCCCAGCATGAAGCCGGCTCACAGGCCCATGACCAGGGGGGCTCCAGGCTTGGTCAGACTCAATGTGGGCAAATATTTTAACACCTCTAGTGGCACTTTCCCTCTGATTTTTGAACAAGGGACTCCACATTTTCATTTTGCACTAGTCCCCGCAAATTATATAGCTCATCTTAACTGAGAGTGTTTGATGTCGTAGTACCCTAAAGAAAGGAGTGCTTGCTGGTATCTGGAGATAAGCAAGCAATTAAATGCACTCCTTTTTACCAAACTGAATTTTAAGTTCCTTTTACTCGTGAATTTATTTTAGCAGTTTTGTGAAAAGAACTGTGCCAAATACGGGGACTGCAAAAGTGGATGAGCCGGCGGAAGGCACTTTGCACCTTAACGAAGTGCTGAGGACTAAACCGTCGTGAAACCAGAACACAAGGTTTTTGCCCACTGTGGAGGGCCTAGAGGGTGCTAGGGGAGCCTGGCACGGGAGCCTGGTGCAAGTTAGTGAGGTCCCGCTGAAGCCCAGGGAGCTGCTCTAGGAGCCGGGAGGTCTCCCAGCAGAAGGCACCATCTATGCGAACCCCGTGGGAAAGAGACTGAATTGAGAAAAGGCCAGTGTGGCCGCAGAAAAAGATCAAGTTTACTTTTCAGAAATCAGTGAAAACTGCTCCCTGAGTGAGGAGAGATGGGAGATAAGGGCAGAGCCAGCTTCTCCAAGGCTTCTAGGTGGGCAGGAGATGGGGAAGGGGCTAGGGAGGAGGTGTGCAAAGTGGGTCTTGGGGCCTCGTCCTTGGCTTGGCGGCCAGAGCTGATCTGGGCAGGCAGCTGTGATCTCCCACAGAGGAGGACCAAGGCTCTCCCCTGGCAAGGGATGGGCCCCGTCCCTGCTCCCCAGTGGAAGTAGAGTGTTTCTCTTCCATCTCATGCCCAGATGCCCTGCAGGGGACTCCAGGTAACAAAGGGGCTTAGGCCTCTGTCTCAATGAGACAGCCTAGCTTTATGGCCATTAATCCTCAGGTTTGATCCTTGTACTTTTACTTCCTAGTCATTGTTGCATTTATTTTTTTAATTTCTTCATTTCTATTTACTGCATCTTGAAGGGATTTCACCTGGGGTGCTTTGTTTAAAATGCAGATTTCTGGGCCCATCTCCTTCCTACTGAGTGAGAATCACTGGAATTGTCCTTGAAATCTGTACGCTTTAAAAATTGAGATATAATGGACATATAACCTACTAGTTTCAGGTGTACAACACAGCGAGTCAGTGTCATTTATGTACCAACATGATCACCACAGTAAGTAGAGTTAACATCCATCACCATGCACACTTATAATTTTTTGTTGTGATAGGAACTTTTAAGATTTACTCTCTTAGCAACTTTCAAATATACAGTACAGTGTTATTAATAACCGTCACCATGCTGTGCATTACATCCCCAGGATTTACTTATTTTACAACTGGAAAATACCTTTCAACCCCCTTCACTCATTCCACACCTCATCATCTCCTGCCTCTGGTAACCACCAATCTGCTCTCTTTTCTTTTTCTTAAGAGTTTGCTTTTTTTTTAATACTCACATATCTTAAATATGATATATAATGGAATATGATTCAACCCTAAAGAAGAATAAAATCTGTATTTCCACAGCGTCAAGTGATCCTTCTGTGCACTAAGTGGAGGCAATGTTGTCTGTGCCCCTTGTCCCTTATCCCCGTTACCTCAGTAAACTGCCTTGTGTTTTTTATCCTTTGGTTTCTGGGCACTTTCTTCCCTCGTGGTCGTATCTCAGGTATTCCTGATCTTTGGGTTCCCCGCACGTACACCTTTAATACTTTATGCTATTTCTTTTAGTCTTCTTTCCTTTATATTTCTGGTCTCTTTTTTCCAAGAGGGTATAAATGTGAGTTACCATTCATTTATTTTGTGTTTTAGTTGGTCTCTCTGAAGTCAGGTTGTAATTAACATACAACAAAATCCATCCTTCTTACTTCTATGAATTTTGACACTGGCATATATTTTGTAGCCACCACATAGTTAATATCTAGAATATTTCCATCACCCCCAAAGTTCCCTTGTGCCCCCTGTGGTCAGCTCCTTCTCCTATGTGCCGTCCCTCCCCACCCCAGCCCAAGGCAGGCACTGATCTGTTTTATGTCCCTGTCGTTTTGCTTTTTTCCAGAATGTTATATAAAGGGAATCCATTTAAAATGTGACTTTTTCAGTCTGGCTTCTTTCACTAAGTATAAGCATTTGAGGTTCATTTATGTTGTTTAATCCATCAGTAGCCACTTTTATTGCTGAGCGGTATTTATTGCATGGATGTTCCATGGTTTTGTTCATCTATTCAAGTTGGTCTCTCTTTAAAAGCTTCATGGGCACTTGGGATCTGGGTTCAACTTGTGGGTTTGGGGCTACAAAGATTTAGTTCATATTCCAGCTCAGCCATTCACTGTGTGACCTTGGCCGTCACTTCCATGTCTATTAAATGTGGATGACAGCACCAACCTCACAGACTTATGCTGACCGGGTAAATGGGCTCACGTGCAAGGGCTTACCTCAGCTGCTGGGACACACAAGGACTCCGCAAGTGTTCATGTTTGATTCTCTTCTGACTCGCTTGCTTTCACTTTAAATTTTTGAAATCTTATAGGCAGATTCCTGTTGTATGTTTCCTGTCGTGTGTTTTCCTGCTGTTATGCATTTATTTTAATATGGCAAACAAAAAAATAATCATAAAAAGATAACAAGAGCTACTGAAAACCGAGAATTTACTTAGTGCCGGGTAATATTAAGCACTTACATGCAACATTCCTAACTTCCTAACAAACCACTATTAGGCACTGCCCCGGCTTCTGTAGGCGAGAGCTGGAACCTAATGCTCTCTGACCACAAATGCTGCGAGGCAGTCCGCGCCCTAAGCCTTTCTTTTTAGCAGAACCAGGAACAACTCTGTTTTCTCATTAACAAAAACATTTCCTCTGGGAAGCCCAGCCAGGGCCTTTCCCTTCTGGCTAACTTCTTCCTACCATCTTCCTTTTTCAAGTCCATCTGGCTCATTATCAGAAGCATGGTAACAACGCAACATACATAAAACCAGCTAGATAAACTGTGAAGGTGTCACACTCCCACCGGTCCCTTGAGAGTATAAAAATAAAAATTTCAAGAGGGTGAGGGTCCGGTCGTGTGGGGATAAAACAAAAATGCAATCAATAGTGCCATCTAGTGGAAATTCTTGGAACTACCAAACCTAAACTGCTAACCCTGCCCAGATACTCAAAACTAGTCCCAAAATTTACAAAACTGAATTGTTGGCAACAAAATATCTAATTTGAATAATCTTCCATATTAATATACCAAAAATATTCTGCAATGAAAAATCTATCTCTAGTGAACACAGAGCTAAAGTGTTAACATGCTGAGAAATAAGCACACCTTTATGAGGTAATAATTGGATCTGAAACTATTGGCTTTATTCAGTTCTAACCACCCCTCACTGGCAAAAATCTTAAAATAGCTTGCTTTTAATTAATATAAAATGAGGATAAGTGGGAGGTTATAATACCCTCTTGAGGTAATTTAAAATGGCAACTTTTAAATGTCTTGAATCTCCCAGTAATATTTCTTGCAAGGATGAAAACATCAAATTTTAATGGAAAGGAGTTTTTAATCAAGCTGTCAATCTTCTTTCAATATAATTGATGGGAAGCCAGCTGATAGAAGAAATCTGACCTTTGTTTGATACCTACTAAATACTAGTACTGTACTAGATAATTTATGCACATTATATTATTTAATACTTACAACATACCTGGTATTTGAATCCCAATTCTTCCTATTACTAGCTATGTAACATTAGGAAAACTTAACTTCTGTGAGTCCGTTTATTCATCTGTGATTAATAGCACCTCTCTTACAGGTTTGTGGTGAGAACTGAGTGAGATCGTAGGTGTAGAGAGGGAAGTACATGCTCATTTAAATAGCGATTGCTGCTGTATCTTCCCAGGCCCAGGGGCTCCCTGAGAACCCTGTCCATCATGAGGGTCCCTCTCCTGAAGTGGGGGTGGAGGTGTCTTGAAGAGCATCAGTTAGGATCACTCAGCCTGGGCTCTGAAAACTGTAGGCAAGCAAATGAGTTTTCTCATGTCTAAAATAACAGCCCTCCTTTTTTTCCCTAAGATATAAGGGGGAAATTTACAAGTCAGCTCAGTTGTTTGGGAGGGCCATCTCTGAAATCTCAGGCCTAAAGGACATAAAACCAAGTTTCCTCCTCACGTTTGACTCCCTGGAGTTACGGAAGGAAGGTCTAGGAGCCTGCCAGCAGCCCTCAGCTCTCTGTGGTGTGCCGGCTCCTGGCTGCTCTTCTCGAGTACCAGACTCATTCATTTACACTGCACACCTTCTGCACTTTCTTAATTTGGCCTGGAGTTCTCTTTCCTTTCCTTTTCATTTGACAAACTCTCACTTGGTTTTGAAGAACCAACTCATATGTCTCCCGCTATGTGAAAACTCCTATGTCTCTCTACCCTTGGACTAAGTAAGTGACTAATTAAGTCACATGGCATTTTGTCAGTTTCTCCAAACTGCAATGGCTGTGCACTGTTATACATCCATTTCCAATGTTTCTCCAAAAAAAAAGGTCCAATCCTAAGAGTCAGGGGCCCTTTCCAGCTGTGTCCCTCATTCACTGTTCAACTTCTCTGCAATTGGATGTCCCAGCAAAATGTCACACATAAGCTATCATCAGACTCTGTGTTTTAGGAGTCTGGACTAAGGCATATGACCAGCACCTTACACAGTGCCTGTGAGGGGGTAGAAGCTAAACACTGGCTGAATGAGAGTCATTTCTTTCAAATTGACAATTGTTTCTGGAGGTGCAGACATCATAGTGCCTGCTGGTGCGAGGCGCCGCTCGTAGGCAATCTGGCTGTAGCTTTCTTGCCCTCTAGTGCTTATGGGACTCTGACAGAATTCATTTTCTGATTAAATTTATTTGCAAACATAAACCAAAACTGATGGTTTGTGGGTTTGTCCAGGGGAAAACTTATTTATATTTCCAAGAAAGGCACCAATGTTAGTGATGATTTTAATAGTCCCTCCTTGCCTACAATAATCTTGAGGTGAGAATCTCACTGTAACCCAGCCTCCCCCTCTCATCATCATCTCCTATAACTATGCTAAACTTGTTTTACCTGTGACACCACCACTTTGATCAGAGGCTTTATAAGGTTGAACTCTATTGAGTTTTTCTAACTATATTTTGCTCTTTAAAAAACACGTAAATTCCAAGTTACCTGCTTTGTTAGTAATGTTTTTGCACCCACACTTCATTTCAACAAAACTCTGTACTTTAAGCCAGTCAAGCATAGGTTTAGTACTTTAGTTATCAGTTTGGCAAGGACTGCCAGGAAATTAAAGTAAATAAATAAAACGTGGCCAGAGGAGGCAGCCTATTAAGACTCTAGAAGGCTATGAATCTGTTTCCATCATGTAGCAAAGGTGAATTAGGATTTGAAGTCAAAATAAGCATGAGTAAAAGAAAAAGAAAAAATATATCAACAGGAGGTTCTGAATGTGGCTACTGAGACAAATACTTTAGATTTCAGGGGCAGAATAGCACGGGATGGTTTATACACGCTTGCATAAGTTGGCCTCTCCACTGGGGATGGGGCTGCTGTCTTTCCCTCGTGGTGTTGCACATCCTAGACTCTCAGTCCATGTTGAGAATAGGATATAGAAGCAGCAATTTTTGCTCAGATAGACGCTTCTGTCTGAGAGGCTTATCTCCCAATTTCAGAGTCCCAAAACAAAGGCCTCAAATTTCACAGAGGACTCATACCTGAAATTCCATTCACTCATAATGTCCTTTGAATGCTCACCAGTGGAATAAAGTCCCCAGGAAGATAGCTGTTCTCAAAATTATTCAAAGCCTGACCAATTGTTCAAAGGCCCAGATTGGTGGGCCTCACATTGTACCTATGCTCACATAACTAAACTCTTCAAGCGCTATCTCCTCTGGCATTGGAGCCTGTCCAATTCATTGTTTTTTTTAAGTAACCTGTATGTAACTCTCTCATATTTACAGATACACTAGCTTACTGTGCATTTTCTTAACACCCAGTTGCAGTTTTCTCCTCACCCTTGAAAAGATGATTTCAAGAGAATATAAGAAAGATGGTTACCTGAGTGTAATGGCCACAGATATGGCTGCATTTCTGAGCCTTGAAGTCATAGTACTGAGTTTCATTGTACCAGGTGGTGATGGCTGAGGACACAGAAAAGATGGACAGGGACCCAGTCCAGATGTTTTCTCCCAGTGAAGTGAAATTTGGGTGCAGCCTGTGGGGTGGCTTCAGCTGTGCATTGTGTTCAAACCAGCAATTTCTTGCCCATGCCTTTGCGATTTGGGCGAGTACTGGATCCCAAGTCTGCAAAAATAAACATTAAACAGCAGGAGTAAGAATAAAACTTGTTACCTAACATTGTAACTGCAGTGAGCAAAGTGGGAATTTGAATGGGGAATGAGGTGTGATGACAAGAATTAAGAAGGAACCTCTGTACGTCCGTTCAGTGGTTCCTCTACCCAAGTACGGCCTTCGGGTATTGACCAGAGTCAGTGGGAAACAAGATCATCTGGTTTTGTGGAATTTAGAATCTAAGTTAGGGACACAGACCAACATCTCACTGAACAGTGTATTCTGTGTTTCACACATATATAATTTAACAACTACAATAGTCCTTATCCTGAGAAACTCAGAACAGTTAAAAACCAGCCCGAAGGCACAGAGCTGGACTCAGACCCAGGCCTGCTTGGTGAGACCTGGCCTTTCCCGGATGCCTTCCTCAGTCAGGGCTCTCCTGGCAGCAAAAAGGGAAACTCAGAGATGAAAACAAACCAACCTCACAAATTAACAGGGAAGAAAATGACAAAAAGGAGAAGTAAAACCTGTCTGTAACCAGAGAAAAGGATGTGCCCCCCAAAAAATAATTAAAATGTACTTGCTAAGCTTGTTTTTAACAAGAGTTAGTAGACAGCGCTGAACTGGATTTCTTCTGATCACAGATGGTGAATTTACTCACATATTAATCACAGTGAAAACAATCATTCAGAAATGGCAAGGATTTACATCCAAAATCAATACACATTCGTTGTTTTGGACTGACATGCTACAAATACTTTGTATTTTCCTTACCATGTATAGCATATCACTGGCTGTCGGATACACCTCTGAACGGAACTTGTTATGAATCCGAACACAGTCTTTGATGAAATCTTCATTTTCGATATCTGGCAAACTGCCTGCTGTATGCGACCAACTGGGGAGTACAGAAACCACCCAGGCTGCCACAATGAGGGTGACGGGTGCACTTGGTCTGCCTGGCATGGGGCCTGGGGGGCTGGCGTCCAGAGCCACAGGAGGTTCCGAGAGGGAGTGTGCCTCTCAGGTTTGCCATGCACTGCTGACGTCAGCTGTAAGAAAGCGGAAAACAGAATGCGAGTTCACCTCAAGTTTGAAGAAATGGGTTTCTCCATATATGGTCTGCAGCTGCATTTCTTAGCCCTGTCTTTTCAGTGGTTCTCAGTGACACAGCAGCTATGACAACACAGGGTTTCGCAAGACTGCATCGGGCTTGCTTTTGAGTTGGGGGCTATTTCCAAAGGAATTCTGGAGTCTCCAGAAATAACAGTCTCAACTTTTAGAGGTTCTGGTTGTTAAATAAAAACGTATCTCTTACTTCTGTAAGCATCTTGCAAAATGTTTTTTCAAAAAGTCTGTTTTAGTCATATCAGCACACAGTGGTTAGACTATCTGGTTACCATCATAACTTGACCTAGAATTCATTTACGATGGTGTGTGTGTGTGTGTGTGGGTGTGCTCACCTGTAGAAAGAGGGCAAAGAGAGAGAGAGAGAACAAAACAGGAGCACGGATCTCAATTTCAGATTCTATCTTAAGTTCTGTTCCTAACTATTGTAAGACACTGGACAAGTTACCAAACTCTAATTCTCGGCTGCCTGTTTACTGAATTTTCTACCTCCTTCATCCAAAAGGGTTTGGCAGGATCGAGTGAATTAGCTAATACATAAATTCAACACCTGATAAATTCCAGCTTAGTTATTATTCAGTTTAGTCATATGAGATAAAAACAGCCTCTGCCCTCGAGGAGCTTACGGGGAAAGAGCTGGTGGTGACAAAGACAGGGAGAATGGAAGATCTGGACAGAGGAAAGCAGAACAAGGTGCTGAACCCATTCGGGGAGGGTGGAATGAGTGGTAGGGGCTTCGCTGAGCTGGAATCAGGTAGGTGTTGATCAAGTGGAAAAAGAATGGAGAGATGAAGGGAATTGGTGGGATAGAAACTGCTTATCTTGTGAAGTTGGTAACATGATGCCATGGCAAGAATAGAGACAGAGCCACCGCACGTTTTCTCCCTCTGGAGAGACAGCCTTCAAGCGTAGCTATTGTCTGCTAGGACATATGGTGCCTGGTCTCATGGGATTTAGAATCCAAATGGTACCTTCATGGCAGTCAGAGAGAGAGGTAAGAGTTGGATCAGGGAGGACTTCTGGATTCTCCGGTGACTTGGATTTTAGCACAGAGCTGATGAGAAGTTTCAGGAGGGTTTTCTAGCAGTGGGTGGGATGTGATCTGGTTTTAGAAAACACCAGTGTTTTAGAAAATCAAGAGATACAGAAAATGGAATGGGTTAGGGAAAATATTTCTAATAACAACTCTTAAAAAGTAAAGAAACATCATAGAAAAGTACAGTGGAATTATAACTGCTCCCCACCCCTGCACAATAAGCTCCCCAAATACTAATGACTCCAGTTGTGTCCAGGCTGCCTAATTTGTCCTAGTGTCCTTCTCCACTGCAGGCAGACCTCAGAGACACTGCAGGCTCAGTTCCAGACCATGGCAATAAAGCAATTATCACAACAAAGAGCGTAAAATGAAATTTTTGGATTCCCAGTGCATATAAAAGTTATGTTTACACTGTACTATGGTCTATTAAGTCCAATAGCATGAGGTCTAAAAAGCAATGTAATACCTTCATTTTAAATTACTTTATTGCTAAAAAATGCTATCATCTGAGCATTTAGTGAGCCATAATCACTGATCACAAATTACTAATAACTCATAGAATAGTAATGAAAAAGTTTGAACTATTGCAAGAATTATGTGACACAGACATGAAGTGAGCAAATGTTGGGAAAATGGTGCTGACAGACTTGTGTGACACAGGGTTGCCACAAACCTTCAATTTGTAAAAAGTGCAGTGTCTGTGAGGCAATAAAATGAGGGAGGCCTGTATGCAGGGGCAGCAGAGGAACTGCCGGGTGGAACAATGAGACGCGGTGAGTCACAGGCAAGTCTGAAGAGACAAAGGGAAAGCCAACTTTTATTGGATTTTAGGAGGACTTTGGGGAAATATATTTGGAAGAAAAGCTAATTAAAGAAGAAAAAAAGTTCCAGGTCGTGCTGTTTCTCATGGATGCAAGCAGAGGCATTGTTGCTGGGCAGGAGGGATCTTCTTTCCTTTTCATAAAAGGGGAAGATAAAATTCTTAACTGAAAATTGTCGAAATAATTTTTGCTCTTCCTGCTGATTCCGTAGGCTGCAAGGAGTGGCATGGGTGTGAGAGCTCCCCCTTCAGGGCTTCCATTATTCCTTTTCACAACTTCCTGTCTTCTGCCTGGCTTGGATGATTTTATCTTTGGGGTTATAAAATAGTTCTTAGGACTAGATTAATTATATTTGCATATTCAAGCATAACTATAATTACTTTTTCATCTTTTTTTGTAACTGTACTGGAGGAAAAATAATTTTCCTTCTACTCTTCTAGGTTCTCAATTGAGACCCGATGTAATGAAAAGATAGATTAACAGCAGTAAAACAAATAGAAGTTTAATAACATGAATATCTCAGGTATACATGGGAGATACCCAGGAACACTGAGTAGTAACTCCCTGAAATGGCCCAAGCCAGCACCTTAAATAACAGCTTCTGCTAAAGACAAAAGATGTTGGAGTGGGTGGGTTATGAGAGCTCAACAGGAGAGATACAGTAAATAGGGGTAAGGGCGTTATGCAGGCTTAAGTAATTGCCTCCTCCACTGATAAAAGTTCCCAGAGATTTTGACTCATCCTTTTTTCCTGATATGCAGAGGTAGACACTCTTGTAAATGTAAATCTTTCTTACTAAGGGTAAAATTGTAGTATTTCCCTCTCCTGGCCTTAGTGCATCCCTATATCAATAGGTATTTCTAAAGGGTGGAGAGAAGTAGTCCATCTCCATATCATTAGGTGATTACAAGGGGGAAAGAAATGGAAGCAACCTACGTGTCCATTAGTAGATTAATGGATAAAGAAGAGGTGGTACATATACACAATGGAATACTATTCCACCATAAGAAAGAAACAAATCCTACCATTTGCAACAACATGGATGGAGCTAGAGGGTATTATGCTCAGTGAAATAAATCAGGCAGAGAAAGACAAATACCAAATGATTTCCCTCATTTGTGGAGTATAACAGTGAAGCAAAACTGAAGGAACCAAATAGCAGCAGACTCACAGACTCCAAGAAAGGACTAGTCATTACCATAGAGGAGGGATCGGGGAGGGCAGGTGGGAAGGGAGTGAGAAGGGGATTGTGAGGTATCATGATTGGTCCACATGGTGTGTGTGGGGTCACAGGAAGACAGTGTAGCTCAGAGAAGACAAATAGGGACATTGTGGCATCTTACTACACTGATGGACAGTGACTGCAATGGGGTATGGTGGGGACTCAATAATAAGGGTGAATGTAATAACCACATTGTTTTTCTTGTGAAACCTTCATAAGAGTGTATATCAATGATACCTTAATAAAACACACAAACACAAAAAAAGAAAGAAAACAAATGTCAAAGTGTACTTTTGCTACCCAAACTATTAATAATGTATAATGCATATTTACAATATATACTTATGTGTATTGTTAATGTATAATTATAATGCATGATAAAATGTGCATAAATAAATGTACTAAGTTCTTAGACACTAAAAGAAAAAAAAAGAATGGATGTAGCAATTAGGAATGAATTGGAGGTTTCGTGTACCATGGATTTGCCAGCCCCAAGGACACACCCATGACGTTTCTCCTGGAACGGGTGGTAGGGAAGAGAGCACGCTGCTGTGGCTGCAGGGGAACGGGGGTGGAGAGCATGAGCTGCGGCTGGAGGAGACCGAAAGAGCTGGCCCTGGCTAGCAAACTCAAGCGACTTTAAGTAATAAAAGCTTTTCTACCAACCTGCCACTTTCTCTTGACTTATTTTGGTTTCACTGGATTCATAGAGGACTCACCCTATGGTGGGAACACCATTCCCCTCAGAGCTATAGCATCCTTTCAATTTGTGATCATTTCTTTTTTTAATGTCTGCTTGAAAGGTTGAGGGTATTCCTTGAAAACATAGGAAGAGAAATGAAAAAAAAACTCTGCTGCCTGGGACAAATATCCCACCTGAAGCAGACAGTAAATGTGAGAGAGCCTGGAGGAAACACTGAGGAAAGAGATTTTGGGGGAGAAAGAGGGGATTGAGAAGCTCCAGAAAGTACTGAGGAACATTTCATGGGGATATTTAAAAACCTCTATGTGCACAGGGCAGGGCGCATGCTCAGAAAAGCCTGGGCCACCCTGAGCTTTTACCTCGGCTGTCCTCAGGGCTCAACAAGTGGGAAGTGGGCGCCAACATGGAGGTGAGCAGCACATCTGAGCACCAGACGAGTGACCCAGCACACAGGCAGTCTGCAGTAGTATGTGACTTCCTTTTGTTTGTTTTGCTTCTGGCATCTAAGGAAACCTCTATCACCGTGGCAACCGGTACCTGTTACAGAACCTGCTTCAGGTGCAGACTGCTCTCAAACTAGGTGCTTTTTGGACCAATCAGTAAATGGCTCAGAGTAGCATGCTGGAAATGAAGTCTATGCTGCTTCTGAAATCCGAGGTGGTCCACCAGGCTGCTGTGCTCTTTTTGTGTGTGTGTGAGAGGGTGGGGGGCCAGATACAGCACCTTATTCATCACCTTAGAAGGGAGAGCTTGGCATGCCTACAAGATAGACTTCTAGAAACTTCTTTAAGACGAAAGGCCCCTGAATTTTTGTTGGATTTATCTCCCACCTTCTGACATATGACTGTTCTATCAATATGCTTAGATAAGTTGTACTTCCTGATCACTGGGTCCAATCGGCATAATACCATCAATGCGATGGGCCAGTGGGACGTCTTCTGGAAGGAAAAGGAGATGAAGGTTCCTTCTGACTAAACTACAACCTAAGTCTGGAGATTTGATATACGTCTGAGATCGTTTTCTCTCCTTGCCGGCTGAAAACTGACTGCTCTGCTGGTCTCTACTAACAGGAAGAGAACAAAAAGCATTTTCCTGATCATTAGTTACACACCAGATGCTTGGGGATCAAGGGAAGCCCCCTGTGCAGCAGTAACTGCAATTTGAGACACTCTGATTACATTGAACAATCATGCACTGTCATCTCCAAGATTCATCTGTTTTATGAGTAGGCCAAGTGAGTGACTTGAATAAGGGTAAGTAGAAATCACCACCCTACACCTTTCAAATCCTTGGTGGTGACACTGATGCTGGGGTTCTTGTTCATGAAGCCGAAGAATGAGCTTCACAAGCACTCGAGGTAGGAGAGCAAGGTGCAGGCTTTTATTTAGAGATAAAGTGAGAGGACAGAGCTCCCGGCTCACGCCAGGAGGGCACAAGAGAGTCTGGGGTGGTGCGTTGTCTAGGAGTTTTATAGGCAGGTGAGGATTTTTCGAGAACATGAAAAAAAGCTTAGGGGTGTGGACTTATTAAGTGGTCCTAGGATATTTACAAGTAACTTTCTGCTCTGTTGATTTCTCCCTGAGATACCAGCATCTTGGTCTGGGGGCATATGAAACAAGGCCACCTGCTCACCCCCAAGGTGGGCTGAGGTATTGTTTGCTAAAGAGTAGGTTAAGTGCAATCTTATCTTTAAGGTGGAATCCTTCTTGCCTTTTACTGTGTTATGGCTGGGCCTGCAGGCTAAATTAGTTTGGCCAGTTTGCAAAATCACTTCATCAGATCTGAAGGAGGAAAGACAGCACAGAGGCCTGGGCCTTTTAGCATGTTAAAGTGAATCTTACACATGGTCATAAATAATTAGCATAAAATAAACATGTGCTAGTCTTCTTTATCTGGGGCACATTAACTGGTCATCATTGAAGAATGACTCTAGAACTGAATGTTTAACACAGGGTTTTAATAGGGAGTTTTCTTGCATGTAGTTACATTGCTCTGACCCAGGGAGTGGCTGAGCTGATTTCCCACTTTCCTATCCTAATCTGCAGACTCCGAGGGCAGACTGGACTAGTAGACAGTGGTCCTTGGATCTCGGCTCCAGCCGATTGATCTGATGGTGCTGAGTGAACCTCCGGCTAGGCTGCTGCCTATGCGAGAGTCGCAGATGACCCCCAAACTCTTGTCTCAGATCAGATTTGTTATAGTGGGTGACTGGCTAAATAATTTCCAGGCAGTGGCAGAAACTGGTGTTTGAGTACAGACACCCCACCTCCATAACTGTACATGTAAATGGCCCTTTTAAACTCTAGCCACGGCTTTAGTCTATTGAACTCCCTTCCTTAAAGGCAGTCATCCTGGGGCTAGGCATTTCCTTTTCTGTGGCCCCAGGGAAGCAAAACGGGCTTGTGACTCTGATGAAGGCTCAGGCAGTGAGAGGTCACACAGTCCCTGCACTTATCAGACAGGCAGGGGCTTCTCAGGGAATGACTAAAGCTTGTGCAGAGAAAACTAGGATCTAGATTAAAACGCCCAAAAGGTGTAAAGTAGGAGCACATTGGTGAGGTCTCACTAAATCCAGAGCTCCGAGGTGACTCTTGCTGAGTGGGAAGGCAAGAGGAAAGGCAAGGCAAGGTGCAGGCCACGCTGGTAAGGAGTGGTTAAGTCCAGTAGGCCGGCAGAGGTGTGGCTGACCACTGTCACCTTGTTACAGAAAATACTGAAAAAACCTGGACTAGATAACTGACAGAAGAACC
Source organism: Phataginus tricuspis (assembly GCA_029783875.1). Classification (NCBI taxonomy): domain Eukaryota; kingdom Metazoa; phylum Chordata; class Mammalia; order Pholidota; family Manidae; genus Phataginus; species Phataginus tricuspis. The sequence goes on from JAQQAC010008719.1 coordinate 16,278,249, forward strand.
AAGCACGCACTCAGAGGTCTTGGAGTGTTGAGGCTTTATTTTACACCAGCGGGCTGAGGGGAATAATCTCTCAAAAGTCTGAGCCCCTAGCAAAGGCAAAGGGAGCAATATATATCTTTCTGCTTCTGTATCTGTAACATTCCTACGTGCACAGCAAGCCAGCAGGCCAGGGGGAGGGAGTTTAGGGAGTGGACCTTGGGAACAGGTGCTTGGCAGAGCAGGAAATCAAGGGAGTGTTTTTGTTGTTTGTGTTGAGGAGGGGGAGACAGAGGAGAGCCACCTGGGCTAGACTGCTGTCCTTGTAAATTTTTCCCTATCAACCTAGGCTCCAAGGCGAGGGGATGCCCTCACAGAGAGAGAGAGAGGCTGATCAGGTGCTGGACACCCGTCTTTCTCTCTCTTTCTTCCAGATGGGAGCAGCCTCTTCAAGTCTAAAGCCAGACACGCCTCTGGCATGCATTCTGAAGAACTGGGAGTAATTTGATCCCCAGACCCTGAAGAAGAAGTGCCTTATCTTCTTCTGCACACAAGCCTGGCCTCAATACACTCTCTGATGGAGAGGCCTGGCCCCCTGAGGGAAGTATATTGTGTAATAAGATCATGCAGCTAGATTTATTTTGCCACAAGAAAGGAAAATGGTCAGAAGTCCCATATGTACAGACCTTCTTTGCCCTTAGGGAAAGTAAAAGACTATGCCAAAAAAGCGAATTAATTCCAGACCCTACTCCAAACCCCAATTCCTCTCCATTGGCTCTGCTATGCCCACCTTACCCAGATCTAAGTCCATTTGCAGAGAACCCTAAGAGTCAGACCACAGGAGAACTACAACCCCAAGCATCATTGGCCCAATCATCCCACCAGGCTTCCCAGGGGGTAAAGGAAAGACAGTTATACCCATCCTTATTGCCCTTACAGGAAGTAGCCAATGGAGAGTGGGGACCGGCTCAGGTCCATGTCCCCTTTGCCCTCCAAGACCTGAGGCAAATTAAACAGGACATGGGTAAATTTTCAGATGACCCAGACAAGTACATAGAAGCCTTCCAAGGGCTTACTTTAACTTTTGAACTGGCTTGAAAGGATGTTATGCTTCTATTAAACCAAACCCTTACCGGAGGGGAGAAAGAAAAAGTAATCAGGGGAGCCTTAGAGTTTGGAGATGAATGGTACACTGTAAATGCAGACGGCAAATCTCCAGAGGAACTAACCCGGGTCCCCACTGGCTGTCAGGCAGTGCCACTCACGGACCCAGCGTGGGGCCATGACACAGATGATGCTGATAACTGGTGCAGGAACCACTTTATAACTTGTATTTTAGAAGGGCTGAAAAGAGCATGAGTAAAACCTATGCATTACTCTAAATTATCAGCCATGATGCAGGAATAAAAAGAAAGCCCCTCAGCCTTTTGGGAGCAGCTCAGGGCGGCATTGGTGAAGCAAACTTACATGGCCCCAGAGTCCCCAGAGGGCCAAGTCATTCTTAAGGATAAATTCATCACCCAGTCAGCTCCAGATATCAGGAGGAAGTTACAAAATTTGGCATATGGCCCAGAACAAAATCTAGAAAGCCTCCTGAAGGTCGCCACATCAGTTTTCTATAATAGAGATGAGGAAGAAAAGAGGGACTGGGACAGGAGAGATAACTGAAAGGCAGAGGCATTAACGATGGCCTTGCAGAGAGTCAACTTTGGGCCTCCAAGGCTGGAGAAAGGGAGACCAGCCCAAGGGACTGGGCCTGGGTGGCTTGCTTCCTCTGTGGCATAGAGGGGCATTTTAAGCGAGAGTGCCCTATGGGTAGGTGCTCCAAACCGCCAACGCCCTGCCCGCTCTGTCAAGGAGACCACTGGAAGCAGGACTGCCCTCAGAGGCGTAGGCAACTGGGGTCGGACTTGCAACAACGTGGTCAAGACTGAAGGGGCCTGGGGCTGCCCATGCTGGCTCCTGTCACCATCATAACCCCACAGGAGCCCCAGGTGATTCTCTCTGTAGGAGGCCACACCACCAATTTTTTGCTTGATACAGGAGCCGCCTATTCAGTCCTCCTCCATAATCCTGGCCCCCCTCCTCCCAGTCAGCTACTGTTAGAGGCATATCTGGGAAGCCCATGACCAAATATTTTACTCAGCCTTTAAGTGTGAATGGGACCCAGTGCTGTTCTCCCTCTAGTGGTCCCAGAAAGTCCGACGCCGCTTCTAGGCCATGATATACCTTCTAAAGTACAGGCCTCTGTACATATGAACATAGAGAGAGATGAGTGATGTCTCCCCTTAGTGGAAGTAGACATTAATCCTGAGGTCTGGGCAATTAACAGAATCATTGGAAGAGCAAAATCAGCCCAACTGGTACACAACTTAAAGACCCTAATCACTTTCCTCATAAGAGACAGTATGCCTTAAAACCAGAAGCTCGTGAAGGCTTGAAACCAGTTATTCATAAACTAAAAACTCAACACCTCTTGATAGCCTGTAACAGCCCTTGCAACACTCCCATATTAGGAGGACAAAAGCCTGATGGAAGCTGGCATCTTGTACAAGATCTATGAGCCATTAATGAAGCAGTTGGGCCCCTACATCCTGTAGTACCTAATCCTTATACCCTGTTATCCAGGCTTCCTGAGGGAGCAGCGTGGTTTACTGTGCTGGACCTGAAGGAGGCTGTCTTTTGTATCCCGCTTGCACCTGAATCCCAGTGTCTCTTTGCTTTTGAGGATCCTGTAAACCCCTCAGCTCAATTAACCTGGACAGTTTTGCCTCAGGGATTCAGAGATAGCCCACATCTATTTGGGCAGGTCTTAGCCAAGGGCCTGGCCTCCTTTAATTCAAGGGAAGTAGAAATCATCCAATATGTGAATGATATACTTCTCTGCACCACCACAGAGACAGAGTGTTAGGAAGGTACTCAGAGATGACTGAACTTTCTAGCTGATTGTGGCTATAAAGTCTCTTGTCAAAAAGCACAGATCTGTCAGCAGCAAGTAAAATAAATGGCACCTCTCTCAGGGAACTAGAGCCCTGGGGGAAGAGAGAATTCAGCCCATTCTCTGCCACCCACTGACCTCTACTATCAGGCACCTGAGGGGATTCTTGGGCATCACTGGGTATTGCAGAATCTGGGTCCCCAGATATGGAGAGTTAGCAAGACCCCTCTACCAACTCCTTAAAGAAAGCCAGAGGGAAGGCACCATAAAGCTCCAGTGGGAACCTGATGCTATTAAAGCTTATGAGGCTTTGATTAAAGCCCTGCTCCAGGCACTTGCCTTAAGCCTGCCCACTGGAAACCAGTTTAACCTGTTTGTTACTGAAAGATCAGGAGTAGTGCTAGGAGTACTAACTCAACCTCGAGGAGAAATGCAGCAGCCCGTAGCCTATCTAAGCAAGGAACTAGACCCAGTAGCTAAGGGTTGGCCACACTGTCTGAGATCTGTGGCAGCAGTAGCCCTGCTAGTACCTGAAGCCACAAAACTGACCCTGGGAAGAGACTTGATAGTGTATGCACCCCATAACATCACCAGCTTATTGAACACCCAGAGGGAACTGTGGTTATCAGACAGCAGGCTACTAAAATATCAGTCACTCCTATAACCCAGCTGCAGACATGCTCCACCCTAAATCCAGCTACCTTTCTACCTGAATCCACGAGCAAAAAACTTGAGCATGACTGCCAACAGGTCCTTGCCCTAAACTATTCTGCCAGAGAAGACCTAAAAGACACCCCATTAGAGAACCCAGAGCTTGTCCTCTTCCCAGATGGCAGCTCCTTTATTAAGCAGTGCCAGCAGAAGGGTGGCTACACAGTTGTTACTCTGTGGGATACTATCTACTGCCATACACTTTCCCCAGGCATGAGTGCCCAGATGGCAGAATTAATAGCCCTCACTAGAGCCCTTGAAATAGGGAAAGGAAAGAGAGTTAATATATATACTGATTCCAAGTATGCATACCTAGTGCTGCATGCCCATGCAGCCATATGGAAAGAAAGAGAGTTTTTAAACTCTGAAGGTTCCCCTATCAAACACCATAATGAAATTAACCAGCTAATACAAGCGGTGCATAAGCCTAAAGAGGTAGCAGTTATTCACTGCAGAGGCCACCAGAAAGGAATAGATGAAGTGACAGAAAGAAACAGGTGATCTGATACAAAAGCCCAAGAGGCAGCTTGAGAGACATAAGGCGCCTATCCAAGCCCCTCTCTTATGGGCAGGGGTGCCAGCTGATATCATCCCCAGCTATAGTAAGAAAGAGCTACAAGATGGCCTCTCCAAAGGCGGTTCTCTCCTTCCCTCTGGTTGGCTTCAGACAGAGGTTGAGAAAATTTTATTTGCCTCAAAGCTCAGAATGGAAATTTCTTAAAACTTTACACCAGACTTTCCATTTAGGTATAGAAAATACCTATCAGATGGCCAAAAGTATTTTCGCAGGCAGTAGTCTATTAAAGACCATAGAGCAAATCACTAAAGCTTGTGAGATCTGTCAAAGAAGTAACCCATTAAATAGAAAATCAATTCCTCCTGGATTACAGCGAACAGGCAGATACCCAGGAGAGGACTGGCAAATAGACTTTAAACATATGCCAAAGGCAAAAAGATTCCAATATCTCCTTGTGTGGACAGATACACTCACAGGATGGGTGGAGGCCTTCCCCTGTAACTGAACAAGCAAAGGAAGTAGTGAGAATACTCTTACATGAAATTATTCCCCGATTTGGGATGCCCCAAGGAGTACAAAGTGACAGTGGCCCGGCATTTAAAGCAGCTGTGACCCGAGGAGTGACCCGGGCCCTTGGTATTCAGTATAATTTACACTGTGTCTGGAGGCCACAATCATCAGGTGAAGTAGAAAAAAACAATGACATTATAAAAAGACACCTAAGAAAGCTGCCACAAGAAACTCACTTGCCCTGGCCTGACCTACTACCTTTAGCCATAATAAGAATAAGAAATACTCCCAAAATTTCAGGGTTAAGTCCCTTTGAAACGCTCTATGGAAGCCCACAGCCAGGGTGGCCAGGCAGCCGGGTGAGCCTGGCGTCCCAGCAGCAGCAGTCCAGGGCCTGGCATGCTTGGGGCACCTGCACATACCCGGGGCAGGACAGAATGCCAGGCCCTAGTGACCACCCAGCAGGCCTAGGGCTGCTGCTTTGTTTCTGAGCCCAGAAGTTCATCTCACTTAGGTTGAAGCTGGTGGGCCCTGCAGGAAGATAGGTCTGACCTGGGCCGCTTCCCTGCCAGAGGCCTGTCTGCCCTCCTTCTGCCCAAACCTCCGTCCCTATGTGGCTGGGGAGGCTGACATCATCCCTGGGACCACCGTGCTAGGCATATGGCTCTGAGGGTGCTGTAGGCAGGGCGAGGGGAAGGAGAGTGGCCTGGATGTCCTGGTTTTATCTCCTCACCTTGTCACCTGAGGCTGTCAGGAGGGCCCACCAGTCCACTTCCCCAGTCCCAGGCTGGGGCTCCACCCTGCATAAGCCCTGGAGACAGTCTCCAGCCTGAAGCCCCCCATGGGGGTGTTTGTGCTGATCCTGGAACCCCCCTCCAAGCCAGCCCTCTCTTCCTGGGAGGGTGAACACATCCTGAGAGCCCTGTGGGTGTTATGGGGAGAATCAGAGCCAAGTGCCTCCACTCAGCCTCCCCAGCCTTTTGTCACAGATGTCAGGCCACTCAGCCAAGAGCCATGAGCGTGACACTATGGGCCTCACACCAGCCTGGCCTGGGGCTGGACGGCTGAGGGGCACCATGGAGGACTGGAGGACCTGGGAGCTTTGGTGGGTACTCTGAGGTGTGAAGCATGGAGAAATTGGGCTCAGAGAAAGCCCCCCAATGGAAGGTGTGCACCTCTTGGAGGTACTTTGAGAGACAAAGTTCAACATTTTTTTTAAAGGAATTTTCTGGAATGTGTGGGGCGGCTGTGTCTCATTAAATGGGACAGTGCTAGACTGGTGCCCTGCAGCCCTGGGATCTACTGGGGTTACATCTGCAGTGGCATTCAAGATGTGAAGAGACACCCCAGGGCTTCTAATCAACAGGTTTTGGTGTCTGATCATAATCTATAGGTGACAGGAAAAAATGTTCAGTTTCTGTTTGAACACCCCTCCCCAGTATTGCCAAGGTGTGCCAGCCTGGTGCTTAGCGCACCCCGGTCTTCCTGAGCACCTCATGGGTGAGGACAGAGGATGGAGGACAACCTGGCATAGGTCAGGGCCCCCCTGCATCAGGGAGTTTGAGGGCTGGGGGTGGGGTGGGCTAGTGCACAGGATGTCCGCCTGCGGGGCAGAGCTTCAAGAAAGAGCAGTGTGGTGGCAATCCTTTTATCCCTTATTGCATCCTGCTTGCACGGGGACGACCCCAATCCCCAGGACCCATAAACCTCAGAGACAATGCCCAGACCACACTGCGCCTATGGAGGCTATTTCTCAGGGACGAGGGGAGGGAGTTGCACAGGGCCCCCCCATGGGAGCATGCCCCGGGACCCTGTGAGGGCCGGCCACCCCTGCAGCCTCAGATGCCTCTGCTGGGCACACAGGGGGCGGTGGTCCCATGAAGGAGTGCACCGTGCCCATGTCCATCCCAGGAAAGGCCAGGCCTGGTGAGGACAGCCCCCACCTCTTCCTGGAACCCTGTGGCTCCAACTGGGTGGCTGATGACACCCAGGCAGCAGTTGGCATCGACAATGCTGGAGGCCATCTGCACGAAGGGGAGCATTCGCCACGCGGTGAGGCCACTTGCACCTGTCCAGCAGGCCACGAGCAGAGGAGAGGACACAGTGTGAAGGTGGCCAGGTTGGCCATGGCTATGTACAGGCCCTTGAGGATGCAGCAGCAACCTGGGGGGCTGCCGAGGCCTGCCGACAGAGGAGGTGCCAGCGCACCTGCCCCAGCAGAGGCTCAGCAGAAGCAGCAGAAAGAAGAGGAGCAGAAGCAGACTAGGGTCCTGGGGCGCCAGGTGGGGAACACAGCCAGGACACCAGCAGGGCCGCAGGCCAATGACAGCAGCTAGAGGGCCATACAGGTGAACAGAAGAGGCAGGTTATCCCGGGTTCCCCCATTATCCTGCTTCCACCCCGTCCCCACTGCCCTCTGTGCTCTGGGCCCTGTGCGGAGGGTTCTGTCCATCCCCAGCACCCATGGGGTCCCTGTCACCGGGAGGCTCATGAGCATCCCCTACCCAGAGGAGGAAACCGGGCCCCAGAGAGGGAGGGGAATCACCCCCCAGGCCGGCATGGCTGGTCGGCAGTGGAGCTGGGATCCCAGTCCCACCTGTGTGTAGGACACTCCCACACCCAACATGGCCCGAAGCTTCCCTGAGGCTGTGGAGCAGCCCACCCCAGCCCAGAAACTCACCTGGCCTTGGCGGTAAGTTTAAATGTTGTGGGACCTGAAGAACAACAGTCCCTTTGTTGTTCCAGGGGCCTCCAGCTGGCAGGACAGGGTGTAGCTGCAGGACAGAGGGCCACCTGTGAGCGCCTGGAGCCACCTGTCAGGAGGCCCTTCTCCCACAGCCTGCCTCAGCTGGAGCGCACACCTGATTCCTGCCCGGCCTCACCTCTCCTCCTCAACCAGAGGCTCCACCTGAAGTGCTCCTCGGGCTCCAGGCCATACAGCGTGGCCACCTGCTTGTGAATCAGGATCTCCTGTAGGATGGAAGCTTCCTGGGGCAGAGGAAGGGACAGAATGCAGACAAGGAGGGGCATGAGGCGCAGGGCAGGGGGATGGCCCCGGATCTTTGCTCACGTGGGAACCCGCCTTCCCTCCGATGCCGTCCAGCCCTGCCTGTTCCCACTGTTGGGTCTCTAGCTGCCCCTCCAGGAAGGTGGCCTTGATGGCACTCCCATCCCCCACCCGACAAAGCCTTGAGTGTCCTCAGCTCTGGGTGTGTTAACTTTTTCAAGACATGTGAGACCCAGGGGTTGGGCCAGACAGGGTCCTCCCCAGGGGTCTGCCACCACCCCTCACTTTCTGTGGCAGGGTGCTACAGTAGCTCAACTCTCTCTCATCCCATCACCCTGGAAGGCAGCAACCCAAGTGCATCAGAAACAGGCCCCCGAGCCCAGAACAAGGCCCAAACCTCCCCACCCTTTCTCAAGTCAGAGGACCGCTGGGCCCTCCAAGCAGCAGGCCTGCCCAGCGCCCAGACCTAGGCCAGGATCTGGGGTACTGAGAAGGAGGGACTGGACTGGGGAGCTGAGGCCAAGCTTCCCGTGCAACTCTCTCTGATGACACAGGGGGACTGAGGCTGCAGGTGGGAGGGCGCCGCCAGCCCCCTCATGTGCTTCCTGCCCTGAAGGAGCAGCATCCCCCCCCGGGCGGGGCCTGAGGGGGGCCACTCCTGCTCAGAGGCTGCCCCTGGAGCCCTCGGACCCACCTGCCCTGGGGCCAGGACCGGGGCTTAGCTGGGTCCTTCTGGCAGTCCTCTCCAAGGAGCCCAGCTCCTGGGATGGAGGGGAGACTCTCAGGAGTGGGGGTGGCCCGGCGCTGAGAGCTCTGGCTCACTGGGGGCTCTCACGGGGGTCCTTGGGCCAATGGTCGGCTGCCCTGAGACGCTTCCTCACTTGCAGAGTGTCAAGGGCGCTCCCTCTGCCTCCCAGGGTGCCCTGAGCACTCATTGTCACCTGGCTATCACCACAGACCCCCTCACATGACCAGTTGGGATGGGCACAAAGCTGAAGCCCATCTGTGCTCCCTGGACCCTGCTCACCTGGGAGGCCTGCTCCCCAGGGTGACAACCCTCCATACTCCAGATGAGGAGCCCAAGGCCACAAAGGGGCTGTGACAGGCTCCGGGGCCCCAGAAGAGAGGCCAACCTCGCTCAGCCATGGGCCCCAACCCCACTGCTGACCCCACACCAGCCCCAGCCCTGACCACAGCCTGTCCTCTGGGTCCTCACTGGATGTCAGGCCCCCAGTAAAATGGAGCCAGGGAGGGAGACAAACGAGACACTTGGGGGCCAGGGGGAGCCTACTTTCCCCATCAGCTGACCCCTCTCACCACACACACCTTGAATCAGCCCCAAGGCTGGGCCACACCACGTCAGAGGACTTCGTCCAAGGACCCCCTCCTTCTAGACCTCTAGCTCCATTTACCTCGAGGAGCCACTTCCAGTTAAGCCACTTGTCCTCCTTTATAAGCCTTTTATGCATCCCGGAGCTCTTCCTGAGGGGAGGAGAGAGGAGGCAGGCATGTGGCCAACAGGTGGAGAGTTTGGGGGCATCAGACCCCTTTTCCTGGGGATCCCAGAAGATCAACTAGCCTACATGAGGCTTTCCACCATGGCCCTGAGCCCTGCGGAATCTGTGGCCTGGAGAGGAGGTTGCATGTTTCCACCTGGAGCCTCCATTCCCAGTTCTCCTGGGGGCAGATCAGCTTTGGAACAGGTCACTGTCCTTGGGGCAGAGACCTCCTGCTGCAATGATGAAAATCTCCAATTGGCTTCAACCCACACCTGACAAAGAAAACCGATTCCTAAGGGGGAACCGCTGGCCTAACTCATGGGGGGCTCTGAGAGCCTGCCATCCAGGTAATCCTCTGTCCCTAGTATCTGCTGCCTCCCAGGAATCCCAGCCAACTGAGGGGGCACTGCCAGACCTAGGGGTGGTGTCTCTGGTCCACTCAGGTGCCCTGGTCCCAGGGACAGGACTACCCACCAGGAAACACGTCCCCAGGTGCATTTCAGATGACCTACAGCAGGACTCTGCAGGGCCAAGAGAACAGCATGGAGGGATGCAAAGCTCTTGAGGTCCAGACACTCCTGGGAGGGAAGCAGAGCTTAGAGCATGGCCTGCTTCTCTGCTTCTGTCCCCCCGTGAACTCCTGTCTTTAAGGAGACAGACACCCAGGGAGCCCAGCACACCCAGTACCTTGTGAGCAGCCCTCCTGCGTGGAGGATTATAGCTCAACCCAAGGAAGGGGCCAGGTATGGTTGTCCCACCCCTGGGGCCTGCGAGTCCAGGTCATCACACCTCTGGCAGGAGTGATCCAGGGACCGTGTAGGGTCAGACCAAAGGCATCCATCCTGAGAGATGGCCAAGGAGAGGAGCAGTCCCAAGGTGTCAGGATGGGCCCCAGGGGCCCTCCCATGGCACACCTTGGCCACCCGGATCTGGAACTCCACCACTCAGGCCCTGTCCCATGCCATCATGCTTGGGGCCCCGAGGCAGGAGGAGGTGACCAAGTTAGCCATGTTATCAGATTGTCTGATGATCATCTTCTGGATAGTGGGGGCCAGGTGCTCAGTGTTTCCCTTATGTGGCTGGCACCAGCAGTAGGCCATGCAGATGGTGGCTGCCACCTCGGTGAACAGCTCCTGGGGATGGCAAGGTGGGGGGTCATTCAGCTGTGCCCACAGTGCCCCTGGAGCCAGGCAGTCACCGGTCAGAGCTAGAGCCCAGGCAGCTGAGGACGTGGTGAGCCTGTGGCAATCCAGGCTTCGGACCCCGTCCACTAAGGCACCCAGGACCGGGTGAACAGGACCCCACAGAGGTGGGGAAGAAGAGGGGCTTTGCTAGCAGGCATCCTCACTCGCCTCTCCCTGCAGCCCAAGGCAGCTCACCCCTGCCCGTCCGGGGCATCTGCCTCCCATTCTGGATCCCACTCCCGATGCAGATGCAGTTTCCCCCAGAACAACTCCACCCAGGGCCTTTGTTGGTGTCTGTGTCTCCCATGCAGTCAGGTCCATAGCAGGGGCCTCTGAAGTGCGGAGGCTGTGGAAGCCTGCCAGGCCAATGGCCCAAGGACCCAAGGCCCTGGCAGCACCTCCCTGAGCACCCCTCCACTACCCTGCCCTCCCACCCCAGCCAGGCCCTGCCCACCTTCCCTCTGCTATTCCTCATTGGTCTGCAAGGATCTCTGAGTGCCAGCCCTACTCTTCCTATGGTCAGTTAAGGCTTGGGGGTGAGGAGAGTTTCTTAGGGCACATGGTAGGAAGCTGGGACATGGGTCCAGATCACAGGAGTCCACATCAGGGGACAGCAGGTCTGGGGCAGCCCATGACACAGGGAAGGCCCACCCAAACTTCGAGCCCACTTCACTCACGACATACATCAGGGCCAGCTGCTCAGCCACCAGGCGGTGGGGAGGAATGACAGGATGGTGGGTTCCTCCTCCCTTGGCATGACCCAAGTGCTTGGAGCACAGAGGCTGGTGGGCTCCAGGCCCGCCTCTGGCTCTGCTAGGCCTGGTGCCATTCTGGCAGGTGCCCCAGGCCCCAGGCCCGAGGGCTCATGGGGCTCCAGCTTGGGTCCTGGCACTGGGGCTGAAGCCACTGCTGGGACATCCTCTGGCTCTCTAGGGGCTGAAGCAGGTGATGCCGGCCGTAGCTGCAGCACAGGGGTCTCAAGTAGCTCCTGAGCTGGCTCTAGATACAGAATGGCCCTCCCTGTGTCTCTGGAGCCACATGCATCTGCCAACGTGGTTCTGGAGAAGGACATAGAGAAAGGGTCACCCTGGGACTGATTTCCACACCTTACCAGTGACAGGAGAGACCTCACTGCCTTGAAGGAAACCCCAGTCTGGGAAGCCCACCCTTGATGGTCCCCTGGCTGCATCCCTTCACCTTCCAGCTCTGCCACAGTGGGCCCCAGGTGCTCCTCCAGGTTGGATGAAAGCTGGCTGCCATGGAGGACACTGGGCACATACTCGGGCTCCCAGGCATGGCACTTAGCCCATCCCATCCGGGGGCTGGGGGAAGGCCTTGGGGTGGCAGGGCAAGAAGCCTGGTCTTTCCAGCCACACTACCCTCCCAGCCCACCTGTGTGTCAGCCTGGCCACTCTGCATTCCCATGCCTACCCAGGCAACTGCCCCTCCCCCTTCCTGACCCAGTGTGCCTGTCCTCAGACCCCATCTTTCCAATCCTCCCAAATACTAAGTGCCCCATCATCAGCCCGCCCATGGGAATCCAAAGATGAGGGACCTGCTGGGTTCTGCTGCGCTCCCCCTGCCCCAATCTCCAAACTCCTCCTCCTCCCATTCTGTGCAGACGGGCAGTGCCCCCTCTGGACCCAGTGAATGCTCACATTTTCAGTTCCTCTGGCCCCTCGTCATGCCCCGTTACATGAGGAGGCCGTGAGGGCATCGCCTGTGATGTTTCCTGGCCGTGACCTGCAGATGACGCCTGAAGTGACTGCCCAACTCCACCCGGGATGGGGTCCCAGTATTCTGTCTGCTTCCTTCCCTTGGTTATGCTAAGTGTCTCGGAAAGGGCTGCACCAGGTGGGTGCTTCATACCTATTGTTGCTGAAGGAAATCCTACCAGAACCTTTCCAGGCACCCCTCTGCTGCCCCCAGAGGTCCCTCATCTGCTTTCCATGTGCTTTTCCAAATTCAGCTAGGCTTCAGGCCACTGACTGGTGAGGCCAAACAATTTTCATTGGATACAGAGAAGTAAGCCCTGAAGTGGCCCAGCTTGGCCAGCAGTCCTTTCTGCAGTGCTCGGCACCAGGGGAGCCCCACTAAGGCTCCTCCCATGTTCCCCATGGGCACCCTAACAGGCTGATCACCAGCCACCCTGCCTGTCAGAGGAGCACACTGAGGCTCGACACATGGGACACTCAAGACACACAGCCGGCTGTGGGCAGAGGCCCGACTGTGCTAAGGAGGGCGTGGATGCTCACCGGGGGAGCCGCTGGCCCATGGTCGGCTGGTCAGTGTCCTCGGGAGGGAATATGAGCTCAGGAGTGCTCCGGCTGATGTTTCTAGGTGGATCCACTCGTGCCGTGCACATTCTCCACTTCTTCATCATACCTGTCTGGAGAGCCCTCTGCCTGCAGACCTTATTCCCATGGAAAGATGGAGAGGTGACTCATGTTCACACTGAGAGGGGCAGGGGGCATATAGTCAGTGGGAAACCCAGGAACCACTAGGACTAGGGAGGTTTGCAACTCACCCGAGAGCCCTCAGGCCCCTGGGATGCAAGCAAGGAGAGGGACGGGGTGCCCCCAGGGAACAAGGTTCCAGGCCCTCTGGAGGGGGACTGTCGGCTACTCTTCTGGGGAAGCCCTGGGAGGGCCCTGGCAGGTTGCCAGGCTTGGCATGGGGACCTGGGGGTAGACAGCCTGCCCCAGGTCCAGGGAGATAGAGTAGGTGAATCCATCCACCAGCTCCTCCACACTCCCCAGGGTGAAGCTCTGCAAAGCTGGCTTCTGGTAGCTGAGGAGGAGGCACCTGGGCTTCCTGGACCTCCCCGCAGGGGGTAATGTGGACCCCAAACTCTGTCCCTGAGATCAGGCACTCAGGGCCATCTGCATAGACATCCAGTCCCTGAGGGAAGGAAAGGGCACCCGCCCCCCCCGTCCCCCAGGCTCAGGATTAACATGTGGGTGGAAGTACCTGGTCCCAACACTCACCTCTACATCCTGCCAGCTGAGACCAGGGCTGTGACATTGACCGAACCACCAGGTGGCCAACACCTCACAATATGCTGCCACCCAGGAACGGCCCCCCTCCTCCCCAGCCTTCAGTCCCACCCATGCCCCATGCCCACCACACACACACAGAATGGGCGGGGGGAAGGTCAGCCCGAGACGGGTCACACTTGCGGCCTGGCCCTGGAGTGGCCCGCTCTGAGTTGCCCTGTGTTACCTCGGGCAACACTGACAGAGGCATTGGAGGTGGTCACTGAGCCAGCACCCACAGCAATCAGGAAGACCGTCCCTCTTGGCTTTCCTGACTCCCAGGCCTTCTTAAGGCATAACACAACAGGACCACATACTGCTCTGTCGAGCGTCTCCAGTCAAGTGAGCAAGACTGGGGTCTGTGACCGGGAGCTGGATGCCGGGTCACAATTCAAGTTCTACTATGCCCACATCCCCCTCTGGGCTGCTGACTGCCCACCCTCCGGGCCCTTTCCATATATGACTACACAAATCTCCACCAGAGCCCTCCCCACGCTCTTTAGCAATATCACCAGGGTCCCAGCTCTGAGGAGACAAGAGCTGAGCTCAGACCTCTTTTCTCACCAGTTTCCTGTCCTGCTGAAGCCACAGTACCTCCCAGGAGCCGCCCAGTGTCCCAACCTGCACAGGGAGGATCATGCTAAACATTCCTTCCTTGGGACATCCTCAGGGATATATGGAAGACACCTCCAACTCCTGGGGGCTGGTGTCACGTGCGTCTGATGCACAGACTCAGAGATGGAAGGATGCCAACCAGGCTTGGCTTGGAGCATGGAACACCACGCAAGTCAGGCCCAGGTTCAGGCCTTGTGATCTCGGGCAAGTCACTCCCCCTCTACTCCATTTCCAGGTGTGCGCCTTGAAGGGGTGGCAATGACAGGAGATCCAGGTGTTGTCATCTACTGGCATCCACCTTCCAAAGGCCTCCTTTCTCTGAGAACCATAACTCAGTGCCTCCTGTTGGCGTATGTGGTGGGCAGCCTCTATGGCAAACCCAGTAATCCCTCCTCTTAGCACATTCCCCTGCAACCACCGTGTGGTTTAAACAGCACAGCCACATTTCACGAAAACCAGTCAGTTACTTCCCCACTTTTCATGCTCTCCGTCCAAAAGGATTCTGACTACACCCAGGGCAGTGAGCTTGGGAACCCATGTCAGCATGTATGTGTTGTGGCTTGTATGCACATAGTTTCTTTTTCAGACCTAAAGGAGTGGGGTTTGGATATACTGAGAAATTGGATATGTTCATCCATTGTGTTCATGGTGTGATGTATTTAGAGAGAAAATGAATGGTTAAGATCATAGAATAGGGAGTTACCAGCTGATGTTCAACTTCCAGCTTTAACCACTTAATAAGCATTTGACCATGGGTGAGTGACCTACCTTGTAAGTAAGTACCTCAGTTTCTCCACCTGTCCATTGGCCATCATCATAGATTCTTGATTACATGTGGTCACAGAGAGTATTGAAGGAACTACCCTTCGAAGGAGAATTGGAATACCTGGTGCATCACAAGTGCTTCATGCAGTTAGTATAAATCTATTGAATACTTCCTATGACCTATCTGTAAGCTCAAGAGGGCACAGAGCTAAGGGGTCAATGGCAGAATTTCCAGAACCTCCCACCTAACCTTACTCCATTTACAGATCAATTATGTCAATCAATGCAGACAGAGCCTTGCAGCCTCCAGGACAAGGGGTGGAAAGAAAATGGCCATTATCTCCTCCCCTCCATTCATGGTGTGTAACAGGTCTGGCATCTGCTAGGCACCAAAGACTTGTCCATGGAGTTCCTGCTAGAAGGGGTGGGCAGGGGAAGGAGAGCACCAGCCATGGCTGGAGCAAA
This sequence comes from Phataginus tricuspis, assembly GCA_029783875.1. Taxonomy (NCBI): domain Eukaryota; kingdom Metazoa; phylum Chordata; class Mammalia; order Pholidota; family Manidae; genus Phataginus; species Phataginus tricuspis. The sequence continues at coordinate 16,293,471 of JAQQAC010008719.1, forward strand.
CAGATGGTGCCTGGCTAGCAACTATAAGAAATAAACGCCTTTCTCCCTACCTACCCTTTCCCGTGACTGATTTTGCAGTTTCATAGGGGGACTTGCCCTGGCCTGGGAACATCCTTCCCTCTGGAGCTAAGTCTGGCATAGTTGGCAGGACGTGGTGAACCTGATATCGGTCCTCATGGGTGCTGTGTTTGGGTGATCTGCTCCTATAGATGGTGGGGAGATACTCTTAGTCCCCTAGAGATGGTGGGGATACATCTGGGGATGCCCCTAGGGGTGGTGGGGACTCACCTGGGGATTCCCCTGTGAATGGCAAGGATTCATCTGGAGATCCCCCAGTGGGGATGGTGGCTGTGGCAAAGTGCCATCAGGAGGAGTGGGCCCCTCCCCAGAATTTGGGGAAAATGGGGGTGCCGGAGGAAGTGGAGTTTGCCCTCTGTAAAATCGGGGACTCAGGAACTGAGTGGCCATGAGGTGGAAGGAAAAGTGGGCTGGTTTTTCTCACAGCATTAGAAAGGGTTACTAATGAGAGAAATGCCCTCCAGTGGCAAGTGTCCAGGAAGAGGAGTTGTGGGGTGGTCTGAAAAGGAAACAAAAGCTATTTAAAACTGAGGTCACACTGCTGAGAGACATGCTAGTGGCACTGGAGGGGGCAGCAGAAAAATGGGAGATGTGAGAGTCTGTGAAGGTGGTGAAGGAAGGTGTGATGCCTTCAGCCCCAGAGACAGTAGAGGAGACATCAGGGTAGGAGGAGCCAGGGACAATGAGGGGATGGGGCCGAGGACAGAACTGTTGCTGAGGCTGCCACCTGGGGCACGAGCCCCTCCCATATTGAAAGCCTGCCCAATTTTAGTTATGAAAATAAAGATGCAACAACCGCCGGTTCCTCACTGAGTGGAGCAGCCCCTACCCCAGGCTGTGGAGCACTCCATGCTCCACTCCTATACCCAGGCCGAGCTGGGAAATTTGAACACCCAGTTTCAGCAAAAGCCCTTGGAGCCTCTTCCTACATGGCTTTTGCATCTTTGGGGTTTAGGAGTAGAGGGCATTGTTCTATCTGGGTCAGAAATAAGTAAAGTGACTTCCCTGATGACTCACCCATCTCTGTGGCAGAGGATACAAAATGCCCAGCAGCCCCAGGGAATGATGTACTTCTGGACTGGCTGACTGCAGCCCTAAAGGCAGTTTGGCCTAATCAGGATGATTTACCATATTTCCCTGCTAGCTGGAAAACATATGCAGCTCTCCAGCAGGTTCTTTGGAAGCTGGGCATGAAAAATATCGTTTATAATATGGACAGACAGGGCCCCTATGAGTAGTTGTTCACCCCGGGGATGAGAAATCTGGTGCTCCATACAGCTCCTCCATCCTTCTTTGGGTCCCTAGTGACTATTCTTATTCCTCCATGTAGGAAAACCCAAAAGTCAGGTTACTCCTACTGCAGCATATCTGGGGGAGGCTGAAATAATAAGAGCTCAGAAGAAAATATGGTCTGTGGCTGAAAGAAGAGGTTTAAAGGGCCCAGTGAAGGTCTCAAGGACCCAGATTATGGGTTAATTTGATAAAGGCAGGGGCAGTGAAAGAAATACTCCATGGAGAGCCCAATAGAATCTTCCTAGAACTGTGGCACCAATTAAAGCCAAAGTAGTGGTTCAGGCTGCTGTGGTACAAGACATGGAAGCCAGAGTCAAAGCCTCACATCTGGCCCATATTCCTGCAGGACTTCCTGGGGAAAGTACTCAGACTCTGCCTGGGTCCCTGTCCCCACAGGAGGGTGATTAGGCTTTGCAGTTTGACTGAGGGAGGGTCAAGGCCCCGAACTTGGGAACGTGGTGAGGACTGGAGGCCACATATACAATTAGCAATTCATTGGTCCCTAGTGAATGAACAATGTGTTCTGGCACTAGTGCAGTCAATAGATGAATGTCCTCTGATTTATGGCAACCCTTGGTGGTTTCCTGGGACCCTCCCTGGAAAGATGTCTAAAGACAATTAGAGTGAAGAAAGCCCAAATTCCATTGGGAATGGGCTTTTACCCCCAAAGTGCACTGTGTATTTCTCCAATCCCTGAATATATTTTGGGTGTGGATATCGTGCAGGGCCTGTGGTTACAGACCACTATAGGGGAGTTCAGACTGAGGATATGTCTGATAAAGGCAGCTCGGAAGGGACATGCTAAGCACCTGCCTATGACTCTGCCTTTACCTTGGCAGGTGACAAATACTAAGCAGTATTTATTGCCAGGGGGCACAAAGAAATTGGAGAAACTCTACATGAGCTGGAAAAGATGGGCATCACGAAGCACACTCATAGTCCTTTTAATTCCCCCGTGTGACATGTCATCGTGTTGAGGGCCTTGCTGATGCTTTCTTCTCTATTGACATAACACATAGGAAAGTCAGGAACAGTTTTCCTTCACATGGGAAGGCTGGAAGAGGACGTTCACTGTCCATCTACAGGGATACCTCCATAGTCCTACCATTTGTCATGGACTTGTAGCCCAGGACTTGGCAGCATGGGAGAAACTGCCAACAGCGCACCTGTATTATTATTATTGATGACATTATGCTCACATGTGATTCTCTTCCAGATCTAAAACGAGCAGCACCTAGACTGCTGCAACTTCTACAGGAGAAAGGATGGGCTGTGAACAGTACCAAGGTTCAGGGACTTGGTTTGTCAGTAAAGTTCTTGGGGATTGTCTGAAGGTTAAGAGTAAGTTATCCCGAAGGCAGTCATACACAAGGTCCAGGCTTTCCCTACTCCTACTACTGTGGTAGCATCACAAGAGATTTTTTTTCTTTTGGCTACAGGAGAGTGTTTATCCCACACTTCTTAAAAGTTCTGAGGCCCTTATATCATATCAGGTGGGACTGGTATGAAACATGTGCATCTGCCTTTGCTGCTGCTAACTGAGCAGTCAAGGCTGTGCAGGCCTTGGGTGTAATGGACCCATTAAGGTCCTGTGAGCTAGATCTTCATGTAACTGAAGATGGTTGTGGGTGGGGCCTTTGGCAGAGGCCTGCCAACCTATTGCATTCGGTCACAACTATGGAAAGGACCAGAGGTCTAGTACACTTTGAAAGAGAAGCAACTGGCTGCTGTGTACCACGCCTTGACCATTACTGTAACAGCTCCCATGAAGGCAATCACCTATACAGTCACAGAGTCAGTGCAAGACTGGACCCAAAGACCAGAGTGGTGTGGCACAGACACCTGCACTGGCCAAATGTGGTGCATATTTACAGCAGTGTAGTGCCCTCTTCACTAGAACCTTATGTGAAGAACTCCAACACTTACTGGGACCAGTGATATACACCAGTATAAAGCAGAAAGAACTTGCATTATAGCCTTTAGTATCAGAGAGCCCTTATTGGGAGGAAAGAGCCCCTATTCCTGAAGAGGCTTGGTATACAGACAGCTCCAGTTATGGGCAGCCCCCAAAGCTTTCCATCCTGAGACAATATGACTGGAGGATGGGGAGGGGAAGAGAAGTCAATGGGCTGAGTTGTGGGCAGTATGGCTTGTGATCACCTAGGAGCCCTCCCCTATAGTTGCCCTCCAAGCTGGGCCATCTATCGGGGCTTGACCCTGTGGCCACTGATATGGTACCATGCCAAATGGATGGGTGGTCACTGGCCCCTTTGGGGGCAAGAGTTGTGGCAAGACCTATGGGCCTCTGATCAAACTAAGACAGTTACTGTATATCATGTGACTGACCATTTGCCTTTGGCATCCCCAGGGAATGATGAAGCAGACACATTGGCCCAGGTGCATTGGCTAGAAGGAAAGCCTGCCTCTGATGTAGCCCAAAGGTTACATCAATGTTTGTTACACATGGGGCAAGAGACAATGTGAGCTGTAGCCTGTCATGAATGATATGGAAGTTAGAGGTCAGAAACAGAAAGAAAAAAGGATCTCTCAGAATGACCGAATGATGAGACATGTTATCAATCTAAATGAAACAATATTCATATTTTAGGGGTACCAGAAGAAGAGGGAGACAAAGTGACAGAAAGATAGACTCTTTAAGGAAGTAATTGTTGAAAACTCCCCAATAGGGGAAGGAAATAGACACTCAGGTCATGGAAGCTCAGAGAGCCCCTAACAAAAGGAACCGGCAGTAGGACAACACCAAGACATATAATAACTAAAATAGCAAAGAGCAAGAACAAGGAGAGAGTAGGGAAAGCAGCCAGAGAAATAAAAAAGTTTACTTATAAAGGAAATCCCATCAGGCTGTGAGCAGACTTCTCAGCAGAAACTCTACAGGCCAGAAGGGAGTGGCAGGATATATTTAATGTACTGAAGCAGAAAGACCTCCAACCAAGAATCCTCTACCCAGCAAGAAGACCATTTAAATTTGAAGTAGGGATTAAACAATTTTCAGAAAAATGAAAGTTGAAGGAATTCACTACCCCTACCCAGAATTACAGGATATGTTATAGGAACTGCTGTAGATGGAGATGTCTTTGAGCCTAAATAGCTTTCCCCAGGGAAAACAAACCCACAATAAAGATGATAGACCAACTAATTACCAAGCAAGTATGAAATTAAAATATAAGAAGGAAAATTAACTATACACACAATCAGTCAAGGGATACCCAAAAAGTCCACATGATGACATCTAATATGAAAAATATAGAGGAGGAAGAGGAAGGAAAAAATTACCTTTAGATTGTTTGAAATAGAGAAATCAGCAATTTAAGATAGACTATTATGTAGTAAGAAAGCTATCCTTGAACCTTTGATAAGCACAAAACTAAAGCCTAAAATAGATACATACATACATACACACACACACACACACAAACGAAGTAAAAAGAGAAATTCAATTACAACACTAAAGAAAACCATCAATAACAACAGAAACATGTAAGAGAGGAAGAAAGCAACAGAGAGGTGCTAAAAAAAGAGCCAGAAAACAATTAATAAAATGGCAATAAGCACATATTTATCAGTAATCACCTTAAATGTAAATGGACTGAATGCAACCATCAAAAAGACATAGAGTGGTAGGATGTACAAATAAACAATACACACAAGAGACCCACTTCAGACCCAAAGACACTCATAGACTAAAAGTGAAGGGATGGAGGCATTTCAAGATGGCGGCATGAGAGGTGAGACAGAGAACTCTCCCAAAAGCACAGATAGGGTGAAAATATAGTTAATACAACTAACCCTAAAACAGCAACAGGAAAAAAGGCTGCACCAGACTGCATACACACCTCACGAACACAGCAGACCTCACAAAACAGGGTATGAAAGTCTTGATCCAGGGGGACCCAGGCCCTTCCCTCACCCCAGCTCACCGGCGGGGGTAAGAGAAATGGAGCAGGGAGGGTGTGGAAGCCTGAGACTGCTGAACACCTAGCCCTGGAGGTCTGCTTTGCAAGCAGAAACCTACACTGAGTAGTGTTCTGGAGGATAGGGAGCTGGGACAGGCGGAGTGCTTGAGAGACAGATTCCGGCCATTTGTGGAGGATGGGATCCACACCTAGCCACTCTGAGAAAAAGGAAAGGTGGGTGATCTGATAGGCTTCCTAGCAGCAAGAGGGCTGCTGAAGGGGTGGAGTTTGCATGGAGCTTGCTAAGCGGAAGAAGGGATAGGTGGATAACGTTGTCTGGGTGCACTCTGCCCAGCAGGTTGGGAACGTTGAGGAGCTTCAGGAGCTCCATCCCCCTGTCTGCCTACACAGCTCCGAGACCCTCAACTGTGAAATGCAGCCTGCTGCACCTTTCTCCTGGCCTGCCGGCACCTGCTCGCAAAGTAGCAGTCGCTGCATTGGTGTCAGGACAGCCGGAGGGGGGCACCACCTACAACAGCTAGAGACGCCAAGCACAGAGACTTACACCTGTGTGCTCGGGCTACTGGATCTGATACTGGAGACAGGCACTGCAGCCAGGAATCAGGAAACAGCTCTTTCCTCCCCCCAGGCACCAGCACCTCTCCCCTATGACCCCCAACCTCACTCTAGGGGCTGAGCACCTCCAGAGACTAGAACTTCTGGGCACTAGAGGGCACCACATAGAATTATGAAACATCAAAGGAACCTGGTTCAGACCAAAATCTCACAAACCCCAGAAAAAGGGCAAAATGAAACTGAACTCACCAATCTTCCTGAAAGAGAGTTCAAAATAAAAATTATAAACACGCTCATGGAGGTACAGAAAAATATTCAAGAACTTGGGCAAATTTCAGATGGAGATTCAATCATTAAGAAATTCCATATCTGAAATGAAACATACAATGGAGGAATTTTAAAGTAGATTAGATGTAGTAGAACAGACGGTAAATAGAACAGAAATTACAGAAGAGGAATACAAAGAAGCTGAGGCAGACAGAGAAAAAAGGATCTCTAAGAATGGAAGAATATTGAGAGAACTGTGTGAACAATCCAAACGAAACAATATTCGTATTGTAGGGGTACCAGAAGAAGAAGAGAGAGAAAAAGGTATAGAAAGGGTAATTGAGGAAGTAATTGCTGAAAACTTCTCCAATCTGGGGAAAGGGATAGTCTCTCAAGCCATGGAGATGCACAGATCTCCCAGCACAAGCCAAGGAAGATAATATCAAGACATATAATAATTAAAATGGCAAAGACCAAGGATAAAAACAGACTTTTAAAAGCAGCTAGAGAGAGGAATAAGATCACATACAAAGGTAAACCCTTCAGGCTATCCTCAGATTTCTCAACAGAAACCATACAGGCCAGAAGGGAGTGACATGATATATTTAATGCAATGAAGCAGAAGAGCCTTGAACCAAGAATACTCTACCCGGCAAGGTTATCATTTAAATTTGAAGGAGGAATTAAACAATGTGCAGATAAGCAAAAGCTGAGATAATTTACCTCCCACAAACCACACCTACAGTGCATTTTGGAGGGACTCGTACAGATGCAAGTATTCATAAGGCTAAATATATGTCACACAAGGGATAGACAAAGAGTACAGAATGTGATTTGTAACATACAAAGAATGGAGGAGGAAGAAAAAAGAGGGGAAAAAAAGAATCTTTAGGTTGTGTTTGTAATAGCATTCAAAGTGAGTTAAATTAGACCATTAGATAGTAAGGGAATTAGTCTTGAACCTTTGGTAACCATGAATCTAAAGCCTGCAATGGCAATAAGTATGTACCTATCAAAATTCAAAAATACATCGAAAAATCATCCATCATGATCAAGGAGGATTCATCCCAAGGATGCAAGGATGGTACAACATTTGAAAATCCATCAACATCATCCACTACATCAACAAAAAGAAGGACAAAAACCACATGATCATCTCCATAGATGCTGAAAAAGCATTTGACAAAATTCAACATCCATTCATGATAAAAACTCTCAACAAAATGGGTATAGAGGGCGAGTACCTCAACATAATAAAGGCCATATATGACAAACCCACAGCCAACATTATACTTAACAGTGAGAAGCTGAAAGCTTTTCGTTTAAGATTGGGAACAAGACAAGGATGCCCACTCTCCCCACTTTTATTCAACATAGTTCTAGAGGTCTGAGTAATGGCAATCAGACAACACAAAGAAATAAAAGGCATCCATATTGGTAAGGAAGAAGTCAAACTGTCCCTATCTGCAAATGACATGATATTGCACATAAAAAACCCTAAAGAATCCCTTCCAAAACTACTAGATCTAATATATGAATTCAGTAAAGTTGTGGGATACAAAATTAATACACAGAAGTCTGTTGCATTCCTAGACACCAATGATGAACTAGCAGAAAGAGAAATCAGGAAAACAATTCCATTTACAATTGCATCAAAAAGAATAAAATACCTAGAAATAAACCTAGCCAAGGAAGTAAAAGGCTTATACTCTGAAAACTACAAGACACTCATCAGAGATTTAAAGAAGATACCAATAAATAGAAACACATCCTGTGCTCATGGATAAGAAGAATTAATATTGTCAAAATGGCCATCATGCCTAAAGCAATCTACAGATTCAATGCAATCCCTATCAAAATACCAACAGCATTCTTCAATGAACTAGAGCAAATAGTTCTAAAATTCATATGGAACCACAAAAGATCCCAAATAGCCAAAACAATCCTGAGAAGGAAGAATAAAGCATGGGGAATTAAACTCCCTGACTTCAAGCTGCACTACAAAGCCACAGTAATCAAGACAATTTGGTATTGGCACAAGAACAGACCCATAGACCAATGGAATAGACTAGAGAGTCCAGATATAAACCCAAGCATATATGGTCAATTAATGTACAATAAAGGAGCCATGGATATACAATGGGGAAATGACAGCCTCTTCAACAGCTGGTGTTGGCAAAATTGGACAGCTACATGTAAGAGAATGAAACTGAATTATTGTCTAACCCCATACACAAAAGTAAACTCAAAATGGATCAAAGACCTGAATGTAACTCTTAGAAAAATAATAGGCAAAAATCTCTTGGACATAAACATGAGCAACCTCTTCATGAACATATCTCCCTGGGCAAGGGAAACAAAAGCAAATATGAACAAGTGGCACTATATCAAACTAAAAAGCTTCTTTACAGCAAAGGACACCATCAGTAGAACAAAAAGACATCCTACAGTTTGGGAGAATATATTCATAAATGACATATCAATAAGGGGTTGACATCCAAAATATATAAAGAGCTCATGCACCTTAAGAAACAAAAAGCAAATAATCCAATTAAGAAATGGGCAGAGGACATGAATAGACACTTCTCCAAAGAAGAAATTCAGATGGCCAACAGGCACATGAAAAGATGGTCAACATCCCTAGTCATCAGAGAAATGCAAATTAAAACCACACTGAGATATCACCTCACACCAGTAAAGATGGCCAACATGCAAAAGACAAACCACAACAAATGTTGGTGAGGATGTGGAGAAAGGGGAACCCTCCTACACTGCTGGTGGGAATGTAAAATAGTTCAACCACTGTGGAAAGCAGTATGGAGGTTCCTTAAAAAATTCAAAATAGAAATACCATTTGACCCAGGAATTCCTCTCCAAGGAATTTACCCTAAAAATCCAGCATAACAGTTTCAAAAAGACAGATGCACCCCTATGTTTATCACAGCACTGTTTACAATAGCCAAGAAATGGAAGCCATCTAAGTGTCCATCAGTAGATGAATGGATAGAGAAGATGTGGTACATAGACACAATGGAATATTATTCAGTCATAAAAAGAAAACAAATCCTACCATTTGCAACAACATGGATGGAGCTAGAGGGTATCACACTCAGTGAAATAAACCAGGTGGAGAAAGACAAGTATCAAATGATTTCACTCATCTGTGGAGTATAAGAACAAAGCAAAAACTGAAGGGACAAAACTCACAGAACCCAAAAATGGACTAACAGTTACCAAAGGGAAAGAGACTGGGGTGGGGTGGGTGGGAAGGGAGGGAGAAGGGGATTAAGGGCATTATGATTAGCACACATAATGTGGGGGGGGCATGGGGAAGGCAGTATAGCACAGAGAAGACAAGTAGTGACTCTATAGCATCTTACTATGATGATGGACAGTGACTGTAATGGGGTATGTGGTGGGGACTTGATAATGGGGGAATTTAGTAACCACAATATACTCATGTAAGTGTATATTAATGGCACCAAAAAACAAAAAAAAGACCATGTCTTCAGAGAAAGAGCCCGAGATACTGGCTGCCTGGGTTTTGGTTGGCCTTGAAGACCAGCTGCATTCTTGCACTAGAGTTTTGTGAGATAACCTTGCATTCTTATCATAAACTCCTTTTTTCTTCGAAACTATTACAGATGGGTTTCTTTTTCTTGCAACCAAAACATCTTAAATAAGATAGTATCTACTTTAATGTGGCTTTGAGGATTAAATAAAATAAAGTATTTCAAGCATCTAAATCAGTATCTCCAAAAATATTACTTTCTCCCTTCCAGCTGTAAAGAGCAAGCACCCTGTGTGCCCTGAGCATCAGACTTACCTGTTCTTTGTATTTCTTGTTAGGAATAACAAGCCCATTTCACTGCCATTCTCAACTCTCATTCCCTCCACACCATAGGCAACTTTCCAGTGTGCTTAATGTACATACTCCTATTTAAATGTGTTATTGGACTTTAAATGTGTATATGGAAAATAGTTATTACTACAAAGCTATTAAGTTACGGGTTTCATTCTGTGTCTTACTTTTTTCACTCAGCACTGTTTTTCATCTCCATCCTCATTGCTGGATGCTAATATTTAATGTTTCTTCACGTCAATGCCTAGCATTCCATGATGTGCACTCACCACATTGTACCTTTCCACTCCTCCAGGGATGAACATCCATTGTCTCCAATGCCATGCCACTACAAATAACCCTGTAATGAACATTCCCATTTTTGTCCCCTTCTGGACTTGTAAAGAATTTATTTTAGATTACTTCGGAGAAGAATTTCTGGGGTACAGGGTATGAATCTATTTAGTGGGTCCAAGTCATGCCAGATTGCTTTCCAGAAGTGATAGAACCAGTCTTGCAGCACAGCAAGATTCTATATTTCCACATCCCTGGCTTCATTTGTAATTATCTAGATTTCTAATTTTTGATGGTTTGAGAGGTATGAACAGATATCTCATTGTTAGTTTAATTTGCATTTGATTACTAATGATTTTGATCAAATTTCCACTTGCATATTAGCTTTTTCCTATTCTGTAAATTGCCTATTGATAACTTTTGCGTCTTTTTTTTCTGTTGGGTTGCTGTATTTTCCCTGTTCATTTGCAGGAATTCCATTTATATTCTAGGATAATATATCTCTGTCAATCTTAGACAAAGCAAGTATTTCCTTCATTTTGCCATCTGCCTGCTAACTTTGTCCATTATGCCCTTTATAGAATATAAATCTTTCATCGTTTAATAATCAGATTCCTCAGTTTTTGCCTATGGTTTGTGCTTTCAAAGTGTTTAAGAATGTGGACTATTCTCTTTGTTATGCCTACTCTCTGCCTGGCATCTCTAAATCTGAGTTCATTAGTGAGGTCCCTATAGTCATTCTATCCACTCCTCTTCATTGGACTACTAAGTAATTGCATTGACTGAACTGCATTCTTAAGAAAATCCCATCTTCCTTAAACTTTTCCATGGAGTCCCATAGAGTGTCAGGCATGAAAATCACATCTCTTAGCTATGTGAAGTCAGGCCTCCAGAGCCCCAGACACACCACCACATCTCTTTGGCTATCAGGAGGAACAAAAATGGCACAGTCACTTTCTCTGAAGATTTCCTTTGCTCCATTCCACGAATCAATTCCATCTTTGTGGGTCAGAATTAGATCCAGAATTGCATCTCTGCTCTGCCATCCTCTTCCTTATGAAGGATTACATTACATTAAATCGACACTCCCCTCCTGCTACTCTGACTTTCCTTTTATCATTTGCTCTTATTTTATTTCTACTTCCTTCCTTCCTTCCCTCCCTGCCCTTTTTTCTCCTCCTTTCCTTCCTGAATTCTGTAAATGCTGAGGGCAAGGGCTGACTTCCTGTAGATCACAGCAAAGAAGCTGCTTCTGTCCCGGAAGGGACATGAGTGTATGGTATGTGTAATATGACTGGTAATCCTTCCAGTGGCACCCAGTTCTGTTTCTTAGGAACAATGTACTGTACCTTTTTTCACTGCCATATTCATGGGATGGAATGCATGAGTTCCATCCTACCAAGTGTCTTTATATATGTGAGCTTTTATTTTTCTCATTGTACAAAATCTTAAGTTCTATTTTTATATTACCTATACTTTGTGTACCAGTGTAGAGGCCACATGTACTTTTTTTCCCAACCCCTTTCTACTTACCTTGTCCAGGAAATGCCTCCTCCGCTACTGCTTTCCTTCCAATGTCATATTAGATGTTCTCTCTAGAATGAAATCTTGTAGGTTTTTTCAGCATTGTTTTTTTTTACTTTTGTCCTCTCCATTGATATTCTCATCTCCACTCCCAGCCCACAGCACACACACCATTCCCATCTTAAAACCGAAGTGCTCTTAATTCAGCTGACAGTGCTCACAGAAAACAGATTTTCCCGTCAATCTTTTGAGAAGCACTCTGCCTCAATTTAAGCACGTATCATTTGCTCATTATTAGACTGTGAGCAACTTAAGGGCAGGGACCATGACTTCTCGGAGTCTGCCCCTGTGCCTGCCACCATCCATGAGACAGAATAGGCAATTGTTAAATACTTGCTGGCAGATTGACTTAGTCATGGTTCCCTTCTTGAATTCCCTTCTTGCATCATACTTTATTCACCTGCTCAAGGAATTCTGACTTCCCATTTTTATTCTCAAAGTACAAGCACTATAAGCTTCCTATAGCATACTGTAACCACTTATAGCAGAGTAAGTTGCAGTGCCATTTAATGGGAAAAACTACAACACTGATTTATAATTCAGACAAACAGGGTTCTAGTTCTATGTTGTCACTAACTATGCAACCTTGGGCATATCATCCCATCTGTTTTGTTAGTTATATGCAATGGCATAATATTCATTCACTGGAAAATCCTCTTAGAAGGAGACTATATTTTTCATAAAGTACTTGCAGTAGAAATAAGGTAAGTTTTCCCCACCCAGGGGACTAAATATGAGAGAAACTATTTTTCTAAAAATAAGAGAATTTGCTTGTTATATGGAGCAGGCAAGAGGAGGAAGAGCGCGCAGGAAGGATAAGGTGGAGGTGCCTGTGAAAGGCATGAACTCCCCAGTGGGAACTTTCTTTATGATCAGTCTCCGTCTATTTTTTTTTTTTTTTTTTACTCAAGTCTAAAGTATATACCTTTAGATGTCCAGTAGGGTTATATTTCTTATTGAAGCCACTGAAAAGGCTGTTGTATGTGTCAGAGTTGATAAGGAGTCAGACTGAAGCAGTTTGCATGGACTCGGGGGTGTGCATGCAGAGGGAAGCAAAAGCAAAATAAACCACAGAGCGTTACAAAAATGTTATAGAATGCTATGAAATTCCCAGATTTTGGAATTTGAATTTGGGCCAAATTTGATCAGATTCTAAGAGGCATGGTAATCTCTTCAGACATCTGAGTTATACATAAAATGGTTATATGATCATCACTAAGGTTTTTTCAACCATAACATTTTTGAAGATTCTAAGAGATGGTTATTTTCTTTTCAGCTCTAAAATCATGTAAGTTTTTCATTTATAGATTTAAGACTCAATGAAACACTTATTTTCTTCCTATTAGGAGAAAGGTCCTTTACTAGTGATTTCATCGATTTCTGACACACTTTTCCTTCACATTTTAATGTCTCTGAAGGGGGTACGCCTTGCAATTGATCATTGATCATCAATGTCAGCTGCCAATCACTGTCGACTGAGCAGCAAAGTCAGGACATAGTTATCATTCTTGCACATGCCTGGGCCTTGTTGTTATTCTAGGTAGCATGCCTAGAAATCTACGATCCCTTGATGTTTCAGTTAATTAACTATTTAAGGACAATTTAAGGGAATATTAGTCCTAGTTGTTGTCTGAACATCTTCCTTGAACATTTTCTGGCAAGGTCAAAAAAGTCCCCACTGCAGAACTTGCAGAATTAGGTGTGTGGCCTGGAAGAAATTCCCACAGACAGCAGTGAAGCTCTTTTTAAGAAATGCTGCTTCACTAACACTCAAAATGACCCAAAAAAACATAAAAACATGGTAACATAACATCAACAACTTTGAGTCAAAAACTAACTCAGAAATGTTAGATTGTGTAAGAATACCGCAATGACTTTCAGCTATATTTGTGTGCATTGTAGTCATACAAAAATGTTCTATTTCTAAATAAGTCTAAATGATCTCTTTAGCTGAGTGAAATTTTAAAATATAAGTGATAAGAAAGAATAGTGACTATTTAATTGGCAGTATTTTTTCTTTCTTAATAGTACCTAAAATAATGACCTGCCACACAGTAGATGAGGCTTACAATCACTAAAATAATGTATTTCAGAGACTATAAAAATGAGGAAGCAGTTTCAGATCTCAAGATATTCATAATCTGTGAGGGGGAATAACAAGCACATAAAGAATAACAGAGGCAAGGAAAAAAATATTAGTTGTCCTCAAAAGAAATACAAACAAAAATATTTGGACCTTTAAAGGAGAACAAGATCACATTAGGAAAGGCTTCATGAAAGAAGTAGCATTTGAGAAGGGCCTTGAAGAACTGGTAGGATTCCAACTGGCAGAGATGGAATGAAGTGTAAGGAGTAAAGAGAATGGGCAAGGAACGAGATGTAAGAAAACAGGCATTTCTGGGGAATGGTGAATAGCATATTCTAACTATAGGGTTTGTTAACCTTTTTGTCTTTATAGGCCCCTTTAAGAATTCAGTGAATGTTATGAACCCAATTCCTAGAAATAAAAGCACAAATTTATAATGAATTTTTTGCATACTATTTCTGGGAACTTCCCACTTAAAGGTAGCATAAGAGAGGAAAAGGAAAAAGCAGCTTTGCTGGATGCCCATGGAAGCTGGTGCAGATGACCCAGGCTGCAGAAGTCCCTTTTCTGGAGGAGATGTTTTCAGCTGACTGTACTTGGGAAGAATGACTAAGATAAATGGACTGTTGGGGGTTCTCACGCAGTCCACTCATCCACAGAGCTGGGATACCCTTGGGAATCATTTCCAGCTGACTGGATGATATGGGCTTCCAAATGATGGGACAGTGGCTAGAAAAAGTACCTGGAAATGAAATGTAAGGGTAAAAAGTATGACAGGGCCTTACTGGGGGGGACCAGATTCCCCCCCAACCACTGGATTTTATTCTTCATTTTCATGTAACGGGGACATGATGTAGATATCTGAGGAAAATGAATGTTCAGAGCTGTGGTTTAGGAAGATTAATCTTCAGGATTTTAGATGTGTGAGAGGCTAGGGGAGACCAGTTAGGAGTTTATTGCAGTTAGTGTTTATATTCTTCAGGCACATTCTATTTGCTATTTGCTCAGCTTCCCCTTCTGTCTCGTCACCCCTTATTTGGCTGGGGGCCAGGCCTTTACTAAGCGTCTGGCAGGACTTACTGAAGTAAAAGTCAATTCATCATGAGGGTCCCCTTGTAATGTCCCTATTCCTCGCCAGGTGGCACCATTACAGCATCACAGCATTACAGCATACAAAGCAGCCTTCCTGTGTAAGTACAGTGCTTCCAAGCAGAAAGGCTGTGTTTCTCCGAGGGAATTCACGTTCTGGTGACAATCTAGAAAAGGGGGGACAGGAGGGCAGCTGGGATAAAAGAAAGATTCATGAATACTCCTTTTGTATTTATCATTTCTTACAGAGTACCTTGACTGAATTTCTACTAGGCATGTAGTTGAGGAGAGATGCTTAGGAAAACTCTTTTCAAAGATGTAAGCAGTTTTCCTGTCTTAAAAATAGTATAAACTTAAATATATTTGAGAAATAACTGCTCCTTAGTTGTGGGGAAACTTCTAGGTGGGCCTTTGCATTACATACATGAAGAGGGGACAATACCCTGTGCTGGTGTGGTTACATGAAACTGCATATTTATGTAGGAGCTTAGTTGCATCTCTTAGAGAAATAACTATTTCTCTAGAAAAAATGTTAGAGGTACCAGGCTAAAGTTGCTTATTTCTATGAAGGTGTATGTATTTTCACTTTGAGATTAAGAGCTACCCCTGAGAGATTTCTCTTAGACTGCTGAGAGGCAAGCCTGCAGGAAACCGAGAGCTGGGTAAATCAGACGCAGTACTGTGTTACATAAAGTGCAGCCCAGACTTGTGGAGGGAACCCTCTCACCTCTACACACCAGCAGTGCCCCGGCAAACTCCAAGTACTAGAATACTTGGAAGTAATGAGAAACAGGATTTTTAGCACATTCCAGTGGTTCTCAATATAATTTGAATTTTTTAAGTAATCAGATTTATGTGAAGATTTCAGTTCAGTGTAGGAAATACTCTGGAGGCCCCTGAAGGCAAGGGTATATTGCCTACTCCATACAGTCCCAGCTCAAGCACAGTCATTTCTTCTTTGGTAGTTTTCAAGTTAAAAAGTGTCATTACCCTTTAGCTCAGTGATTTTTTTTTTTTTTTTTTTTTTACCTAATTCCTACCTTTAAATATTCAGTTGAAATAATGGAGCCTCTCTCTGGAGAATTTACATGATTCTGCATTTAATTTCATGGGGCCATGGTCTCCCAAAGTTCAGTAGTGACCTTGTCATGAGTCCCATGTTAGGAATCTCGCCTGAAACTCTCTCATCAGGAGCATCGGAAAGGAGAAACAGAAGAGCGGAGTAGGGTGGGAGGAAGAAGCTGTGTCGGCGCCCTGTGAGATGCTGGTGCAAGTGCTCCTTCTGGGGCAGTTTGGGCTTTCTTGATGTGGGAGCAATAGCTAGAGAACTTGGAGGAGGCGCTAGGCTGAGAAACTCATGGCATATTTAGGACAGTGAGCATAAGGAGGAGAACCGAAATGCAGTTAAGGGTGAAAGGGCTCAACCACACCTTTCTGTCAACCAGACCATTATGTCAATGGGATTCATGTCAGATTGCAGAATCTGAGTTACAGGTAATAGGAAAGAGACACAAGAAAGGAGGTGGATCAGGGAATATCTGGGAGCATTGGCTTCTTCCTCTCAAGGAGCAGGTCCAGAAGGCCATTTTCTTCGTGCCACTATTGTATTACCATCCACTGGACTCAGAAAGGTCACTAAGCAAAATTGAACTGCAATTTCCTGTTCAAGTTGAGAAGACAAAAAGTGACTAACAGCATTTTTTTCAGAACTCTTAGACTTTTGATCAGGGACAAAGGGATCTCCTTCCCTGAAGACCCAAACAATAGAGCAGTTAGCAGAGGCGTTCAGATATAAGGCTCTTTAAGTCAGAAGACCGGGGTCTAAGTCCTGACTCTGCCAAGTACTAGCTGCGTGACCTTGAGCAAATCTTTGAGTTTGTGGAACTGTTAGGTGAAAATAATAGTTCCTACTTCATACAATTGTTGGGAGGTAAAATTGGACACAGTGTCTGACACCCCATCTGTGCCTAGTGACAGCTGTTGTTACTGGTGCTGAATGCTGGAACTGGCAGAGGAGCCTATTACCCACCCTCAGGGGCACTTCCCCATTAATATACTGTCACTGCCCTCTCTGGGGCCCCAGAACACATTCACCAACCACTGCACACCCAAGGCTTCCTCTGGTCATCCTAGATGCACAGGGCTGGCCCCCAAGGCCTTTTCGGCCCATAGCTGCATGACATTTATGACAAAAATGTCATTGCTCCCACATCAAGAAAAACTGTATGACATTTATGTCATCTTGGGAATCTCATCATCCCCCTTGACTTGACTATCCTGATAAGAGTTCTTTAGATAGGGAAGGACTATTCAAAAAGAAAGCTCCTAATCCTCCTAGTTCTGTTTTCCCAGCGGTGTCAGTCACCACCACCACCACCCCTCCCCCATCCCCATCTCAAGAGAACTGTAAGAAAAAAAACCTTTGCACAAGATGTCCTAAGGGTCTTAGATATTTTTCTCCCTGACAACTTCTTGTCCCCATTTTACACATGCAGAAACTAAGTCTCAAGCAGGAAATCAAGCCTCAGGCATTGCTGGACTGTGCTTCAAGCCCAGATCTGTGACTCCGGTGCTTTTTCCAGCTCCCCACTGCACACACACAGCACCCCAACTCATTCTTCTCCCAAATCCATTTGGGGCAGCCTCGGGAAATCTCCAGTGCTGGGGAGCAGAACAGAGCTGCTGTCAGTCTGAGCTCCACGGGGAACTCCTTACCAGCATTCTCCACTAGGGCTTGAGGCAGTTACTGTGGTTTCTTTGTGATGTGTCACTCTGTTCCCAGAGATCCCAGGCAATCCCTCCTGAACAGCGCTCCCTCTCAAGCCCTCCCTTGGAACCAGTGTCATGCCTGTCATTCCAGGACTTAGATTCGGCAATCATCTCCCGAGGCCAAGTGTCTCCCTGAAAAGAAGTCTCTTGCACATCTGGAGTTGTGGCTACTAAAAACCCTTGTTAGTTCGGGGATCATAGCACTACCCTCTACTTCACCAGTCCAGCTTGAGGTCCAGGTCTAGGAACAGCTGGGAAAGAAACAGGTAGAACTGGCAGTGCGTGTCCCAACCAGGACAGGGATGGTCAACTCATTAGAGCTGGAGGCAAGGAGAGAGGAGGTTAGGTATGGTCCCTGCAGTTCCCACTAAGCCCTGATCTGTGCAGCAGGCCCAGAAGCCCCACCCAGCCATCCCACTAGTACCACTCAGCAAGGAGGGGAGATGACACCTCTTTATTAAGGTTAACACCAAGGAAAGCATTAAGAAGGAGTACACAGAGGAAGAGGAAGGGCACACAAAGTCACAACTCGAGTTGGGAGGGAGGCATATTATTTAGCAACCTCAGGACAGCCACATGCTCCATGCCCTGGTTGTGGGGGAAAAGAGGAAAGGAGAGGGGAAAGCGCCATGATAGCCTAGAACTCTCAGAAGGATCTGAAGCCCCCTAAACCTAACACCAGAGCCACAAGCCCTGCCCCTCAGGGCTCACACACTACTACACAAGTTGGCACACATAACACACACAAGCCGTTATGGAGGCAACACCGAGAGGCAGCAGGTAGGGACATTTCGACAGGAAAAGGAACTGAAGTTAAGCAGGTGTAGCCAGGAGAGAGAAATTTTTGGCTGCGGCCCCCAAGAGTCCCTCAGATGTCCCCTATATCTGAAGGACGGCGGCTGAGCACCCTCCAAGTCTCTGCCTGTGAACTGGGCTCTTTGTTTTCTAAGCCCCAGCGAGTGGATAAAAGCAATCCCATATGAAATGATGACCAGGCAGAATACGCTCGCATGCAAAATCCTAAAGGCTGAGCTATTATGTCTTCATGCACATTCACAGCCAGCTCCTCCCTGTCCAGGGGCCCTTGGAACCCCCATTCACACCGATTCTAGGGCTGCAGTTCCCTCCTCAAGCTTCCTTTACCAATCAGCAGCCGCAGAGATCTGTGAGAGGGAGAGGCTTCTGCAGAGCGCTCAGTATCTTGGATTTCAGCAGAAGGGTAAATTTTCTGTTGCCAAGAACAGAATACCCCCAAATTCCTTAATTTCTAGGTAAACCGTTAAAGAGTATTTGCCATAGTCCTAGGTTAGTCCTTTGTCAGAATAGAAAAAGCAGAATTTTATTTACACAAGTCAGGGGTTCTCCTGTTGCCTGGGGAGGGAAAAATGGGCAGGATAGGGGACGGACGGCAGTCCAGAGATGGGCGCTTCCTCTCCCCGGAACCTCACCTTTCCGCAGTTTGCTACATCTCCCCTGGTTAGGCAGAAAGAATTCGTGATGCTCCCAAAGTCCTTCATCCGGTAAGTCCTTCCTCCAGGGAGTCTCTCTGCCTGACCCACAAGAGCAGTAGGCTGAGCGCAGCATGCTGCACCGCGCCGTTCCAGTCCCTCGCGTCATGCGCCTGGAAACCCAAAGCCAGCCCGGGTCAGTCATGCCTCTTCGGAGTCCCCTCACAGAGAGGCCTCGCCCTCCAGCTGCAGCAGAGTGATGTCGGGCAGATCCAGGGGCTCCACAAGTGGCCCGTCCCCCGCCAGGAGACCAGCACAGGGGCTCTCCGGGCGCTCGCAGTGACTAGTGGGTGTGGCAGAGTTAGGCATCTCCTTCCCCTCATCGTCGTCCTCCTCGTCCTCAGGATCGCGACCCAGCAAACCGCTGTCCCCGATCCCAGGAGAAGGGGTTTCGGGCTCTTGGGGGGCGCCTGGGAGGCTCCCCTTGCCGCCGACCACGCCCAGGCCTCCCTGACGCGGCGCGGTGGTCATAATCTGGCACATGGAGACGATGGCCCGCTGGTTGGCGCACACGTCGTCCGAAAGCACCTGGATGTGGGAGGCCTGCTCATCCAGGGCCCCCCGCATGGCCCTCACGTCCTCAAACAGGGCCTGCAGCTGGGCTTTCAGGTGCTCCATCAGTTCCTTCATCCCGCCGTTGTACTCCCCGGAGAGCACGTCCCCCACGGCCGGCACGGTGGACACTTCCAGAGGTGCCGGCATGTCGCCGCCGTCCTTGGTCATGATCTCCAGCAAACCGTCCTCCATTGAATGGCAGCAGCCGGTCCGGTCCAGCCCGGCCTCCGGGTGAGGAAGGGGCCGAGAGGGGAGGGGGAAAAGGAAGCTCCTAAGAGCGGCGGGAGCCGACGAGAGGAGGCGAGTCCCCGGCGGAGGGCGCGGTCGGGATCGCGGAAGGCTGGGACCAGCCGGCGGGCCGAGGACCCGGCGAGAGTCCCGGCCGGCGTCTCTCGGCTCGCCGGGGGCAGAAACGCTTGCCCCGCCTCACGTCCGCAATCGCGCCCGGGTCCGCGCCGCCCCCGGGCCCCGCGCGCAGCGGTGCGCGCCGGAATCCTGGTCACAGAAGCGCTCGCGGAGGAAGGAGCCAGATCGAGGCCGCGGCCGGCAGCGGGTCCGGGTCGGGACTCCCCCAGGCCATTGACCGGCAGCGCCCGCGAGCGTGCCTAGGGCGGCAGGGGCGGGCCTCTCAGCCGCGGATGCCCCCGTTTCCAAGGCGACGTGCAGCACGTAGATGACGTATGTCTCCATGGCAACCAGGAAGTGGGGAAGAGCGAGGAGGCCCAGTGGGAAGCTACAGTGGGGCCCAGGCGTCGGGCTAGCGGGCGGGGAGTGGGGGCGCGGCGGGCAGGGACGCTGCGGCGGCTCCGCTGAGGCTGCGGAGAGGGTGGCTGCGGTGTTTAACAGCGAAGCGTGAGCGACGGTCCGTTGCGCAAACCCCCGGGCCCGGGAGAGGGCAGCCCTCCGCCAGTCCCGGCACCGGACTCTGCGCGCCACTGCGTGGGGGGCGTTTCCCGCCGGCAGCCTCTCCCCGGGGAGCGCGGTGGACCGGGCCTCGCTGCCGCGTCCTGCAGCCGGGCGCCGGGAAGCGGGCCGGTGCGGCCGCCGCTCGCGGTCGCAGACGGGGCCGGGGAGCAGCGCCCTGGAGCTGGCCCGCGACGCGGAGGCTGAAGGGGCTCCGCGCGCTTAGCCTCGCGTCGGCTTCTGCGGCCTGTCAGCCTTTCGCTGTAGACAGCACGGGAGCTGACAAAGGATGGGACTCCCTCCCGGCTGAGACCCCGCTGATCCTACCCAGGGCACGGGGAGTTTTCCCAGGACGGTGAGGCCACGTACTTAAGTTTGGGGAAGGAAAGCTTCCTAAGGACAAAGATTTCTATCTCCCCTGCGCCCTCCATCAGGGAATCCCCAGCACCTAAAATAGTGCCGGGCAAGAAGGAAGGAAATGCCTGGTACATTTGCTGAATGACTACTTTAACAAGAAGCAAGGCTTTACGTCCTATTCCCCCACCCACAACTCCCCAGTCCACACCTTCGTAGATTTTAGGAGACCTGAATTCGATTTTGTTTCTGCCACCTACCTATTCATTCAAAGACCTTGACTAAAGTCATTTTCCTAATGTGTTAGGGGTTGGACTGGACAATCTCTAGTACTGTTTCTAACCCTGAATAGCACTGTGCCTCAGCTCACAGATGAAAGGGTGAACTGTTGGCAGTGTGTGTGAGGAATGGACAGGGAAACTGTGCAGCCAATCCCCCCTCCGCAGGCCCAGTGCCGACGTAGGGACATACACTGAGTGTCTCAACCTTTGTGACAATTCCTTTTCCCTACTTGAGGGCTGCAGTCGCAGGGGATGAGGAAGAAGAAAAATCGAATTTAATGTAAGGACAAATGACCTCAGATTGGGAAGCAAACAATAACGACCTTCGTAGATTGGAAAAGCCAAAGGTCAGAAACCAAAAAAGTTCATGAGGAGAAAAGCCCAGGGAGGAGAAGCAAACTGCCACTTCAAAATGGGGAAGAACTGGGTATGGGTGTTTTGTTTACTAGGGGTTCAGTGAAGCAAATGAATTATCTTGGAATTTCTCTGGCTTCATACTCTAGTGATGAACAGTGGGGCTGAGGCAGAGAAACTGGTTTTGGGGGTGGGGGGGTGGGGGGGCACTAAAGACCTGTTTGACCTATGCCTGTCTTACTGCTATTAAAATAGAAATAAGTGAGGAAATTTTCTAAACAGCAGAATATTTAAGACAGTGTTGATATAACCAAGTATTCTGCCACCATAAAAAATGTGACTTCCCGAGGCTTGACTTGCAAGATGGCAGCATGAGAGATGAATCAGAGAGCTCCTCCCCAAACCCCAAATTGTACAAAAATATAGTTAATTAATACAACTAACCTTAAAACAGCAACAAGAAAGAAGGCTGAACCAGACTGCAAACAGACCTCACAAACAGAGCAGACCTCACGAAACAGGGTAAGTAGGAAAGCCATAATCCAGCGGGACCCAAGCCCTACCCCACCCCAGCTCACAGGCTGGAGGAAGAGAAACGGAGTGGGGGAGGGTGTGGAAGCCTGGAACTGCTGAACACCTAGCCCTGGAGATCTGCTTTGTGAGCACAATCCTATAGTGTCTGGTGCTCTGGATATTGGGGAACTCGGACAGGCAGAGTGCTTGAGAAATTGACATTCCGGCCTTTTGTGGAGGAGGGGATCTACACCCGGCCGCCACTCTGTGTCAGAGGAAAGGCAGGCAGTCTAAGAGGCTTCCTAGCAGCCAGACGGCTGCTGAACAGGCAGGGTTTGCACGGAGCTTGCTGTGCAGGAGAAGGGAGAGCTGGACAAGGTTGCCTGGGTGTGCTCTGCCCAGCTGGTTGGGAACTTTGGGGAGCTTCAGGTGCTCCATGTCCCTGGCTGCCTACTCAGCTCCGAGGCCCCCGCTGTGACACACAGCCTGCCAAAACTTCCTACTGGCCTGCAGGCACCTGCTCGCAAACCAGCAGTCACTACGCAGGCGTCAGGCCAGCCAGAGGGAGGCCACGCCTACAGCAGCTAGACACGCAAAGCACAGAAGTTTACACATGTGCGCTTGGTCCACTGGCTCTGACACTGGAGACGGGCACTGCAGATGGGAATCAGGAAACAGATCTTTCCCCCCGCTAGGCACCAAGCTCCACTCCCCTACAACCCCCAACCTCACTCTAGGGGCTGAGCAGCTCCAGACACTGGAGTTCCTGCACACTAATGGGCACCACACAGAAATATGAAATGAAAAAAGAACATGGTTCAGACCAAAATCTCACAAACACCAGAAAGAGGGCCAAATGAAACTGAACTCACCAATCTTCCTGAAAGAGAGTTCAAAATAAAAATTATAAACATGCTTTTGGAGGTACAGAAAAATATTCAATAACTCAGGAATGAATTTAAGACAGAGATTCAATCATTAAGAAATTCCATATCTGAAGTGAAACATACAATGGAGAGATTTAAAAGCAGATTAGATGTAGTAGAAGAGACAGTAAATGGAATAGAAATTAGAGAAGAGGAATACAAAGAAGCTGGGGCACAGAAAGAAAAAAGGATCGCTAAGAATGAAAGAATATTGAGAGAACTGTGTGACCAATCCAAACGCAACAATATTCGCATTACAGGTGCCAGAAGAAGAAGAGAGAGAAAAATGGATACAAAAGTGTCATTGAGGAGGTAATTGCTAAAAACTTCCCCAATCTGGGGAAGGAGATAGTGTCTCAAGCCATGGAGGTGCACAGATCTCCCAACACAAGGGACCCAAGGAAGACAACATCAAGACACATAATAATTAAAATGGAAAAGATCAAGGATAAAGACAGACTTTTAAAAGCAGCTAGAGAAAAAACATCACATACAAAAGAAAACCCATCAGGCTATCATCAGACTTCTCAAAAGAAACCTTACAGGCAAGAAGGGAGTAGCATGATATACTTAATGCAATAAAGCACAAGGTCCTTGAACCAAGAATACTTTACCCAGCAAGGTTATCATTTAAATTTGAAGGAGGGATTAAACAATTTTCAGATAAGCAAAAGCTGAGAGAATTTACCTCCCAAAAAACTTCTCTACAGTGCATTTTGGAGGGACTGCTATAGATGGAAGTATTCCTAAGGCTAAAATGATGTCACCCAAGGGAAGACAAAGAGTACAGAATATGATTCATAACATACAAAGAATGGAGGAGGAAGAAAAAGGAGGAAAAAAAAAGAACTTTTAGGTTCTGTTTGTAATAATATATGAAGTAAGTTAAATTAGACTGTTAGACAGTAAGGGAATTGCCCTTGAACCTTTGTAACCACGAATCTAAAGCCTGCAATGGCAATAAGTACGTACCTATCGATAATCACCCTAAATGTAAATGGTCTGAATGCACCAATCAAAAGACATAGAGTTACTGAATGGATTAAAACACAAGACCCATCTATATGCTGCCTACAAGAGACTCGCTTCAAACCCAAAGACATACACAGACTGAAAGTGAAGGGATGGAAAGAGATATTTCATGCAACTAATAGGGAGAAAAAAGCAGGAGTTGCAGTACTTGTATCAGACAAAATAGACTTCAAAACAAAGTCACAAGAGACAAAGAAAGACATTACATAATGATAAAAGAGTCACTACAACAAGAGGATATAACTATTATAAATATCTATGCACCCAAGACAGGATCACCTACATATGTGAAACAAATACTAACAGAATTAAAGGGGGAAATAGAATGCAATGCATTCATTTTAGGACACTTCAACACACCACTCACTCCAAAGGACAGATCAACCAGACAGAAAATAAGTAAAGAGACAGAGGCACTGAACAACATATTGGAACAGATGGACCTAATGGACATCTACAGGACACTCCAACCAAAAGCAACAGGATACACATTCTTCTCAAGTGCACATGTAACATTTTCAACAATTGATCATATTTTAGGCCACAAAAAGAACCTCAGTAAATTCAAAAAGATTGAAACTGTACCAACCAGCTTCTCAGATCACAAAGGTATGAAACTAGAAATAAATTACTCAAAGAAAACAAAAAAGCCCACAAACACATGGAGGCTTAATAACATGCTCCTAAATAATCAATGGATCAATGACAAAATAAAATCAGAGATCAAACAATATATTGACAATGACAATATATAGACAAATGACAACAATAATTCAACACCACAAAATCTGTGGGATGCAGCAAAGGACGTGTTAAGAGGGAAATATATTGCAATACAGGCCTACCTCAGGAAAGAAGAACAATTCCAAATGAACAGTCTAAAGTCACAATTAATGAAACTAGAAAAGGAGGAACAAATGAGGCCCAAAGTCACTAGAAAAATACAACCTTACAAGGCTGACCCAGGAAAAAACAGAAAATCTGAATAGACCAATGACCCACAAAGAAATTGAATTGGTAATCAAAAACTACATAAAAACAAAACTCCTGGACCAGATGGTTTCGCCGCTGAATTTTATCAAACATTTTGTGAAGACCTAATACCCATCCTCATTAAAGTTTTCCAAAAAGTAGAAAAGGAGGGAGTACTCCCAAACTCATTCTACGAGGCCAACATCACTCCAATACCAAAAACAGGCAAAGACACCACAAAAAAAGAAAATTACACACCAATATCCATGATGAACATAGATGCAAAAATACTCAACAAAATATTAGCAAACCGAATTCAAAAATATATCAAAAAGATCATCCATCATGATCAAGTAGGATTTATTCCAGGGATGCAAGGACGGTACAACATTCGAAAATCCATCCACATCATCCACCACATCAACAAAAAGAAGGACAAAAACCACATCATCATCTCCATAGATGCTGAAAAAATATTTGACAAAATTCAACATTCATTCATGATAAAAACTCTCAACAAAATGCGTATAGAGGGCAAGTAATCTCAACATAATAAAGGCCATATATGACAAACCCACAGCCAACATTATACTTAACAGCAAGAAGCTGAAAGTTTTTCCTTTAAGATCGGGAACAAGACAAGGATGCCCACTCTACCCACTTTTATTCAACATAGTTCTGGAGGTCCTAGCCATGACAATCAGACAACACAAAGAAATAAAAGGCATCCAAATTGGTAAGGAAGAACTCAAACTGTCCCTGTTTGCAGATGACATGATATTGTACATAAAAAACCCTAAAGAATCCACTCCAAAACTACTAGATCTAATATCTGAAATCAGCAAAGTTTAGGATGCAAAATTAATACACAGAAATCTGTTGCATTCCTATATACTAACAATGAACTAGTAGCAAAAGAAATCAAGAAAACAATCCCATTCACAGTCGCATCCAGACAAATAAAATACCTATGAATAAACCTAACCAAGGAAGTGAAAGACCTATACCCTGAAAACTACAAGACACTCTTAAGAGAAATTAAAGAGGACACTAATAAAAGGAAATTCATCCCATGCTCTTGGCTAGGAAGAATTAATATTGTCAAAATGGCCATCCTGCCTAAAGCAATGTACAGATTCAATGCAATCCCTATCAAAATACCTACAGCATTCTTCAGTGAACTAGAGCAAATAGTTCTAAAATTCATATGGAACAACAAAAACCCCCAAATAGCCAAAGCAATCCTGAGAAGGAAGAATAAAGCAGGGGGAATCATGATCCCTGACTTCAAGCTCTACTACAAAGCCACAGTAATCAGGACAATTTGGTACTGGCACAAGAACAGACCCATAGACCAGTGGAACAGAATAGAGAGCCCGATATAAACCCAAGCATATATGGTCAAATAATATATGATAAAGGAGCCATGGATATACAATGGCAAAATGACAGCCTCTTCAACAGCTCGTGTTGGCAAAACTGGACAGCTACATGTAAGAGAATGAAATTGGATTATTGTGTAACCCCATACAGAAAAGTAAATTCAAAATGGATCAAAGACCTGAATGTCAGTCATGAAACCATAAATCTCTTAGAAAAAATTATAGGCAAAAATCTCTTCAACAGAAACATGAGCAACTTCTTCATGAGCATATCTCCCTGGGCAAGGGAAATAAATGCAAAATTGAACAAGTGGGACTATATCAAACTAAAGAGCTTCTTTACAGCAAGGGATACCATCAGTAGAACAAAAAGACATCCTACAGTATGGGAGAGTATATTCATAAATGACATGACAGATCGATAAGGGGTTCACATCCAAATTATATAAAAGGCTCACACATCTCAACAAACAAAAAGCAAATAAGCCAATTAAAAAATGGGCAGAGGAGCTGAACAGGCACTTCTCCAAAGAAGAAATTCAGATGGCCAATAGGCACTTGAAAAGATGGTCAACATCCCTAATCATCAGAGAAATGCAAATTAAAACCACAATGAGATATCCCCTCATACCAGTTAGGGTGGCCAACATCCAAAAGACAAAACACAACAAATGTTGGTGAGGATGTGGAGAAAGGGGAACCCTCCTACACTGCTGGTGGGAATGTAAACTAGTTCAACCATTGTGGAAAGCAGTATGGAGGTTCCTCAAAAAACTAAAAATAGAAATACCATTTGACCCAGGAATTTACCCTAAGAATGCAGGAGCCCAGTTTGAAAAAGACATATGCACCCTTATGTTTATCACACACTATTTACAATAGCCAAGAAATGGAAACAACCTAAGTGCCCATCAGTAGATGAATGGATAAAGAAGATGTGGTACATATACACAATGGGATATTATTCAGCCAAAAGAAGAAAACAAATTCTTCCATTTGCAACAACATGGATGGAGCTAGAGGGCATTATGCTCAGTGAAATAAGCCAGGCAGAGAAAGACAAGTGTCAGATGATTTCACTCATCTATGGAGTATAAGAACAAAGAAAAGCTGAAGGAACAAAACAGCAGCAGACTCACAGAACCCAAGAACGGACTAACAGTTACCAAAGGGAAAGGGACTGGGGAAGAGGTGTGGGAAGGGAGGGATAAGGGGGAAAAATGACTATTACAATTAGCACATATAATGTAGCGCGGTGGGGGTGGGGTGGGGGGATACAGGGAAGGCAGTATAACAGAGAGAAGACAAGTGGTGATTCTGTAACATCCTACTATGCTGATGGACAGTGACTGCAATGAGGTATGTGGTGGGGCCTTGATAATAGGGGGAGTCTAGTAACCATAGTGTTGCTCATGTATTTGTATATTAATAATAGAAAAAATTTTTTTTAATGTCACTTCACAAAACAAATGTATGAACAAGTTAAAAACCCTGTAGCATTGTATTTTAGAAAACAAATGACTCAATCCTATTTGCTTGCTCATTCCTTCCTTCCTTCCTTCCTTCCATAACTGTGTGGCACTTTCACTTCAGCTATCACTCCTCCCTCAGCCATGTTCCCCATAGGTCACTCCTGAAGTTCAAGGAAGACAGAAATGCTTTTCCCAAAGCCCAGATGAAATGAGCTGGTTATACAAAAAGAACTTACCAACAGTACTACAGGAAAACTAAAACCAGAGACAAGACATAACAAAACATCCAAGCTTACACAGCATAAATTTCTGACCATACTACAGCAAGCATGTTCTTGGGGCTTACAAGTTCAACCCTGTTGTTCCATCCCCAGACAGCTCTGCCATAGCCAGAAAAGGCACAACTTTCAGGGCTTGTCGCCTCAGCCTGTTACTTCACATCTCTTAACCTAACTTCGCATGGATGATTTCATGTTGCCAGTTCCCTCACTCTTCAGGAGGGTCCCTACCTTCTACCTACAAGGACTGACCTTGTCCCCAGTATAGGGCCTTGCATCTTAGCCTTAACCTTACATTAAACACAGCTCCCAGACAGTAGGAGCTGGGTTATGCCAGCACACAAGGCCCTTTGCCACTATAGTTGAGGATACCACATATGCCAGGGCTTTCCACATAAGGTTACATCGTGCTGCCCAGAAGTGCTGGCATGAAGTCTGCTGATGGTATAGGGGTCTGAGCCTAGAGGGAGGGGGAGTTATTGAAGAAGCACAAAAGAACATGGGGAACAGGTGCCAGAATCCAGGATGTGGCCGATGCAGTCAAATTCCAGGTCAGACATTTGAGAGCCAAGGGTAGGTGGAAACTGGGAGAGTGAACCGGTAGCAGGACTCAGAAATATAGGAAGGAGACAATTGGTGCCGCAGATTCAGACCTGATTGTTTTAGGACTTCTGTGTGAAAATGAGACAAGGGAAAATAAGATAAGGGTCTAGTCTCAGAAAAATAAGGGAGACAGATGCAGAGAGTGCAGCATGGTGTCAGTCGGCCAGCTGGGCTACAGAGCTGGGCCACCAGCGCCCTAGGGGCTGTGAGGGGTCCATTCCCAAGAGAAAGGGGGCTGAATGGCTGCTCTGGCCATGCCACAAGAGTCTTGACACATAGCAAGTATGCCATACTGCAAGAAAAAATAACTCCCACACACTCCTCTTCTGCTTCCTGCCTTTATCTTACCCTCTGGGAATCACCGTAGCTGTTCCTTCCTTCATCCCGTTTCATCAGCTGATGGGGAGAAAAAACTCCAAACTGCACAGCTGTAGGTCCCCCTAAGATGCACCCAGTTCCAAGCATTGCACTCTTCCTAAAATTGTGGTCCTTGGTAGTCTCTGCCATTTTCCTCTCTCTGGTGTCTAATTTATCTCCAATCTCTATCTTACATGGCTGGTGTACTTTTTGCACTTATAAAGCCAACAGTCATGATGAGGATGCTTGCTTGACTCAGATGTGGAGTGGTGGTCAAAATCGAGGTACAGCTGGCTGCTGCACAGTAGGTCCACTACCCCAACAGCACTCCCCAAATGTAACTTCCATGGAGCTGAGTTGCCTTGTGCCCATCTCAGCAAGATACAACATTCAAAAGAAACACAGCCAATAGCCACAAAGGTTTAAAAAGCAATTTCGATTTTTGTTGTAGTCTCTGGGAAAACTCTTGTAGGGTTAACATTCTTAGCACAGAGCAAAGTATCTTAAACTTTTCTCCCCCTCCTTTTCTATTCATCTCGCACATCATGGCAGAGCTGCTGCTATTCTCTCTCCTTTCTCCCCAAACACCTCCAACCTTTCTCTCAAGGTGGCTCTGACTTTTCACTCCTCTGCTCCCTTCACTTCTTGGATGGTTTTTTTTTTTCTCTTCTGCAAAAAGGAACTCCTTGTCCTTGTCTTAGTTCTTTCCTTCTGTCCCTCATCCCCTAATCTGTACAGGACCAGGAACCCAGCTGTCAATGAGAGGGGTCTCCTTCCTGGAGGGTAAGAAAGACAGAATCCTCATCTTGTTGTGGATTTCGTCTGTCACATAGACTAAATTTTCTCAGCATGAGAGGGTTGTTTGCCCAGTGTTACAGCCGCCCTGCTGTGCTCACCCACTCTGTGTATGGAGAAATGGGCATGATAATGTGCAAGGACCCTTACAAGCCTCTGATTGGAAAGGGAGTCCAACTGCCCACAGACTAAAGAGTCTCTCCTGCCACAGACATGGCCGTGAGGTCACACACACACACACACACACACACACACACACACACACACACACACCTCACTTAGGGCCTGAGCTGAGCTGGACTTGCTGTTGCTTGCTCTGTGCCCTCAAACTATTTTTAGGGGTCTTAAAGGCAATTGCCCTTTCTTTCTCTTCCATTACTAACTTTGCTCAAGCAAGAACTCCAGGGGGATCTTCCATCTCCTCTTGCAATCTGGATTTCCACGGAAAAGAACATGTCAACCAATTAGACCTGCTTGCTGGTGTTCACCCTCTCTCCCCTTCCTGAGTTGCCCACTGCAGCAGGTTCTCTTGTGTCAACACTTGTCTGGCTTTTTTCCCTTCTCAGCGCATGTTCAGTCATTTATCCTGTGCCACTCTGACCTGACTAATTCCAGCCCAAGTGTAGCTGGCTAGCGGGCTGCTGATCCAGGCAGGCAGAGCTCTGGAGGCACCCACGACTCCTGGCGCAGGGCCTCATGCACCCTCCCTCCTCTCCATATATTTTCTGGCCCAAGACAGTGAAAACAGTTCAGGACCTAGTTTGGCCCCAAGTCAGAATCTTCATTAGGCATTGATAACATTGCACCACCTTAGAACACACAATTTCTGATGCCACGGGGCAATTTTTCTTTAAAAATTACCAGAGCTTCAGTCAATTTGGAGGAAATTATGTCCAAGTATCTGCATAGAGCCTGGTTTGTAGTATGTCTGCCACAGACTTCCCTCCCATATAAAGGAGTTTTGAGAAATTTAATGTTCCTCAATAATGACTTACTTCAACCTCTAGGCTTCTTCTCACCTGTCTTGCCTTGAGGAATTCTGTGGTTTTCTATCGTAGACAATTCATACAAAATTGTGTAGGTCCCACTCTTATTAACATATTTAGTTTGCTCTCTGCACACCTCTCAGAGCCCCTAAAAATAATATCGAAAGTGGTTTCTGCCACTTCACTTTTGCCATAAGGTAGTGCCCCAGGCCAGCAAGGCCCTGCAGTTCAGCAGCCGCTTCAGGGTGCTCCATGGCTCTATTCAACACCCAGACGGGGACCGCACCAGTCCTCTCGTGGTGTCATGGACAGGGTGCCCTGAATGTCAGCCACATCTTAAAAGCACCGCAGCAGAAGTGAGAAGGGCCCTGTCCCCAGCTTTTCCTCCCAACCCGGAGTACCCTGTTTTAAGGAGTTTTGCATTAAAACAACTCCATCTCCTCTGGTCAGCCACACCCTCACAGTGCATAAGCACAAAGCTGCTTCGTTTGTTTTCAAGTGCAAGGCCCCTCACGCTGGGTCTCCAGTCCTTTGCTTTATTCTTCTCCACCGCAGTCACCATCTGTTACACTGTGTTCACTTGCTTGTTTGTTTGGGGTGTAGGAGCCCTTAGGAAAGAGGTTTGGGTTTGTTTACTGCTGTGTCTCCAGCACCTAGGATAGTGCCTAGCATGTGGTAAGTGCTCAATAAATATTTGTTGAACAGATGAATGAAGCCTGAATCCATATCTAGAAAAAGAAACGTCTTCCTTGAGGCCATGTGGCCTGCAGAGCACCAGCTCTGCCTTATCTTAGCTGCTTAGCTTTCAAACTGTGGTGATCTATGGCCTAGGTCCGCACAGTTAAATGGCTCTCTTAGTGGCTTTTCTTGAACTAAGGGATACTTACAATAAGACATGGGAATCTCTTCCTCTTGCAAAACAGAAAAGTGCTTGCAGCTTTGAAATGAGACATCACCTACCTACCCACCTGAAACCCCAATGGCACATTCTACCACTACCCCATCAAAGTCTCAAAGACACTGAGGACACATTTTGGTCAGAACTCAAGAGCAATGGACTGCATGCTTTCCCTTCCCCTGCATGTTGTTTGAGAAAGAGATGATGCCGAGCCTGTATCCCCTTCCTGTCCATCAAGGAGAAGAACTCCTGACTACTCTTACTCTGCTAGAGACAGGCTGAAGAAAAGCTCCCTGTTGCTGTTGATAAGATTGGGATATCATGAATAGAAAGGTTACTATACTTTAAAACTTGTATTTCTGCTCCCTTTGAGTTCCTGAACTGGTAGATTAGTAATGAGGGTAATGACAGCCCAGGGAATATTTTACTGTGGTAAGAATGAGGCCTTTCTGTTCCTTGCTTTGCCTCCCCTACTTCTGTTCCGAAGCCAAACAAAAACAAATGGAAATTCTCCACATTGTTCAAATATATAACAAAGGAGATAAATATAAAGATCAGTCTTTCTCAGTAAAACCAAATAAAAACCACACATCAAACATGGATCAGAAAAACAATATTCCAGGAATTGAGGTTAGTCTCTGAACAGCCTTAGTGGGACAGTTTCAGTGAGCCCTTGCTCTGCTCAGCAGGTGTTGTCCAGGGCCCTAAGGAGCAGGGGACAATTTCATGTGACGCTTACGGTGATTGCCCAGATCAAATGTGTTAAACTGGGACTCAGTTCCCTTCAGAGGGTGTTCCTGAGTCACCCATCCAATCTATTCATCCCAGCTTTTCCATCACCATCACCCACCTGCTTCTAATTGCTTCTATTATTATTAAAAATCAACCTGACCTCTGGCATTAGTAGCTTCTGCTGCTCAGAAGAACAATGAGTACCACATAAGACACCTCCAGGGGGTGACTAATAATAAACTGCCCACCATTTCACATTATGAGAACATTAAGTCGCTGGTGTTTAAATTGTAATGAGGTCTATGGGACATAAGGCCTCTCTGCTTCATACTTGTGAATGTTTATTAGTGTTTCGGGGAACATTTTCTTCATAGAAAAGAATGATTATGGAGAAAGGTTCTAAAGAATTGTAGATGGAGCATGGAGATAATGTCAGGATGTAATTTGAGTCTAAGGTCTAATGGAAGAAAGGAAGTAATCAACAGAGATGGAGGAGAGAAGGAGAAGCCAGAAAGAATGTCTACATTTTTTACTCAAACCAGCACAGTGTATAGAGAGCAGCCCCATTCCCTGATTCCACTGTGAGGGCAAGAGGCAGAATGAAGCATTTAAGTCAGAATTTCCTAAAGGACTTCTTGGGAATGATGGGTGTGTGAGAGGAAGGCGTCTGAAGCTCCTTTCCAGGAGGACTTGAAAACCAGGGCGGTCTCACTTGTCGGAGTTAGCTACTTAGAAATAGATTTATTTACCTTTGTGGCCAGCTGTGTGGTATTTTGGCACCCTACTACCCATATTTTAACCACAAACTCAAAGTGGAAAGAGTCCTGAAGTGATTGTGTGTCTTTCAAATAGGAAGGTTGCTGTACCCTCATACCCACAGTACTTCTCTGCTCCATTTCCTCCTCCCCATTTCCCCAAGCAACACCCCACCTGGGGCCTATGTGATCTCCGGCCTGGAGGACTGCAGAGGTCTCTCAGCCTTTCCTCTGCCCCTCCTACTCTTTCTTCTCCTTGTGCAGCCATCTCCTCACAACAGTTAGGAAAATCTGCCTAAAAGTCAGATTTGAGCCTTTTTACAGCCCAGTTTAAAAAGTTCCGAGGCTTCCCATAGCTCCCAGTCTCATTTTTTTCTACCTTCTGCCTCGCTGTTTACCTTCCAGACACACAAATCTACCTGAAGATCCCATACTCCCCAGCACACTTCCCTGCCTCCATACCTTTATTCATGCTGTTCTCTATGTTTAAAATGCCCTTCCCACCTTTTTTTTCTTTGCTTTTCTTCTGGACCTTTATTAACACAAATACATACACATAAATAAGCATACACGTACAATTTAGTGAATAAAGGCAATAGATATAAAATCACTACCTGAGTCAAGAAGCAGTATTGCCACTGTCTCCCCTCCCTTCCCCAGAGGCCCCCACAGCTGCACGGAGTTGAAGTCTCCCTCCTGTGGGTAACCACTATCCTGAGGGTCATCGTAATGATTTTCTTGCTTTTCTTTATAGTTTATCACATATTTATACATTCCCAAAGAAGTAGTAAAATTTTGTCCATTTTGAACATTACATGGTAGGAATAACAATAAATTTATTCTTTTGAACTGTATATGATTGGAATCACACAATAGATCATTTTGTATCTTGCTTCTTTTTCACATTATATTTGTAAATATTATCAGTGTTTTGTTCACTTTCATTGTTCTGCTGCACCCGTTGTTTGAATCTGTCTACATTCTCCTGTGCATTCCACTCTTGATGGATATGTCAGTTGCTTTCAAACCTAGGCTATTACTAACTTGTCTCCTGGTGCAGAGAACAAAGTTTTTCTAAAGTTTATGCTTACAGGTGGGCTTGCTGAATCATAGGACATACTTATCTTCAGCTCTACTAGAAAATATCAAGTTGTTTTCAAAAGTGGTTGTGATGATTTACACTCCAACAGGGTAAAGGCTCTCATTACTCCATGTTCTTTCCAACACTTGGTATTGTCAGACTTTTAATTAATTTTTCTCTGATGTAATCCCAATTGATTAGAACAGTGCCCAACTCATAGTTAGCATGCATTAAATATTTTTTGAATAAATTAATGTCTTTATTTGCAAATAAGATAATTTTCTGGTTGTCTTTTCATTATTGATTAGTAGCTTAAACCCATTATCATTGGAGAACACTTCCTGATGAATATCAAGATTCCAAAATTTATAGAAGTTTGCCTAATAGACACGTTTTTATTCACAGTTGTTACATGTGTGCATCATGAAAGATTATGTGTTTTGCATTTGTCAGATGCAAGGTTCAGACATATCCACTAGTACAAATTTTTAAATAAATTTATAAACTTCATAAAATTTTCTCTATCCTAAGTGAGTTTTGTCTGTTTTATATTACAAATTACTTAAGAAAAGTTTATTCTAAGCTTCCAGTAGGTTTGTGATTTTATCATTCTGATGATTTTTTTTGTATTTGGTCATTTTTGCTTTACATATTCTAGTGCCGTGTTGTAAATGTGATTTGCATTTTTAAGCTGTTATATTTTGCTGGTGGATTGAATTACTTTCATTATTAGGTGGTTTTCTTGTAACTAATAATGCTGTTTTCCTTAAAGTCAATTTTAACTATAGCTGCCCCAGCTTTTTTTTGACTGGGGTGCATGATATATCCTTTTCCATTCCTCGACTATAAATTTTAAGTATATTTCTGATAGCGGATTGTCAGATTTTGGATTTTTTTCTTTTTATCCATTTTAGCAGGCTCTGTCTTTTTTCTAAAGCATTAGTCCAATTATATTTAATATTAATAAAATTATTATTTGTATTTAAACTGTATTTGTGGATTTATCTATTTCTTGTTTCTGTTCAATTTTGCTTCCTATATTTGGAAGCTCGTTTTTTGATGTTTAACAATTTAGTATAACCATGTCCTTTTGTTGAATTGACCATTTTATTCCTTTCTTCATTACTGGTAGTATTCATTGCTCTAGTATTTACTTAGTCTGATATTAATGAAACCATTTCAGTTTTTCTTTATTAATATTTGTGTGGTATATCTTGTCCATTTTTTTTCCTTTGTCATATCTGTGCCCTTATATTTAAAATGGGTTTCCTATAGACAGAATGTACTTGGGTCTTCCTTTTCATCCAGCCTACCATCTCTACCCTCTAACTGGGGTACTTATGAAAGACATTTAAATTTTGTTACAATTTAGATTCCCATTTATTACAAGTATTAATAAGATTGGATTTCCATCTATCATCTTGTGATCTGTTTTCTATTTGTCCCATCTGTTGTTTCTTTTTTCTTATTTCCATTCCAGTGTTTAGAATAATTAAAATAATAATTTTAAAATGATTCCTTTTTACCTCCGTTTTTGGCTTTTTAGCTCTTCGTCTTCCCTTTTTTCTTTTGTTTTGCTGCTGTTATTGCTCTAGAACAGTTCCTTCCAATAGAACTTTACACGGTGATAGAATTGTTCTCTGTCCGCACTGTCCGGATGGTAACCACTGGCCACGTATGGATATTGGCTACTTGAAGTGTGGCTAGATGAAAATCAGGGTGCTCAGAGGACGATAGCACTTTAGGTAAGGGACTTAATTCTTTTAATTGCAGAAAATACAAGTTTTGAGTCTTCTTGGACTCAAAATTCCAGCAAACCCACAGGTAAAATTCTGTAATGTGTGCCCCCCATTTTTTTCCAAACAGGTATCTTGTAAAGGCGATCTTGCCCTCAAATGCATAGCAATGCTTGCATGTAGTCCACATATAAACCTGAAGAATGTCCTTTTTTTATGTATACAGAGGTCTTCTAGCCGTCTGTATATAATATTCTCTTCACATTTCCCTTGACCAGAAGCCAAAATATATAAAGGCCTTTTCATTGTGACTTGAAATAGTTTTCATAGATGATGATATTGCCTGTCTTCCAAGCATCTGGCCCCTTGTAACTGTGTAATGTTCGGGGTTAAGAACAATCTACATAAGTGTCTAGTACTATACGTCATTAGCTTCACAGAGGTTGCTTGAGGCTCACTGAAGTCTTCTGTGTTTCCTCACTCAGAGAGTCATCCATAGCTTCAAATTATTTGGCTCATTAATATTCTTCAATGAGATTATTGCCTTTCTCAGAATACCTGTGGCTTGCAGATTTAATTTAAATTTAATTAAAACCTACATTTTTTAACTCGCCTGATTTTATATTTTTATTACTTTTACACTGAACTTATTTGCTTTATCCTATAATACGCATAGAACACTTTCATAAAATCACTGTCAGTACTAATAGTAAAATTACAGAATGAAGTTTAAGAGTTCTTTGCAGTTTGTCTTGTTCTTAGAATATGTCCCACTAAGATAGGACAAAGTCCTATACCCAAAAGTCATTTGAAATAAATCTTTCTTTTTGGTTATGTTACCAATATCATACACATTTAGGTTTATTTCATTTGTTTTCAATTTTAAAGATTGCTCTCTTTTCCTTTTCCTTTTTTTTTTTTTTTTGGTTTAATTCACTTTTTGAATATGTAAAATAATTACATGATTCTAAAGTCTAAACTACATAGAAAAGTATACTAAAGGAGTCTGTTCCATTCCTATCCCCTGATCTGGGCTTCCCCTCCTTACCCCCTATAAGTAACCATTTTTATTTTCTTCTCGATTATCCTTCAATGTTTCATTTTGTACAAAAAGCGGCTACCATGCACACTCTTCTGTACCTTGCTTTACACACTGTGATGATCATTCTATAGCAATACACAGAAATATTCCCTATTATGTTTATATCTCCAGAGTGCCCCACTATGTACCATAATTCGTTTAACTGCTCAACCCCTCCCTCTTAGTAGTATCCAAGTTATTTCTAGTCTTCTGCCATTAAAAATAATGCCACAGTGAATAATGAGCATGTATCATTTCACATTTGTGTAGATATACTTTTAGCATAGATTTCCAGAACATAAAGAGTGACTGCACCTTTTTGTAATTTTGCTAAAGAGTGCCAAATTCCCCTCCTTCAGGGATATATCATTCTACACGATGATATTAGTGTCTCTTTCCCCAGAGCTTTGGCAACAAAGTACACTCTCAAACTTTTGGATTTTTGCTAACAGAGTAAAAAATGCTATCTCAATATAATGTCACTTGCTTTTCTTTTCTGAATAAGTGTAGTATGTTTTGCTACTTTAAGGCCACTTGCATGAATTTTTTAAACTGTCCATTCATGTTTTGTGCTGTTTTACACTGGATTTATGTTTTTTTATTTCTAAGAGCTCTTTAGTAAGAAGATTCACTTTTTCCCATGGTATAAATAGCAAGTATTTTGTCCAGTCAATCATTTGTCTTTGGCCTTACTTCCAGTACCTTGGTCATGACATATCATGCTATTTGATTCCATTTGCTAATATTTTATTCAGGATTTTTGCATTGATATGCATAAATGAGATTGGTCTGTAGTTTTCCCTTTTATACAAGATCAGATTTTTTGTTTCAACATTTTATTTATTTTATTTAAGGATTTTTGAAGTTCCTTTTTTGTGCTTTGGAATAGAACTGGGATTATAGATATTTAATGAATTCCACTTGCAATCATCTTGGCTACTTCTAGAGAGATTAAAAATTTTTTCTATTCTGTATTTTAATTGTTTTCGATGGAATGACTGGTGTAAATAAGCTATTCCTTCTTTTTCCTGTGGAAAAAAAAAGTCCACCTTTCTTTACTTTATTTACTCCTTCTAATCCTAAAAAGTTTGCTCAGTTATAATGTCCTCTAAAAAGCCTCCTGTGAACCCCCCAGGTTGTGCTAAGGTGCCCCTTTTCTGGGATCCTACTGGACATTATTCATTCTTGTATACTATAGCCATATTATATTGAAATAATCCATTAGTGGTCTCATTATCCAGAAGATTCTTGCGGACAGGGATCCCATTTTACTTCCGCTTTTTAATTTCCAATGTCTGGGGCCAAACATAGAGCCTGACATATGATAGGAACGTCAGAAAATATCTGATGAACTGATCTTTGATCAGATCCCACCACACAGACACAAACACACACAGTTTCTTCTCCAGTTCCTGTCTTTATAAATGTCTCCTCAATTCATCCAGGAGCATACAGCAAAAATCTAGGAGTCTTCTTGGCAAACCACACTCCCTCATCTTCAAATTGTAATCAGTCACCAAATTCTACCAATTCTGACTTAAAATACTTCAAATTCACCTACTTCTCTCCCTCTATAAGGCCACCACCCTTGTCCAAACCGCCACTGTTTCTTGCCTCTATTATGTAACTGCTGTTTTACCTACTTTAACCCTTGCTCTGCACCTTCTAGAATACTTCTATAATTCTTCATCAGGAAGTCAGAGCGATCTTTCAAAAACATGATGTGGTTATGTCACTTACATAAAACCTATCAATAGCTTCCTGTTTGGGGGGGATTACGCTCAGAATCCTTAACATGTCTTCTAAGACCTTGCCTGATCTGGAGCATCCCTATCTTTCCAGCCTCAACTCATGCCTTTTGCCTCCTTATCATCTGGCCTCTTATTCTTCTTCCACCTTCTAAGTTCTTTCCCCCTTGGAGTCTTTGAATATTCTTGTCCATTTGCTGGAAGGCCCACTCCCTGCACCTCATCTGCAGCTTTGATCTTGTTCTATCCATTCATCTTCCAGGTCTGTGCTCAGGGAAGTCTCCCTTGACCTCCCAGTCTTACTGAGGCCCTCTACTGAAGGGCTATATTAACCCTCTACACTTTTCCTTTATAGAACTTATAACTATTGTGATTATTGAGGCATGATGGTGATTCTTCGATGTTTATTTCTCACACTAAACTGAAATTTCCCTGGAGGCAGGAACCATCTTGATTTTATTCTCAGCTGAGTCTTTAGTTTTTCTCATGACGAACAGCATAGTGATAGAGTTTAATAAACATTTATTGGATGAATGGATGAACGATGAATAAACGCATCAAGAACTAATAACTGAACTTGCTGAGCAAGAAGCCTAAAGGAACAAATTCTCTATTTCCCCTCCAGGGGGAGACACACTCCTATTAAAAATAGCAAGGCCGAAGAGGAGCATAAAATTCTGAGATTAACCATAACTTGGTTCTCAAGGCCCTGAAATTAATTCAGAGAATCCAGTCATACCCTTGCTAGTATGACTCTCCAGATAGCTCTGGACCACCAAGTGGTACTCAGCAAGTGATCTTTTCCTCTGTTAATTTCCCTCACTGGAGCAACCATAGAGTCTCTCCTGCTAGAGTTTGTATGCTCCAGTTTTGGGTTGCTAGGTAATTTAGCTGTAACCGTCCACATTCTTGGAAAGATAATAACATGTATATGTAATTTAAATATTATCACTAACATTGTTATTTGCATTTTCCCTGTAATTTTTTACAAAATCCCTCAAGCAATCTTTCTCTACGAAGTCTCAAAATGTTTAAAAATTATTCTGATAGTGGAAAATACTGGTAACCTGAAGGACCAAAAATTAATGAAGTGCTAGTATTAATAAAATTTAATGATAAAAATTTTTCTGAAACAGTAATTCATAAATTCCCCTGAGTCGTGGGGGAAGTTAAAAAGGGAAAGAACAAGAGTAGAGCTTGCATACTGCGAGCACGTCTGCCTCTGAGCAGTTTCTGAAAGAAGCCCTTGTTTAAGCCCAAGGACACATCTTGGGAGATGACCCCTTGCTGCACTCTAACACTGTTCTCTTCTCTGCTGAATAACTTTCTCTAGCAGAAAGTTTGTATATGAGAAGTTTCTTGAGGCTTACATTATATTTCTCTGAACTTTTCTTTCTTTTCTTTGATCTACTTCCAAAGCTCCTTTTCAATTTTCCTCTTAAATGTGTCTCTGACTTCTTTCTCAGGATCAGGGACCAGGACACAGAGGCATTCCACTACTCTTGTCTTTGGGAGGTGAATTCATTTTGGTTCAGTTCAGTGTGCATTTGTAAAGTACCCGCTCTGTGCCGGGGCTGCGTTCCCAGGGCAGAGGGTGAGTGCAGGAAGCCTGTCTCCACCTCCCAGGTGCTAAGAGCTGCACCTTAGGTGACCTCCTTGAACAAAATATTACAAAGATGACATAGATAAGAACCAGCATTTA
The DNA here is from genome assembly GCA_029783875.1 of Phataginus tricuspis. NCBI lineage: Eukaryota > Metazoa > Chordata > Mammalia > Pholidota > Manidae > Phataginus > Phataginus tricuspis. The sequence goes on from JAQQAC010008719.1 coordinate 16,334,269, forward strand.
TATCGTCTACAAAACCGCTCTTCACAAATGTGCTCCAAGTTTTGTGAAATTAACCACTGGGGTGGGTCTTTTCATCTTTTTCGCATATCAGTGAATGGAGACATAGATAGGTAACTTGCTTAGACAGGTTAAGCACTAGAGCTGCTATCAGAACTGGAAACTTGGTCCCTGAGGTGTTTGCATGCTGCAACACTGTTTCTAAAATGAGAAGTATGCTACAAGCTATACCCCTAAAAACAAAAAATTCAAAGTAAAGAGAAATACACTATGATATATGTGAAGGAAAGCTATTTTTCCCCAATTAGTCTGACTTGGATCTTATTTTTTTTCACCTTACTTGTTAATTTTGACAGATTCCCTCTCTCCTTCCTCTTAGGGGATTTGAAACTTCCTTTTAGTTCTTTTCTTTTTCTTTGGTGGTTGTAGAAGAGTTTATTTAAAATGAATGACTCTCTTCATTAAGTCACCTTTCTCTAGGAAGGGTGTCAGGAAAGTTTTGCTGCCACCGTTAGCCAAGCAGCCCCTGAAGCGGGATGAGGCCTTTTTAGACAGAAGGGCAACTGATGAGTCCTGGCCAGCAGCCAGGGAACTGTTGTGAAAAGTTCCCTGTTACTTAGGTTGAAGGCAGAATCTCTCTCCTCCAGCACCCTCACACCCTAGAGGATCACACTTGAAATCAAGAAAAGGATTGAAGCCCGCAGGTGAAGGAAGTTTTTCACTCCAAAAAGGAGTTGTACAAAACCCTGTGGCCATTAGGAAGTCACAGGCTCAAAGAGCAAAACACCCAGCCTATAATCTGGGACAGCTCGATGGCATCTCCCCACAGAGACTGGACACTAAAACATGTTGAACAGTGACAGCAGCAATCTTAACAAGCAAAACATCATTATCCAATCTCTAGTTTATGTTTGTGCCAAGGTCTGAAAATAAGAACACTAGTTGTGTGAGAGCAAGAAAAACTCCATTTTAAAAAGACCATCTTAAGAAAGAAGCCTCAACCCCATCCTAGTTCTAAGAAAACTTTGTTCCAGTTACTGGAAAAACCATCCATTGTTCCAGTAGTCCTCACCCCAGATAGTTCCCTAGCAATGACCTCAAGGTCCAGACACTCAAGGTCCAGGCTCTCCTGTCCCTTAAGGATAAAATACCTTACATTAGCCAGCAGCTGGGCACCAGCCAGACTTAACCCATGGCCCCCCTCTCCCTGCACCTTGTAATGCATAAAAACCTAGTCTACCCTGGGCTCGAGGCTCACATTCCTGACCCACTGCATCGGTGAAGGATGTGGGTCCGAGCTCGAGCTTGAAATAAATGACCCTTTTGTGATTGCATTGGAATCGGCTCCTTGGTGGTCTCTCGGGGACTCGCGACTTGGGCACAACAGTTGTACTGTCAACATCTAATGAGTACTTCTTGAGAGCAGAACTGGGACTGCAGGGGCGAGAAGAAGAAATGATGACCTAAAACTCTGAGGAGAGACACAACATGTTTTTACAAAGTTAAAATAACTCAGGGAATCACTCGTAATCAACACATGAAGATCAGGAACAACAAACTAAATTGTATAGAGATGGAATTGGGATGTTGAATGCAAGATTCATGGGATGTTATCAAAATATCACTTTATCTTTTGGCCTTTACCATCTTTTTAAAATATTTATTGGGAAGGTATAATCTTCTCCTGTACCTGACTGGAAAATTGGGCAGACTCCCTGACTTTTTGGTACATTCTTTGATAATTGGCAATCTTTTAAGAGTCATTTTAAGTCAAAAAAGAGTCTTGATTTAGTAATCAAAATGTTACCAGTTCAAGACAGTAATCAAATCAAACAGAGTTCATTCTAAGGTACCAGTCTAAGATTTCTCCTTCTCCTCCTCCCCACATAAGGCCTCCTGTGGCTGGTAGCTTCCTGCCTTCAATTTTTGCCTCAATTCACCCCCTCCCCCATAGGTACCTGCTGTGTAAAGGTGGGAGGAGGAAGGACAGCCAGAGGGCAGGGCAGTTCTGTTTTGGTAGGATGACCTGTACTACCTGGGTCTGGCAGGTGGCTTCAGCTGACTCTTCTTTTTCTATGGTACCTTTACAGGTTCTTTGCAAAGTCTCATCAGAGACCTCTCACTTGAGTCCCCTTGCAAAACAGATGCAGGGGTTTGCTGGCAACAATCTCTGTGGGTTCTAAGATTCCTGTATTCATCTCTAGCTTTGGGCCACAGGGTCCTTCCACACCTCCAGACAGCCCTTTTGGATAGGCCAAAGGCAACCCCATGCTGACTGTCTACTAAATGGCCAAGATCTGTCCCAGGGACACGTTACACACCTGTCATCCCTGCCTAATCTGGGAATGCTGGCAGATCCCAGTGCCCCCCACCTCTGCCTTGCACTATTGTCTTCTTTAACCTTTGGGCAAGAGTAGGTGCAGTTCTCTGTGTTTTAACAACTCTCTGGTCACACGTAAGTGCCTCTTTAGGCGTGAGGAGGAGGATGTAGCCCCAGCAGAGCTTCTCCCTCCGGGTGGGAAGGGAATGGGCACCAACAAGACAAGCACATTTCCCCCGCAAGGAACCTCTTCACAGACCCTCCCTCTCTATGCTCTCTGGAGCTCACCAAGCAGAACTGTTCTTCAACATTGACTTTGTACATGAAAACTGTTGATGTAATTATCTTTAATTGCAATTACTTGAAAATCTATCTCCGACCCTTAACAATAAGGGTATGTATCTCTCCACCTCTGTCTCCCTTGCCCTGCTGAGCACAGACCGTGCAGTGAAGCAAGTAAATGCTTAATGAATGTATAAGTGAGCAGGTCTGACAACTCCTCTGCTTGTGCAGCAGATCCTCAGAGACACTATGAAATAATCGCATGGATAGCTTGTTTTATCACTCCTGGGAGACTGATCATTCTTACAAGATGTTGGGAGTGTCCCATGATTTATATACTTTAGCATTTGCCAACCAGGAAATTTTGAGAAGAGACACACAGAAAATATATTCATCCCTTTTCAGGAATGAAATGGACATATAAACAGAGATAATTCAGGTTTTTAAAAAACTTATGGGATATCAAATCAATGCTTCTCAGAAAAAAATTTACTCCAAAGCTGCAGGAACTGTGGATAGTATCTGAGTTCTTTACTCCAAAACCCTAAGGCTGTACAAAACAAAAAAGAAACAAAAAAATTAGATGGAAAATAATTGGCAAAATGTTAATTTGTTAAATATACGTGATGATATAAGGATATCATAATAGGATATCATCATACTGTTCTTTTTACTGTTTTGCTATGCTTGACCTTTTTTTTTTTTTGCTATCATTAATGTACGATTACATGAACAACATTATGGTTACTACACTCCCCCTATTATGAAAGCCCCACCACATACCCCATTACAGTCACTGTCTATCAGCATACTAAGATGCTATAGAGTCACTACTTGTCTTCTCTGTTATACTCCCTTCCCCATGTCCACCCCCCTACATTATAAGTGCTAATCGCAATGCCCCTTTTTCCCCCTTACCCCTTCCTTCCCACCCATTCTCCCCAATCCCTTTCCCTTTGGTAACTCTTAGTCCATTCTTGGGTTCTGTGAGTCTGCTGCTGTTTTGTTCCTTCAGTTATTTCTTTGTTCTTATACTCCACAGATGAGTAAAATCATTTAATACTTGTCTTTCTCTGCCTGGCTTATTCCACTAAGCATAATACCCTCTAGCTGCATCCATGTTGTTGCAAATGGTAGGATTTGTTTCTTCTTATGGCTGAATAATATCCCATTCTGTATGTGTACCACATCTTCTTTATCCATTCACCTACTGATGGGCACTTAGGTTGTTTCCATTTCTTGGCTATTGTAAATAGTGTGCAATAAACATAGGGGTGCATATGTCTTTTTCAAACTGGGCTGCTGCCTTCTTAGGGTAAATTCCTAGGAGTGGAATTCCTGGGTCAAATGGTATTTCTATTTTGAGATTTTTGAGGAACCTCCACACTGCTTTCCACAATGGTTGAATTGTTTTACATTCCCACCAGTAGTGTAGGAGGGTCCCCTTTCTCCACATCCTCGCCAACATTTGTTGTGGTTTACCTTTTAGATGTTGGCCACCCTAACTGGTGTGCGGTGATATCTCATTGTTTGTAGTTTTAATTTGCATTTCTCTGATGATTAAGGATGTTGACCATCTTTTCATGTGCCTGTTGGCCATCTGAATTTCTTCTTTGGAGAAGTGTCTGTTCAGCTCCTTTGCCCATTTTTTGATTAATTTATTTGCTTTTTGTTTGTTGAGGTGTGTGAGCTCTTTATATAATTTGGATGTCAACCGCCTATCGGATATGTCATTTATGAATATATTCTCCCATACTGTAGGATGTCTTTTTGTTCTTCTGATGGTGTCCTTCGCTGTACAGAAGCTCTTTAGTGTGATATAGTCCCACTTGTTCATTTTTGCTTTTGTTTCCCTTGCCTGGGGAGATATGTTCATGAAGAAGTTGCTCATGTTTCTGTCGAAGAGATTTTTGCCTATGTTTTTTTCTAAGAGTTTTGTGGTTTCATGACTGACATTCAGGTCTTTGATCCATTTTGAGTTTACTTTTGTGTATGGGGTTAGACAATAATCCAGTTTCATTCTCTTACATGTAGCTGTCCAGTTTTGCCAACATGAGGTACTGAAGAGACTGTCATTTCCCCATTGTATATCCATGGCTCCTTTATCATATATTAATTGACCACACATGCTTGGGTTTATATCTGGCCTCTCTAGTCTGTTCCATTCATCTATGGGTCTTTTCTTGTACCAGTACCAAATTGTCTTGATTACTATGGCTTTGCAGTAGAGCTTGAAGTCAAGGAGCATAATTCCCCCCTGATTTATTCTTTCTTCTCAGGAGTACTTTGGCTATTTGGGGTCTTTTGTGGTTCTATATGAATTTTAGAACTATTTGCTCTAGTTCATTGAAGAATGTTGTTGGTATTTTGATAGGGATTGCATTGAATCTGTAGATTGCTTTAGGCATGATGGCCATTTTGACAATATTAATTCTTCCTATCCATGAGCACAGAATGTGTTTCCATTTATTACCATCTTTTATTTCTTTCATGAGTGTCTTGTAGTTTTCAGAGTATAGGTCTTTCACTTCCTTGGTTAGATTTATTCCTAGGTATTTTATTCTTTTTGATGCAATTGTGAATTGAATCATTTTCCTGATTTCTCTTTCTGCTAGGTCATCAGTAGTGTATAGGAATGCAACAGATTTCTGTGTATTAATTTTGTATCCCACAACTTTACTGAATTCAGATATTAGATCTAGTAGTTTTGGTGGATTCTTTAGGGATTTTATATACAATATCATGTCATCTGCAAACAAGGACAGTTTGAGTTCTTCCTTGCCAATCTGGATGTCTTTTATTTCTTTGTGTTGTCTGATTGCCATGGCTAGGACCTCCAGAACTATGTTGAATAAAAGTGGGTAGAGTGGGCATCCTTGTCTTGTTCCCGATCTTAAAGGAAAAGTTTTCAGCTTCTTGCTGTTAAGTATAATGTTGGCTGTGGGTTTGTCATTAATGGTCTTTATTATGTTGAGGTACTTGCCTTCTATGCCCATTTTGTTTAGACGTTTCATCATGAATGGATGTTGAATTTTGTCAAATGCATTTTCAGCATCTATGGAGATGATCATGTGGTTTTTGTCCTTCTTTTTGTTGATGTAGTGGATGATGTTGATGGATTTTTGAATGTTGTACCATTCTTTCATCCCTGGGATGAATCCACTTGATCATGAGGGATCATCTTTTTGATGTATTTTTTAATTTGGTTTCCTAATATTTTGTTAAGTATTGTTGCATCTGTGTTCATCAGGGATACTAGTCTGTAATTTTCTTTTTTTGTGGTGTCTTTGCCTGGTTTTGGTATTAGAGTGATGCTGGCCTCATAGAATGAGTTTGGGAGTATTCCCTCCTCATCTACTTTTTGGAAAACTTTGAAGAGGATGGGTATTAGGTCTTCACTAAATGTTTGATAAAATTCAATATTTAAACCATCTGGTCCTGGATTTTTGTTCCTCAGTAGTTTCTTGATTACCAATTCAATATCTTTGCTGGTATTTGGTCTATTCAGATTTTCTGTTTCTTCCTGGGTCAGCCTTGGAAGGTTGTATTTTTCTAGGAAGTTGCCCATTTCTTCTAGGTTATCCAGTTTATTACCATATCATTTTTCATAGTATTCTCTCATAATTCTTTGTATTTCTGTGGTGTCTGTAGTGATTTTTCCTTTCTCATTTCTGATTCTGTTTATGTGTGTAGACTCTCTGTTTTCTTAATAAGTCTAGCTAAGGGTTCATCTATTTTGTTTATTTTCTCAAAGAACCAGCTACTACTTTCATTGATTCTTTCTATTGTTTTATTCATCTCGATTTTATTTATTTCTGCTCTAATCTTTCTTATGTCCTTCCTTCTACTGACTTTGCACCTCATTTGTTCTTCCTTTTCTAGTTTTGTTAATTGTGAGTTTTGACTGTTCATGTGGGATTGTTCTTCTTTCCTGAGGTAGGCCTGTATTGCAATATACTTCCCTCTTAACACAGCCTTCACTGCGTCCCACAGATTTTGCAGTGTTGAATTATTGTTGTCATTTGTCTCCATATATTGCTTGATCTCTGTTTTTATTTGGCCATTGATCCATTGATTATTTAGGAGCATGTTATTGAGCCTCCGTGTGTTTGTGGGCTTTTTTGTTTTCTTTGTGTAATTTATTTCTAGTTTCCTACCTTTGTGATCTGAGAAGCTAGTTGGTACAATTTCAATCTTTTTGAATTTACTGAGTCTCTTTTTGTGGTCTAGTATATGATCTATTCTTGAAAATGTTCCATGTGCACTTGAGAAGAATGTGTATCCTGTTGCTTTTGGATGAAGTGTTCTGTGGATGTCCATTAGGTCCATCTGTTCTAATACTTTGTTCAGTGCCTTGGTCTCTATTTATTTTCTGTCTGGTTGATCTGTTCTTCTGAAGTCTCCTAAAATGAATGCATGGCATTCTATTTCCCCCTTTAATTCTGTTAGTTTTTGTTTCACATATGTAGGTGATCCTGTGTTGGGTGCATAAATATTTATAATAGTTAAATCCTCTTGTTGGACCATCCCCTTTATCATTATGTAATGTCCTTGTCTCTTGTTATTTTGTTTTGAAGTCTAATTTGTCTGATACAAGTACTGCAACACCTGCTTTTTTCTCCCTATTAGTTGCATGAAATATCTTTTTCCATCCCTTTACTTACAGTCTGTGTATGTCTTTGGGTTTGAAGTGAGTCTCTTGTAGGCAGCATATAGATGGGTCTTGTTTTTTTATCCATTCAGTAACTCTATGTCTTTTGATTGGTGCATTCAGACCATTTACATTTAGGATGATTATCAATAGGTATGTACTTATTGCCATTGCAGGCTTTAGATTCCTGGTTACCAAAGTTCATAGGTAATTCCCTTACTATCTAACTGTCTAATTTAACTCACTTCGTATGCTATTACAAATACAACCTAGAAGTTCTTTTGTTTTTTCCTCCTTTTTCTTCCTCCTCCATTCTTTATATGTTAGGTATCATATTCTGTATTCTTTGTCTATACTTTGATTGACTTTGGGGTAGTTGATTTGATTTTGCATCTGCTTAGTAATTAATTGTTCTACTTTGCTGTGGTTTTATTTCCCCGTGACATCTATTTAGCCTTAGGAATACTTTCATCTATAGCAGTCCCTTCAAAATGCACTGTAGAGGTGGTTTGTGGGACATATATTCTCTCAGCTTTTGCTTATCTGAAAACTGTTTAATCCTTCCTTCAAATTTAAATGATAACCTTGCCAGGTAGAGTATTCTTGGTTTGAGGCCCTTCTGCTTCCTTGCTTTAAATGTATCATGGCACTCCCTTCTGGCCTGTAAGGTTTCTGTTGAGAAATCTGTTGATAGCCTGATGAGTTTTCCTTTGTATGTGATCTTTTTTCTCTCTCTAGCTGCTTTTAAAAGTCTGTCTTTATCCTTAATCTTTGCTGTTTTAATTATTATATGTCTTGATGTTGTCTTCCTTGGGTCCCTTGTGTTGGGAGATCTGTGCACCTCCATGGCTTGAGAGACTATATCCTTCCCCAGACTGCGGAAATTTTCAGCAATTGCCTCCTCATTAACACTTTCAATCCCTTTTTTTCTCTCTTCTTCTGCTGGTACCCCTACAATGCAGATATTGTTCCGTTTGGATTGGTCACACAGTTCTCTCAATATTCTTTCATTCTTAAAGATTCTTTTTTCTCTCTGTGCCTCAGCTTCTTTGTATTCCTCTTCTGTAATTTCTGTTCCATTTACCGACTCTTCTACTACATCCAATCTGCTTTTAAATCCATCCGTTGTATGTTTCATTTCAGATATGGAATTTCATAATGATTGAATCTCCATCTTAAATTCATTCCTTAGTTATTGAATATTTTTCTGTACCTCCAAGAGCATATTTATGATTTTTATTTTAAACTCTCTTTCAGGAAGATTGGTGAGTTCAGTTTCATTTGGCCCTTTTTCTGGAAGATTTTGGTCTGAACCAGGTTCCTTTGATGTGTCATAATTCTATGTGGTGCCTTCTAGTGCCCAGAAGCTCTAGTCTCTGGAATTGCTCAGCCCCTAGAGTGAGATTGGAGGTTGTAGTGGAGCAGTGCTGGTGCCTGGGGGGAGGAAAGAGCTGTTTTCTGATTCCCAGCTGCAGTGCCTGTCTGCAGTACCAGAGCCAGTGGGCCAAGCACACAGGTGTAAGCCTCTGTGCTTGGTGTCTCTAGCTGGTGTAGGCAGGGCCTCACTCTGGCTGACCGGCTGCCAGCACAGTGACTCCTGGTTTGCAAGCAGGTGCCGGCAGGCCAGGAGGAAAACACAGGTGGCTGCGTGTCACAGTGGGGGGCCTTGGAGCTGAGTAGGCAGCAGGGGGATGCAGCGCCTGAAGCTCCTCAAAGTTTCCAACCTGCTGGGCAGAGTGCACCCAGGCAACCTATCCACCTATCCCTTCTCCCGCTTAGCCAGCTCTGTGCAAACCCCACCCCTTCAGCAGCCCTCTTGCTGCTAGGAAGCCTGTCAGATCCCCAGTCTTTCCTTTGTCCCAGAGTGGCCAGATGTGGATCCCCATCCTCCACAAATGGCCGGAATCTCAGTCTCTCAGGCACTCCACCTGTCCCAGCTCCCTAATCCCACCAACCTCCAGAGCACCACACAATGTAGGTTTGTGCTCCAAAGCAGACCTCCATTGCTGGTTGTTCAACAGTTCTAGGTTTTCACCCCCTCCCTGCTCTGTTTCTCTTCCTCCTGCCAGTGAGCTGGTGTGGGAGAAGGGCTTGTGTCCTGCCGGATCAACGCTTTTGTATGTTACCCTGTTTCGTGAAGTCTGCTCTGTTCATGAGGTCTGTATGCAGTCTGGTGCAGCTTTCTTTCCTGTTGCTGTTTTAGGGCTAGTTACATTAACTATATTTTCACACTATTTGTGGTTTGGAGAGGAATTCTCTGTCTCACCCATCATGCCGCATCTTGAATTCTGGTCCTTGACCATCTTTATAATATAAGTAACATTTAAAAACTGAAGCTAGGAGTAAGCACTGTCTTTACCCTGCTTTAGGAAGGAGGCGCCAGAAGCAGAAATAAAACAGAAACCGTGTAGACTTTGCCATCTTCTATTAATCCTTCACAGGTCCCATGATATGGTAGTATTCTAATAGCTATAAAGCTGTTCTTATTTGGACTAGGGAGTAAAAATTTTGGAAGTTGAAATTTTTGCTTAGGAATTAGGTAGATTCAGAATTATAGAAATGGAAGGATATTTGAAGATTATTTCAGCCAATTCCCTCATTTTACAAATGAGAAAACTGGTGCCCAAAGAAATGGAATGAAGTAACTACCAATCTCAGAGCTGGGCCCATGACACTGAGCAAGAGCTGCCAAGGCATGGAACCTCAGAGAAGGGAGCTGCCACCCTGCAGGTACAGTACTTTCATCTGCTGCTCCTTGGACTCTATCATTTCTGCTGTGTACAGGTGGCGAACCTCCTCCTTTTGTTCAGAGGGTTCTCTGAGACAGAGCAGAGGACCCACTAGAGCTAGACTTATGGAGATGAAAGCCAGAGAAGCAGTTACCAACCCCTCAATAGGTCAGCTGTGTGAAGGTTGTGCTCCACTTTGAGGAAGCTATGGGTGGCACCAAGCAGACCACCACTTTACTGGATCTAGAGAGTGGGTGACTTAGCAGCATGGAACGACAGCATCATGGAATGGAATTTACTATATCTCTGAGTCTCATCTCATAATTCCCCAGCCAAGTAAGATCCAAGGGGAGATCCTTAGGGGAGAATATACCAGTGGGCTATTAATGTGAGTCACACAGTTCTAGACACAGGCATGGGAGTTTGAGAGGTTCTGACTTAAATGAAGTTAGGTCTGGACAAGTTGTGTAGGTGGCTTGATTTTTCCTATGATCTTCCCTGCCAGCTGCCAGGAAGGACTTATGTTCACAGAACAAACCCCAGCCCCACCCCACCATTTTGGATCAACACCAACGCAAGTATCTCTTGCCTTTGTGTTTGGAGGTTTAAACGTTCTTTATGCCCTAACAGATTCTGGTTTAGAAGCAATGGCAGTGGGCACAGAATCAAACTGTTTCCATTTGCTGAGTTTCATCAAATGCTACTGAGTAGCTTTGTGGGTGGGTGAACCCTAGCCTCCACCTAATTTTACTCAGGTTCCTTCAAGCTTTCCCAAGTTAATCTTGAATGAAACACAATGTAGATAGTATGTAGGTACAGCTTCAGATTAACTTCTCAGACTTCCTACCAATCCAAGGTCCTGCCCTGAAACCCCGGTCCACAGAGACGCCTATGAGCAAAGCAGCCTTTGATCCAGAGGCTGGGGGCTGGTGGCTTGCAGGCTGAAAGTTGCCTGATTTTAAAAATAACTGGTTTTGTTGTTTGTTTTAATGTGGACAACCTTTGCACTTTGCGAGAATTCACTTTTGTAGAAAAAACTTGGATTTCAGTTCTTTTGAAAAATTGGACAATATCACCATAGCAGAGTGGCAGGAGGTAAGAGACAAAGTCCTGCATAGCACAAATCCTTTGAGTTTGGACCTCGGAGGAGGCTCGCTCCATAGCACGCTTTCCCCTCGCTGATGTGTGTGAACTGTCCGGCGCTGGGCTCTCACACCCGTCGGACTTTGTTGCTTAGGCCAAGCTTCGGGAAGCAGGTACCGGGCACTTGGTCAAACAGGCTGCTGGGCGGATCTCTGCTTGTACAGTCGGCCTGTATGCCCCGTTCCGCCCTTTCCATGTGCTGTGCACCTCTCGCTTCGCCGTGTTCACGCTTTGCTTGGAAAGCCCGTCACTCGGAGGTGTCGGCATGACTGGGCGGGAAGGGCTTTCAGCATTCACACCTTTCTCAGTCGTCCGCATCTGGGTCACACCTTTGGGGCGGTCGTTTTCATCCTTGGCACAGCACCCAGGAGGCGCCAGAGGAACACAGATGCGTTCCAATACTATGACCAATGCTCTAAGGCTCTTTTATCTGCCAAGGAACTTAAGAGTTACTACGAGTTCACCCTCCCGAGCAGCGGATTAGTAAGCGAGTTTGGGAGCGACGCGACCACGAGACGCGCGGCCGCGCAGCAGAGGGCACAGACAGACCCGGCAGCGCGGCCCCGGGGCGGCCTCCAGCCCCGTCCTGACTTTTCTCCGAGGCCGCGCACGCTGCGCCTGCGCGCAAGGCCCCTGGGCGAGGATTGAGCAATTGTCTCAGCGGCCCGTCGAATGGCGACCGCTTCCCGGGTCTGCGCAGGCGCAGCCCCGGGCGGACGCTGACCGGCGCGTAGGCGCTCGTCTTGTCTGAGCCGCGCCTCACAGCCCGCACGCCGCGGGCCGCGGGAGACAGCTTCTGTTTCCGGGTCAAGCGTTGACAGCGGCTGTCTCCGCCCCGCTCAGCCCCGCGGCCCGGTGAGTGCGGCCCTCGCGGCGGGGACGCCTGCCCCCAGGCTCCCTCGCCTGGGCCTCCACGCCCAGCAGTGCTTCCTCCGCTGCCCCTGAGGCTGAGACGTAGCTCCGGGCCCGGGGAGGTCCGGGAGGGAGTCGGTCGGACTCGGGCTCCCCGAGCGCGCATTGAGCGACTGCCGTGCAGGGCCGGCCCCGGGAGGCCTTCGGGGTTGCTGCGGCCTTTAGGGAGCCCAAGCAGAAAGCGCCGGTACATGTTCTCGCTCGATGCCTTGCCCTTGGCCCCTCGGTGGCACGGAGCTCCGCGAGCCCGACCAGCAGGCGCGGCGGGGCTGGGGAGTGTCGCCGCTCCCGCACTCTGCTCCTTGCTTCGCAGTGAAACCCCTGTGTTTTCTTTGGATAGGAAGCGACAGCGAGGGAGAGAGAGAGGGCTTTCAGCTCCAGCAGAGGAAAGAGGGCACTTGGGGCAAACCGCACGGGCTGCTGTCCAGAGAGAGGCCGAGTTTAGAATTCCTTGAACCTTCCTGACAGTGAATGTGGTCAATCTGCCGCCAAGCTTCGCTCTTCACTAGCTTAGAGGCGGCAGCCGAGAACCACTTGTCATATGCTGAGTTAGGAGTTATTAGCCTGGAGTCCAAGAGCGCCCCGAAAATGACTGCAGGTTTTAGTTCCTTCAGACTGGCTCAGAAATGGTTAATAGAACCACTTCAGTCTAAGCCTTACACTTTAGATGCGCTTGTCTTCTGCCCGCATTCTTGGAATCGCTGGCTCAAATGCACCTCTGTCTTCTTTTTCCTTTTTTCTTGCAGCAAAAAAGTGTGAGATACACAAACCCTTGTTTCTGAGTTTAGTGGCTATTGGAGAGACTAAAACATATGCCAAGCTAAACTATCCAGCAAATTTCAGAGACAAATGTAAACAAATGTGTAAGCTTATTCATTCATAATAAAGTAGGGGAGAAAATACCCAATTTTAATCATCGATACCTTTGAATTGAATTTTTTGCATTCTGTTCATTAGTACTTTATATTCCTTAGACAAAAATAGCTACTGATTAGCAGGATAGAACTATTAGAGTTTATAGGATATTACATAGTGTATAAGGTGATACTCCATCACAAAGCCAAAGCAAAAAGTACATAGTATGAAATGACCAAAATAATTTTAGGATTTTTCCCTTAGTAATCATCATATGTGTAATGTGTTTAATTACAGCAAGTCTTGAATTTTTTTAGTATACAAATTAATGTTTTACATTGGCTCAACAAGTATCTATGGAGAACCTGCCATATGCCAAGCACTATTGAAAATAATACTGCATTTACCTCCAAGTTTAATAAGTATAGTTTAATAAGAACAGGGATTCTTTCACTTAGAGAACTGATGCTGCATGCTATATTTTCTCTACATTTTTTGATATATGCTTTTCCACAGAAATGCTCCACCTTGTTTGCTGTAATTTTGTAGGTTCCTCAACTAGTATATGACTCTTATACAGCCAGAATTTTCATCATAGTTGAGTTTAAGTATGTTGCATTATTTGCTTCATCCATCCCAGAACTCTTTATCATGTTGTGGTTCCAACATACATTTACTCCAGTCTGTCTGTCTCTCAGTTGTCATGAACAACCAATTATTAAATTTTTTTATTCATTTTGTACTCTTAAATCTGCTGGTTTTCCTACAGCTGCAAGCATATGTCACTGAACTTTGAATTTTTTTCTAATTTTATATAGATGACTCCAGAGTAATTATAGTTTTGCATTCCTTATTTTAGAATATTAGCTCAAATATTTCCGTTTTTTTTTTTCCTTTGCTGAAGACATTTTAAAGCGTTTCACAGACACCATGTCATTATTAACAGGTGTATTTGCTCCAGAGCCTTTTCCCTCTTTTTGGGCAGGTAATCACTTCTATACACTTTAGTCAGCCAGTCACCAATTTTTTTTTGTAAGATTCTGTGGCTGGCCTTCCATGGGCAAAAGAAGAAGACAAGGACCTTGCCTTCCAACTGATAACAAGTATAGATGGTGCAGCAGTTTGAACACATCCATGTCGTGAGGTCAACTGCAAAAATAAGTGGTGCCACAAAATCCAGAGAAGAAAAAAAGGTTTTTTGGCATCTTTAGCCTTTCAAAATTCCCCTTCCTTGCCTAGTCTTGTTTGCAAACCACACAGAGCTCCATGGGGGCCTTGGGGCCTCTTGGGGAAATCCCATGCTAGACTAGGTCAGAGAACAGAACTGAGGTTCTGAGAGTCAGAGCATTTGCGTCCAGGTTTAACCAGCTCTCTAAGCAATTATTATAATCTACTACTTTATGATTAAGAAAACTTAATCACTGATCTCTTTTAAATCTGCTTTTATTATTGGGAAGGCCTCAGAGGACTCCTAATCCTAAGGATAGGTATGCTCAGTGATACTGTGAATGCCTAAAACGTCTTTGTTTCAGGCAGTTTGGAGCATGTGAACGTACTCTGAGCCTTGATGAGTTCCAGTATGTGGTATATTATGCAGAGCATTCAGAGCAAATATTCTCTGTCAGAGCGCTTAATCCGAACAATCGCTGCCATTCGTTCCTTCCCGCATGACAACGTAGAGGATCTCATCAGAGGGGTGAGTGTGCTGTTATTGACGAGAGTCCCTTGGGAGAGAAGCAGGAAAGTTCCTGGGAATCCTAATAGATTACAGATTTGAAGCTTTGACTCAGCCCAAGATCACAAGGAGCTGTTACGGTCTTCTTTAATATATTAACTTGAGCATTAAAATGTATTTCCCCTGTGTTTTGCTTCTCTTCTGTCCTCCCTTTCACTTTGTGCATCTGATACCTTTATTTCAGGCAGTATGTTCTAGATAACCCTAGTCTCATGTTCTTTATAAAATTTCCATCTGGATATGGCACTTATGGGATCCAGCAAGCTCAAAGTCTTCCACACATGTTGTACTAAGGGGGGAAGGAGGCAAGCAAAGCAGAAGTGGTTTTCAAATCCTTGTGGTTTATAGTGATTACATGGAGAGCTACCACTTGCCTTCCATCTTCACAACAGCTGCCACTTCTTGTTCTGGAGAGAGTATCAATCCTTAAAATGCACGGTGACTTTTGACTTAAGAAACACCTTAACTGGTATCTAACCACTGCTTTCAGTATTTCTGTCTTATGACTAGAATCCTAGGTTTTTGATACCTTTTTCTGTATATTATTCCTGTTGAGGAAAAATTATAGGGTAATTTTTTGATTGCTAGAAAATGCATCCAAATGGTTACTTCTATACATTTTTAACAACTTTAGCATCTTTATTGACAGCCTGGAGCTCTAGGTGCTTCAGAGTTGTGCACGAAAAGTCATACATCATTAGCATTAGCTTGTTCTCAGCAGAAGTGGTATCAAAAGACCCAGCAGTAGAAACTTTGTCACATTCCAAGTCTAGCTCTACTGCAGAGCCACGCAGTAGACTAACTGCGGAATCTGCACCTCCTTTATCAGACTTGAAATGGACATACAAGCAGGGGCTAGATGGCAGGGAATGCTGATACTAAAAGGCTGCTTTGGAGAGGTTTAAAAATAAAAAGGAATTGTTAAAATGACCTCACTACTAGTAAGGCAAAAAGAGCATGCCAGTTCCTTGGCTTCAGTCTGACAGATTCACCATCCTGGTCTTTTCAGAGCATCATGGCCATAGGTATACACTCTTTCCAGCCTTACTGCCTGATAATAATAAGGTTCCCACTGCTTTTACCAAAAGGTTATGTCCTCAGTGATGTCCAAAAATGACCATTTGGCAGGCCACCTTGTGAATAAACCTAATAACTTAATCTAAGGAACTGACAGTTCCTTTCATTCATCTTCAGTATATTCTCTTGGTTTGGATATTAAGCAGTGTAACCCAAATTATTGTTTAATTAATAGGAATAGAATGGGGACCAGTCACATGTTTACAGTACAGCCAGAGCTAGAACTCCCTTCAGTCCTGAGTCCTGTCTGCACACTGATCGGTATTTCCTTCTGCCCATAGGGAGCGGATGTGAACTGTACCCATGGCACACTGAAGCCCCTGCACTGTGCCTGCATGGTGTCGGATGCGGATTGCGTGGAGTTACTCCTGGAAAAAGGGGCTGAGGTAATGTTTTTAACACTGTCACATTAATGATTCCCTAAAACTTAAGCTTCACATTTTCTTAAAATTCCTTGTCTCTTCTCCCATCTCTCTGTACTTTCTAGCTCATGATAACATTGGCATAGCCAATATTAAAAGCAAAATGTAATGGTAAATACATGAAATGATTGTAAGGATTCCATTCCTTTGTCTTTCACCCTTAGGCTGTCCAACGTCAGAAAAAGGGAATTTTATTTCCTCTCTCCCAGCCATCCTCGGGGGTTCTGCATAGTTCCGTTTAGTCCTCTTGTTGCCTATTGACTGTCCAGGAGCAGTAAGGGCAGAGGCCCTTTACTCTGATTAAATCTAAATTATTTGAGACCTGCTCTCGGACACACACTCTAATACCACCTAATAACATGGTCAGTGGGAGATAAATATTATTAGGCAATCCCTTTCTCAGGATTGGGCTGCTGTGCCATTTCTGCCCACTGCTTTATTTTCCATTTTAGTGTATCTTGTTCCTGTCTTCTTTCTAAAGTAAATATCTTAAGATAAAAACATAATTTATGTTGGCATTAGCAAGAAGCAGCATAGTATAATAAGTGATTAAAAAAATAGACTCTGGAGCCAGATTTCATGTACTTGAATTCCAGCTCTCTCACTTCTAACTGTGTGATCTTGAACAAATTACTTAACTTTTCTTTGCCTCAGTTTCCCCATCTGTAAAATGGGGGTGGAAATGGTATGTTCTTTGTAAGGTTGTGAAGTGTTCAGCACACAGGCATGTAGTAATCACTAAGTAAATACTTATTAAATAAATTATTTGTTTTGACTATTTGTGAGCAGCTCTGAAGGTGCAAATGTTGAGGTGCAAACTTGAATCAGACATGTGGTAAAGCGGACGTGTTGGCCCCAGACTGCCTGGGCAGGCAGCCTGGGGGCAGCCCCAAGATCCCCATCACCATACAGCCTGTTCTCTATGTCGTTATCCCATCCTGTTGCTGTGTGACCCTGAAATGAAAGCCAGTAGTTGTCAGTGATGAAAGTGAAAATATCCTGGAAAAAAGACAGTTTTTAGCTAAATAGAAAGTTAACTTGATAAAATGTTTTTCTTTATTGCATTTTATGGGGGGAAATTTGGGTTTTGAAGTCTTTGTAGCCTTCAAAAATTATAGTGATGCTGATTTTTAGCAAGCTTGCTGCTCTTTTAGCATTAGAAGACTTGTGCCCTTTCCTCCACATGCTTCCACCCAGGTTTTCCTGGGACCCCACCGCATGTTTTTGCGCGGGGCTCCTCCGTGCGCTTAAAAGAATACAGCAGAGCTGGGTGGGCGGCAGGGCTGTGGCCTCGTTGTTTTCAGGCTGGTTGCCACCAGCCCAGGATGGCATGAGCTGGGATAAGTAAAATAAGACCCTTAATCTAGCTGAAGTTGCTTTCCGGTAAATGTCTTCCAAAATAGGTACAAGGACTTATACTTCACCTTCTCTTTCTTTGACCCTGACTCTATGGTAGAGATTCTAGTGAATAGTACATAAGGACATAGCAGCAAAAACCTAAGTAATGCAAGCCAGCTAACCAATGCACGGAATGGAGTATTGGTTGGTTGGGGCCAGTTCTTTTCCTGTTTGCTCCTAGGCTCCTGTGTATCTCTCTCTTGATCACCAAGACTCTCTCTGGAAATTACTTATTGACCCGCATGTTCATAGCGAAGGTAGTGGATAAGCACATGCAAGCTTCTTTGCCTACCTGTCCTCTTGTCAGTAGTTTGCCTACTGTAATTATAGTTCCTCCTTCCTTACAGGTGAATGCCCTGGATGGTTACAACCGAACAGCCCTCCACTATGCAGCTGAGAAAGATGAGGCTTGTGTAGAGGTCCTGTTGGAGTACGGTGCAAACCCCAACGCCCTGGATGGCAACCAAGACACCCCACTGCACTGGGCAGCCTTTAAGAACAATGCTGAGTGTGTTCGGGCCCTCCTAGAGAGTGGGGCTTCTGTCAATGCCCTGGATTACAACAATGACACCCCACTCAGCTGGGCTGCCATGAAAGGCAACCTGGAGAGCATCAGCATCCTTCTTGATTATGGGGCAGAGGTCAAAGTCATCAACCTAAAAGGCCAGACACCCATCTCCCGCCTGGTGGCTCTGCTGGTCAGGGGACTTGGGACCGAGAAAGAGGACTCTTGCTTTGAGCTCCTCCACAGAGCTGTTGGACACTTTGAATTAAGGAGAAATGGCACCATGCCACGAGAAGTGGCCAGAGACCAACGGCTATGTGAAAAGCTGACTGTTCTGTGCTCAGCCCCAGGAACTCTAAAAACACTCTCTCGCTATGCTGTGCGCCATAGCCTGGGACTCCAGTATCTGCCGGATGCTGTGAAGGGCCTTCCACTGCCAGCTTCTCTGAAGGGATACCTGTTACTTGTGGAATAGCCTGGAGGAGACGTTTGCACCTTCAGGCAGGAGGCTCTGGGTGAGCTTTCTGCCTGCAGTGCCCTCTCTGCCTCGGAGAACAGAAGCAGTTGTCCCTGTTGTGTGGTTTGTTTTGAGGCAACACGTCACACAGTAACCTCCACAGCACTCTCCCACCCCAAACCAAACCACCAAACAAAAATTGATCACTCACTTTTGTTTTCTGTTTATTGCTTAATTGGCTTTTATTACTATACCCTGCAAAAGAAGAGCCCCTCCCTGCCCTGACCCTGCCCTTTAGAGAAAAGGTCCACTGTGCTTATGTAGAAATACTACATTTCTCTAAGAAGATGAAGCGTATTAAAGGATGTGTGTTTGGTTTTCCTTTGGAGACATGATTAACATTTTGGAAGAATCCCTCTACAAGCATCTTACTGGTCTATAAAGAGGCTTAAGGAAATCCCAGCTAACTACTGCAGCCCAAAGATGAACATACTACAGGCTCAGACGATGTGCGGACCCTGTGCTGGGCTGGATGAGACCCCTAGGGCTCTGCCATGGGGCACTCAGAAGGGACGGCCCGTTCTCACCACCAAAGGGAACAGCGGCCTTTGCCCCTTTTCCGCAGGTGTGCTGGAGGGTTACGGTATCTCAGCCATGTTATGTCAGAAAGGCAGCCTTGCTGCTTCGCACATAATAGAGAGCAAGCAGGTTCCAAACAGTCGGAACTAAATGTCCTAAGAACTTCTTCCAGTATGGTTCTCTCTCTTCCTGAAGCCATTTTGCTCTAATGAGCTTGGCATTCCCTGCACCTTGGACGGAGGTGTTTGCTCTAGGAGGGGAAGAGAAGGGCTGGCTGCCCTTTCCCAAGGGTCTCCATTCCCCTAGGAAGCTCATGCTGCTCAATTTGGAATTATTTTTCTTGCAGTTGTTTTGGAAACTGTTTTTCCCAGATGGACATTAGACACTGATGGAGTGGGGGGAGCAGGGCAGTGGGGTCAGTATAAGAGCTACTTTTGAGATGACCCACCTACCTAAAAAAGATGACTTGGCGAACAGCACTGGCTCAACAGTATCCTTCTTTCTCATGTTCCTACCTAAACTAAATCAAGTTGTTACTGATCTTAGATGCCCTATGCAAATTTGAAAACCCTTTTTAAAAAAACTGATTGGGAACTCCGTGATCAAAACGAACGGGCTCTGCTGACACAGCTAACGAGGAAAAGCATGTCGGCTTTGCCCTTTTGCTTGGTTTTCTTGCTCCCTTAAAAACAAAAAGAAATAAACACTTCTCCAAGCAAGTCTGGCAATTTATAGTGTTGCTACTTTTCTTTATATTGTTTAACCACCCTGAGCCCTAGTGTCCTCATCTCTGAAAAGGGGCTGTCATCACCCCTCCCCATAGGCTGTTTGGATGATTCAGTGATCATGGTGCTTTATATTTATTGTTAATCTTCCCCATAAAGGCTGCTTTAATTCTGGACTCTACCAAGCCTTTCCAGTCACTATTTAATAGAACTCTTTTCAGACATAGAGGTAATACTTCGGATAGCCAGCAAAAGTGATATATTAAAATAATTCCTTCCTCCATCCCTGGTAAAGCCTTGAGCCTCTTTCCTGCTACATCAAGCAAGTGAGGAAACTTTGTGTTGGGAGGAATACATATGCCTGTGCTGACAGATGGGATCTGGTTATTGGAAGCTAATCAAACCTGGCATTGACAGGGCATCATCCTGTCAATTTGGGCAAAAGACCACCTGTGTCACACAGGCACTTGCTAATGAGGAGGCGGCTGCTGTTATGGAATGGAATCAAGCTGCATAAGAACTGACAACTTTCCAAAGCAGCTTTTCAACTAACTCACCAAACCAGGGCCATGACTGGGTGACTGTTTCCCAAGCTTTCAAAATGTACTTGTTTCTCCACAAATGGAATCTGGCTTTCATCCAGGAAGGAGTACAAGGGAAAAGCTGAGAAAGAAGGAAGAACCCTGGGATGTCAAAGGAAGAGGAGAGATCATGTAACAGCTGGAAAAAAGCAACCCTGGTTAATGGGTATATGACCAAGAGGTGCAACACAGCTTTATACGTAAGGGAGACTGGAGTGTTCTGCTGGCTGCAGAGGGCACACGAGGGACTGGTGTGGGATGAGGGTCAGAACCAGTGTGCTGTGTCCTAGGACCCTGTATCCAGAGCCTAGAGATGCTGCAGAAAAGCAATCCAAGAGGTAGAAATACACAGGGTGATCACATGGGCTGCATTTTCCCAGATGTCTGTTGCAGCAGAGTCTGGTGCGTGGGGCGGACAGCACCACATCCCACATGTGAAGACGGTAACAGGAGAACCAAGTGCAGTGACGAGTTGGCATTTATTAATGTTGTTAGTGTTTGTCACTGTAGTAAAAGCAGCAGAGGAACCAAGACTCTGTTGTCACAAAGAAATAAATAAAGCCTATTTTTAGGAAAGTTCCGAGTCACTGAGGTTTAGCAGTGGCACCGGAGCAGCGCAGCCTGTGTGACAGGTGAAACTGGGGCAGAAACCATGAAAACCCTCTAGAAGCAGCCCCCACTACCCACCCCTGCCCCAGCCCCTGGCCAAAGGTGACCATGGCTGCAGTTACCAAAGAAAAGGAAACCTAGTGAAAAGTGAGCTAAAACACTGAGTACACGGACTTGGATCTGTCGGGGTGAAAAGACCACAACCAGACACTCCACACCCCTCACTCGAGAGAGGCTTAGATGGCAGTGTCTCCAGACCTCTTCCGGCTGATGTGCTCCAGGTGAGCATGCTCGGAGGTGTCCAAGTCAATCTCGTACTTGGCGAGGATTTTGAGGATGGGCCTCAGCTTCAGCCACCACTGTTCCTTGGGGATGCGGTGCCTGCAGAGGAATGAGGCACATGATGACCGAATCTGTTGGCACCCCAGTCAACTTCCATCAGAGGCTCAGCAAGGTACTGAGCAAAAAAGGCTGGATTTTAGAGCATGGGCATCAGATGTGAAGGTGACACGAGTGCTGTCACTCACACTTGTGAGCAAGCTGTAAAGTGCAGGTACTGAAACTGCCAGGGAGGGAACCACTCCAGGCAGCAGGTGGACTCACTCAAAATCCGTCTGGTCCTTCAGCTCCGTCACTGGTTGAAAGACCAGGGCCCTCTTACGCATCCCCAGAACGCAGCCCGAGTCTGGGGTGTTGGCAAAGATCCGCCCTGCAGTAAGGGATGGTCAGTCAGCTCTGTCCCGGGGGACCAGCCTCTATAAAGGGACTCACCTCTCACCCCGCCTACCGTTGCGGTAACTCTCTTTGATCTTCCCTGACATCCAGTTCATAGCCTTGGCGCCCATCTTAGTGGCAAAATTCCTGTCAAATGGAGTTGGGCTCCCACCCTGGAAAGAATCATAAAAAGTACAGGAAGGACTCTAATGAAGTGGGAGAGATATCTGAATACACAGGGAAAAGGGGCCCTGGGTTTACAGCTAGAACAGGAGTCCAGAAATACGTGGCCATTTGTCAGGTGTAAGAGTAGCTAATGAGTGACAGGAAATGATTAGTCTCACAGTTGCTTCTAGCTCCACAGCCACTAGATCCTGTTCATTTACTTCTAGGCTTACTCGTTGCTTGGCCGTGCTTTCCTGCCCCTCTGCAGCCTGGCAGCTTCAGTCAGTCACTGTCACTGATCGCACGGAAGTGTTCCTTGCGACCATTTGGATGACCTTAGCAGCACCGCAGAAAAATATAAAACCTCATGTACCTCTTCTCTGAACTAAGCAAAGTAGGTGGGAAGGTGGGAAGGAAGGAAAACCATGAAACAGGTCTTCATGCTTCATCCAATGGGGCCCCACTCCTGCAGGGGTGAAGAAGCTCATTCAAACTGAGATGTTGGGAATTCATTTGTGGGTAGAGAAAGGTCAAAGGTTGATGCTCAAGCGGGATCAGTGGAGCCATTTGTGATGGAGGCCCAATACCACCAGGTACCATGCCCACCTTGGGTGGGGACTCATTGTTGGGGGGTAGAAAAGAATTCCTTTCCCTTTGTAACTAGCTGGCGGAGATGGAGTCCAACACAACTTCTTGTTTGCACTCCACGGGTTACCTACAAAGGGCAGCACAGGGTGGTTGGACGGCACTGGGCTAGGCTTTCTGCTTCTTGCCCAAGCCTGATGAGTGGCCCTGAGAAAATTCTTTCTCCTCTCTGGGCCTTATTTCCTTTATCTGAATGAATCAGTGACTCTCAACTGCAGACAACTTTGTCCCCCAGGGGACATTTGGCAACATCTGGTGACATTTTTTAGTTGCTACCACTTGGGAGGGGGCACTACTGGCATCTAGTGGGTGGAGTCCAGGGATGCTGCTAAGCCATTCCACAACGCGCAGAACGGCCCCTGCAACAGAACTATCCAGCCCCGAACAGCAATGGTTCAAAGGTTGGAAACCCTGCCCCAAATGAAGACGATGGACCACATCATCTCTAAGGCCATTTCTAGGGTAAAGATGTTCTGACTCTGTAAACAGAAAATCCCTGTAACAGATGGCAGGCTCATGCCCTCAGGAGGCACTGACAGCCTCCAGTAGATCAGAGGCCACGGGGAGACTCAGTGGATGTTCGGGGCTGGGGCACGACAGGTGTCTTTCCTACCTGCTGCATGTGGCCAAGCACGTTCTTCCGGCTGTCAAAGACGCCCTTGCCCTCCTCAGAGTACAGGTTGAAAATGAAGTCAGTGGTATAGTTCTCATTGCACTTCTCATTCCTGCCGGGTAAAGACCAGGCGCCTGTGACCTGCACTGTCTCCCCACTCCCGCCACCCCTTTCTGCGTGTGCAGGCTGCTGCCTCTCTGCTCATCTCCCCCCGTGGTTCAGGTTCTCTCCCTGAATACCCGCAGCTTCCTCAGGTTGTCCCAACCATGGATCTACTCTCAGGGCTGGGTCCAAACCTGACCTTTTCTCTTCACTTAGGAACAAACTGTGGATGAGGTACCTTAACACCAAGCCCCTTTTCACAGTTGTTTTCATCTTTTGCACCAGATGTTCAACGTTGGCCTGAAAATAAAAGAGTACATCCTAAGCCCAGCTGGAAGTGGACGAGGTGGGGTGGGCGCATGGATCTCTTCCTCCCTGCCAGGCGTCTCCAGGAAAGGAGGGGAGAGAGTTCAGTCCTGGGCCTGACTGTGCCTGACCCCTTCGAGGAGCTGAGTGCGGACCAAGATGTGGATGGGGACGCCCAATGGGACAGGCGCCCTGAGGAGTCAGGGACAGCTTGGGCGACTGTCAGTTCGCAGTCCCTTCCCAGGGCTTTCTGGTTCCCCTTCCCTCAGAAGGCTAGCTCACTCAGCATCCATATTTAAATGGGTTGCCTGCGTGTACAGAGGGATTCGCTGGGAGGAACCGGGCCCTTCACCTGGGCTTTGAGTTGGAGTGCGGGGGAAATACTGCCACCTGCACCCCTGGGGGGCACGGGCGGGTCCTGGGACTGGGAGTTCCCACCTGCTGCTGGCCTTTCACTGGGTGGCTCTCTGCCTCTGGTGAGCTGGGATCTTAGAAAATAAGGATCACATTGTGCTTGTAAAAAAGGAGTCAGAGCCCCACCCTGGAGGTGAAAAGGATCCCTCTCAGAAATGTAGTAAGAAGAGTCAATTTTGGCAGCTAAGGAAATTGGGGGGGGAGTGATGCGGTAGGAAGATCTCTGACTTTCTCAACCTGTTAAACCACCTACTCACTTATGAATGTAGAAAAGATTTTTAACTTCTCTAAACCTTTCTCATCTGCAATATGGAGATAACATCTCCCTTAGATGTCTATTGTTCAAAGGAATGCTCCAACAGGAGCCACGCGCACGTGTGTGTGGCTACAGAAAGGCTGCTGGGTGCACACACCAGACCCTCGCAGGGCTCCACAGGCAGCTGTGCCCTCGCCTTGAGCTCTCACAGCTCAGGACTCGGGGGCTGTGGGGACAGCTAGCCAGCAGGCTCCAGATGGCCATCTACCTGCAGGTCTCGGATGGTGAAAGGCTCTTCAAAAATGTAGGCAGCGTCAGCCCCAGCCGCCAGCCCCGCCATGGTGGCCAGGTAGCCGCAGTAGCCGCCCATAGTTTCGATGATAAACACCCGGCGCTTGGTGCCGGCTGCTGACTGCTTGATGCGGTCACAGGTCTGCAGAGACAACGGGCCACTGTTAGAAAGACACGGGGATCTGACTGGTCTCTGGACCTTGTCATCCCCAATTCTGGAGCTACACCTCCCCAAGCCCTCAGGGCCCCTTTGCCTCAAGGCCCTGCCTTCAGGAATGGTAGGCACCTTTGCCCCCACGCTATGGACTCCTCTCCTGGGAAGGAAGTTGTACGTAACCCTTTCTGTGGCTCAGAGGGAAGTCAAGCTGTGTGACCTCAGGAAGAGAAGAAAAGTAGGTAGAACACTGGTGCCCTTCTAGGCTGGGGCACTCAGCACATAAGGAGAATCATCATGTGTATGGTTAAGTAAAATCTGTGTGAAAACCTGGGCTTGAAGGAGCATTTTTCAAACATTATCACCAGGTTGGTACAGAAGGAGTAGCTCACTGCTGAGAAGCAGGCTCAGCCCAGGGAGCAGAGACCCGGCCGCCAGCACGGGACACAGTGGCCTCACCGTGCAGATGGTGTTGAGTGCCGTGTCGGCCCCCACGCTGAAGTCAGAGCCGGGCACGTTGTTGGAGACCGTGGCAGGGATGACCACAAATGGGATGCAGAGCTCATCAAACTGCTTCCTGCCCTCCATCAGCTCCAGGCCCCCTGTGTAGGCCTGAGAAGAGAGCAGCAGGGCAGAGTGAGGGGAAGGGAAAGGTGGGGGGCGGGGGGGAGAGGAAGCAGCAGGGGCGCGCACCTCAAAGCCCCCGATGATGACGAGGCCCTGAATGTTGAACTTCGTGATGTTGGCGCTGATCTGTTCGAAGCTCTTTTTGGGTAGAGTCCTAGTCGATTGGGGGTGGAGCGTGGAGGTGAGGTAATGGAATTGGGGGAGGAGATGGCAAAATTGAGGGAGAGAAAAGGGAGAGACAGCAAAATTCAGGGAGAGAAAAGCTAGAATTACAAGGAGCCATATTTAGAATTTCGTGACCTGTGTTCCTTCCCTACCCCACCCCTCACCCTGTACAAGGATATACCCTGGGGCTCTAAGTTGCCAGAGCTGCTGAAGGATGTTTGGATGGGCATGTTGGCCCTCATGGAAGCAACTGTGAGCTGGGTGGCAGAGGGCCTAGACAGCAGTGATGTCTAAGCAGACCTGACCTAGGGAACTGATACCCACATCCCAGGGGACACCTCAGAGGTGACTAGGAAGAAACGCTCCTGTAATGCCACTTACCTTTTAGTCCCAAGCTTGGAACCACCTTGGCCAGTCCAGCCCCCAACGTAGCTCCAGCCAGCTTCCTCGATCTGCAGGGAAGGGTAACAGGGCTGCATCATGGACTGACGCCACTTCGTGAGCTCTCACCCCACCTGACACCCCCCTGGTTGGAAGAGGAACACACGGCATTGGCTTTTTCCCACCTCATGCAACTTCTTCCACCCTTATTGCTCATTCACAAATATTAAGCCCCTACTAAAGCCCGACACTGCGCTTTGGAATAGAGAATTTGAAAAGACACATTCTAGGAAAGGGTTCCCTTCAGTGTCTCCTGCCTGTTCATACTGACCTAAAATTAAATATCTACTTCAACTCAGACCCTGAGAGGAGAGAAAGGTAGTGAGGGACAGGCAAAGGAGAGAGAATCGACAGTTGCCCTGCTCTACTTCCCCTCCGCGTGCCTGCTCCTGGGCCCCGGAGTATGTGCCCTCCGGCCTTGCAGCCCCGTACCTGACCCCTGGCCAGTCCCTCAAAGCCATCATGCACGACCAGCACTCGGTTGCCCTGGATGAGACCAATCCTCACAGTGGAGCGGACGGCAGCATTCATGCCAGCGGCGGGCGCCCCCACGTTCATCACGGCCACTGTGTGTAAGCCACTCTGGAGAAGCAGCAGACGGAGCAGGGCAAGGGGGGGACAGGCCAGTAAGGCAGGCTGACCCCCAAGGCCCTTATGGTCCCAGATGACATCTGCCTCCGCCAGCAGGCCCCATCTCCCGGGACTTGTGGCCCAGCTTCTTCCCGCATGCCCTGGAGGCGAGACTCTTTACCATAGATGAATACTGCGTCCCTGACCCCAACATCGTTACATGCCAAGTAAAAGGCCTTCCAGAGTAGCAGTTCCCAAAGTGTGATCCTTGGACGACCTGCCTCAGAATCCACCTACGTAGCCTGTTAAACCTGCACATTCCCGGTCCCCATCTGAGATCTGAGGGAAATATGCATGTTTTGTAACTCAGGATGTCTGATACACACTAACATTGAGAACCACTCCTCCAGCGGAAGAGGTGGAGGCTTAAATACACTCAGATGTGGTTATTCCCAGGTTTGCCCTGAGAAAATAGTGCACCATTCCCTTCCCTATCCTTACATCTTATCTTGCCAGCCCTGACTGGACATGGGTCTTAGCTTAGAGATATTCAGGGCAGTCCAAAAACATGGGGCTGGTGTCTGGGGAGAGAAAATGACCTCAGCAGGGTCAGGGGCTCAGCACTGAAGATCTTAGTGGGAAGAAATTGGCAAGGCCACGGGTTACATGGACTGGAGGCAGCACTTCCTCAAGGGAGATGGAGAGGGTCAAGGGCAGACAGCAATACCAGTACCTTAGACACTGGGGGTCTGACGTGAGCCAGAAGCTTGTATACATCCCAGTTGTTCATGAAGCTTCTGAATAAAGCACAAAGGGAGACAGAGAGGTGTCTTCAGACCACCCCCATGGCCTCAACCAAGAGGATCCGATCTGGTCTGAAGTGTTGCTCCCCGTGTGAAGTTCTGCAGCACAGACCTCTACGGATGTAACTGGGGCATCACAGGGACTGGGCGGGGGGTTCACCAAACTCTCCATGAGCACTCTTCTCCCAGGCACTGTGCCCACACAGGACACTGCCCCTCGCCTATGGAAACTTATAACCAAGCCAGAATCCATGTATAGAAGAAGCAGATTATAAAAGGCCAATCCCAGGGAAAGCACCTCTCACAGCAATTCTCTTAGGGAGAAACTTGCAAAGAACTAAGAAGAGGAAGAAGCAGAAGCTCCTATTTTGGGTCTGATGCTATTGATTGCAGGTCACGTTCCAGCGTCTGCTTTCTACAAGCTCCCAGTCATTTCCTCACCTGCCTCTCAGCTTCATGGCTTCATCAAATTTCTTCTCATTCATGGCCATGGTCACATCTTTGGTCTGCAGGAAGGGCACAGCACTGTCAGGGCTCCAGGGCAGGGTTCTGCATGGCTGGACTGCTGTCCCACAGGAAGACTGCCTGTCTCTGGGCCTGCGGCTAGACCTTACCCACCCTGCACCCCACCTTTTCTCAGCCCCAGCCCAGACTTTCACAGGATCTTTGGTTTTCCTCACTCTTCTGAGTAATGAACAACAAAAGGGGATGATTCAAGGCCTTATGTATTAGAATATGGGTAGAGTGTGGGGCACTCACAGATAAATAGCGTCTTTCTCCCTCCACACCCAGGGCCCCAGGTTCAAAGCCTCTAAACTAAGTAAATGAAGAAGATCCTACAGAAAACCCAGTTAGGAAGAAAGGCTAATCCCTTCCATGTGCTTCTGAGCTACTTATTCCTGCTCTGTGAGCCAGTGCTTTAGCTTTCGGGCTTTCAGAGACAGAGTTCCAAGCAAGGCTGGGACTTGTCTGGGTGTTAGGTCAGCGGGACTTCCACATCTCAGAGCGAAGTGGACCAGGAGGTGGAGGGCCAGCCCGAAGCATTCACACCAGCCCCAAGAATCGGGCAGGATACCTCAGTCCTCAGTCATAATGTTTGCTCTGTGGTATCAAAGGAGTGACTCCTCTGTAGTAGGAGACACCATTTCCCAAGCACTGAACATTTCCAGGTCCTGCATCAACCCCTTTACACATCTTCCCTTCAGTCCCTATCATAACCTTCAGGGTGAGTATTAGTAACCTCATGTTGGTCAGAGGAGCATATTGAAGATAGAAATCATAGATGTAAGCTGTCCAGACAGACCTTAACAATATTCCCTTGATTTTAGTAAAGTTTGGAGAGAGATCACACTTGTCTTCCAATAAGCATATGAGGAAGGGCCTGAGTTTGGACAGCCTGAGATACTGGGTCTCATCACCAGGTAGGATGCAGAGTCTCCCATCGTCTTTATGAACGTTTTACAGACAGAGAAACAGAGGCTTAGAGAGGTTACAGCTTCTATGCAAAGCCTGCTGTGCTCTTCCCCACGTCTCTTACACTGCCCTGCCTTTCCACCTGCTCCTGTCCTCTTGGCCTTAGAAGCCGCCCCTCCCCCATGAGCGCCAGCTCAGAGACGGGGAGGAAAGGCACTGAGGGTGAGTACTTACCACCTGGACGCACTCCATGAGGGGCAGGCGCACAGCCTGGTTACCAGAGAGGCTCACCACACAGGCTGGTGTGTCTGGGGTCCCTTCCAGGAGTGCCATTACTGCTTCCACACCCATCCTGCTGCCCTGCAAGGGGCCCAGGGTGCAGGTTCAGGCCTCACCACCTGGGCTCAGCCTGTGGAGCCAGGGCCCTTTCCAAAGCACAGGGCTCAGCTCCACACTCATGACTCATTAGGCTCTGCCGCACTGCCCAGATCTCATCTAAAGCTTAATGACTCTTCATCCTCTTGCCATTGGGACCCCAAGGGTTCTACTTGGTTCCAGAGAAATATGTCCACTGTAGTAATCAAGGGATACTGAGACTTAACATTCTCTTATTGGAAAAATAAAGAAGGATGTTGCCTCTCTTCCAATGAAAGCAGTATAAGAGGGTTCAAACTCAATGTCTGAGGTTAGATCTTAATAATTTCAGTAACACTCAATGCTTTACTATCTGAGAGCTCTAAGGTATTAGACCTCCTCAGTGGGGAGAGCTGAGGCTCCCATGATTTCTGCAGCAGAAGAGAACTCCTGAGGACAAGGGGCCGGGCCCAGGGCCACTGCCGTGAGAGGCTGGTGGCGGAGAAGCAGGGCCAGCAGCTTCAGCCCCGTCCTGGTGAAGCGCATTTCTGCTGGCGGAGGATGCGAAGCTGGCGGTTCTGAGTCACGAGGGCCACAGAGGCCTGTACTCACCAGGATCCGGTCAAAGGCCGATGGTGTCCCACCCCGCTGCACGTGCCCTAAGACAGTGACACGGGTGTCATATCCCAGACGTGTCACTACCAACTGAAAGGACCAAGAGGGACAAAGAGAGATACAGAGTCAGGGAGAGAAAACAAGCAGAGACTTAGATGAACCATGGATGAATTAGCCTCTTCTGACAATGTTCCTTGGGGGAGGAAAGCAGAGGGCAGGAAACCTGGGAAGAGGTGTGCAGGAGGGGCTCAGAGGGACCCTGAAATCACTAGGGAGTGGGGCTGCGGGGGGGCCAAGGCCTGTCTGCTCACTCTGATACTAACATTCTTGATGTCTTCTGAGGTGATCGGTCTCCCATTCTTGTCGATCGCGCCCTCAGCCACAATGATGATGTTGAGACGAGAACCACGGGTCCTTGTCTGGTCGAGAACAAAGACAAAGATGGTCAGGTGACTGAAACAGAGGGATGGGAAATGAATCACCAGTGGAATTAGGTGAGGGATTTTTCTTAAGGGCAAAATAAAGTGTCAGTACCTCACTGAGCCGGCGGCAAAGATGGTCCTCCCAGCCATCATCTGGTGGACATTCAGGAATAAAAACCCAGTCAGCCCCACAGGAGAGAGAGGTGACGAGGGCCAGGTATCTGAGATGAGAGCCAGAAGATCAGTTTAGGAGCCGCACTCCCCAGATAGCCTCCTGTAGCCAACGGTTCACCTCGTCCCCGCAGCTGGTAAAAGGTCTGAGGACCCTGTTTCATTCTTGGGGTGAGGGTGCGTGCCCCTAAGGCAGGGTCTCACTGAGATTCTGTCCCTGAAGAGCACCTCCATCTGTGCTTCCCACAGCGGCTCCTGTCAGAGCACCGTCTGTTTGGCCACACCGCATGGGTGCCTGCGCTCGTACACACATGTGCACACTGGGTATGTAAGGGGCGGGGACCACAGACAGGGAGAGGGGGCCACACCTAGAGAAGCATCTACACCATGGCTTGCTCCCACGGGGAGAATTTTCTGGGCCCCCAGGGAAGAGGAGAGAGCTACCGCGGGGTCCATGGAAGACATGAGTCAAGACGGAATCTCACCCACAGTGCCGGCCCATCACTTCTAACACAAACGTCCTCTGGTGGCTGTAAGAGACAAACACAGGACTTATACAGTCCAAGCAACCCTACAGCAGCATCAAGCTGTTCTCCATAACTAGGCCAAGGACCCTCTCAGGGAGCTACACTTGTACTTTCAGGCCTGTGGGCAGATTTCCTGAGGGACCAGAAGGGCCTCGGGGAACACTCCAGCCACAAGGTAGCTCAGACGCAGGGGTACAAGGTGTCAGTCCTAAGGCTCTATTCCAGGGAGGGATGGATAGCAAGGAAAGGAAGTGCAGGAGAGAGGACTCAACTCGTCTGGAACCCTCTAGGGTGACCCAGGGGTAAGCTACTACCCTTCCATCCTCCTATTCTCCCACCTGCTTCCTCTGAGTCCCCTAACCCCCGGGCAGTGGTGGCAATGCCTCTACAATCTCCAGGATACAGCTTGAAAGGGGGGCTCAGGTTTTGGGCTCCCTGGATTTGTTTCAGTCTGGACACATAATCATTTGGAGACCCCACAGGTATTCAGGTCCTCAGAGCTACATGTTTGGATAGTGGGCTGGACAGTGGCAAGAGGTAAGTCTTACGGCATTTAGAGAGCAGTGCAACTTCAATGCTTAGGGATGATTCTTAGTTAAAAACAGCTGTCTAGCCCCAGAAAGCTGGTCATGATCATCTCCACAGCTCAGACCCTTCCTCGTCTCTAGGCCCCCGTCCTGCGGGCCGGCTCAGCCGCCCTGCTCCTGGGCCGCCACCCCACAGGCACCCGGACCTCTGAGCCGTAGTGGTGATGGCATCTACGATCTCTGTGATCCGGTGCAGCGCGGAGTCGGTGCCGATGGTCATGTCGGTGCCACAGAAGTCATTGTCGATTGAGCCAACCAGGCCTACGATGTTCAGGTAGCTGGATTTCGAGGCTTCCTCAGCTGTGATCTTACCTGGCAATGGGAGGCAGACCAGGAGCCCCTGGTGAGGTAGCTGGCACGCCTACAGGGCAGGCGACTGGGGACAGAGGCAACTGCAGCCCAAGGGAATGTGAGCAGTAGCAGAAAAAGAGAGGCGAGACTGCCTATTCTGTCTGAGCAACGATCTTGTCCAGAGGGAGGAAAGGTGTGTGTGTGTGAAACTGCTCATGGACAAACAACACTGACAGGAACCGTGTCTCACCCGCTTTCTGGAGGTCACTCAGCAAGTCACCCCACTCAGAGCGGAAGGTGTCGGCCCCCGTGAGGCTGCCATCACCCCCGATGACACACAGGTGGGTGATCTCGCGCTTCACCAGGTTGTGGGCGGCTCGGAGTCGCCCCTCTCGCTCCCGGAAGTCCTTGCATCGGGCGCTTCCAATCACTGTGCCTCCCTATGGGGAAGAGGGGGAAGTCAGAGCCCCAGATGACGCAGCCAAATTTGGACTTGATGTGCTAAGACCCTATTCCAGCACTGTGGTGGTGTCATGACCATGGGGTTCTCCAGGAAATTCGCTGCCATCCTTAAGAACCATCTGCCCCCTCTAAAGGAAAGGGAAGTGATGCTGGCTGAGATGTCTTAGGGTCATTCCTACACTCTGCTATACCTCTTAGAAGACTGCTAAAATCAATCCAGTCCACTGAAGGCCTTGTCACCAAAGTGATTACCTTTAAGGAAAACAAAGGAATACATACATGCCTGCTGGCCTTTGGGATAATCTCCATCTTTCTTCACCTCTTCTAAGTATAAGAAGTAGCAGGGACTTCAGTCTTTGAAAATTCTCCCTGGTGGCCTGACATTACTGGATTGTGTTTAAACATTATTAGTTCACCCTAATGTGCTGGGTAGCATGTTTTCCCTCTCTGACACACTATGATTTCTAATTGTAGCCAAGCACCGCCAATCCTCTCCCCTTTGCTCCCTGGATCAATGGTGCTAGTGGAAGGTGCCACAATACCCAGGTATTGACAGGAAAAGCAGCTGAGTGTAGACAGCCTTAAATTCCCAGAGGCTTATGATATCCTGAGAGAGTTAAGCATACTCAGCGTTTTCACAAATCTTTTAAGCTCCTGGTGTCTCTAGCTTTGGGAGTATTGATGGAGAATTCTAGCCCATTCCCAGAACACTTTATGGCAGGCACCACTGCCTATAGAGAACCTTCACTGTGCGCTACACATTCAATTCCTTCCCAGGGATTTTTAGGAGACTGAGATAAAAAAGTGGGGATATGAATGTAATTTGTAGATTTTTCAGTAAAGCAGAAAATGGGTATATAATGACTTAGAAAAAGTAGCAAAAAGGGTTGTGGATATAATCGGGGTTTTTTTTTCCTTTTGAAACTCTAAAAGGCTCTCTTGGTTCCCCCCTCTCTTAAATGGTCTGGTCTCAGGTGACCTCCCCCTCATCACATGAGGACTGTTGGCCTTCAGCTCTGCTTCTGGCTCTGGCTCTGGTCCTCTGGCGAGGCTATTTTCAGCCACAGGCCTTCCCTATGACCCCAGAGCAGGACCTGCTTCCGTGCCAGCTCCTCAAGTACGACCTTTCTATAAAGAGCAGACTGTCCGAGGATCACATGTCCACCCACATAACACCCAGGAAACCAGGGTGGTGTTTTCAAATGCAAAGGGTAAAGAGCAATCATAGCCCCGTTCTTGTCACAGAATCTCTTCATATCAAACCACATGGCAGGGAATTGGGGAAACCATGAGCCCAAACCAGATGGGGTGAGACAAGGACAGGATGAATATGGGACAGGGGTCCTGCAGAACATACCAGCTGAAGCATCATCGAAACACTCTCCCAGGTGGCTTCCCTGATGTGATCTCCACCATCGACCAGGCCTTGATAACCCTGTGGGGTACATTATACACATTCAGCCTCTGCTTGGCTTCTCCCTAAACTCCCAGAATTAAGTCAGGGTCCTGGGAAGAAGTTCTCTGAGAATCTAGTCACTCCCCCCATTACTGAGTGCTCATGAGGTTATCATATTTAACAGAGTCAGTTCAAGGAAGTAGGTGTCAATTTTTTCAATACTCTCTTCTCATTGGTCTTGTTCTTGAATCATCAGGATGTCCTTCCTAATATTTAATCTTAATTTCTCTGATTTTTTGCTTATCCCATGTCCTCCAATCTGCTTCCTAGGGGAACTAGAAGGGGATGCTGTAGTGAGGGAGGGGAAAAAGTGTGACTTGAAAAGATAAGACTATAAAATTTGAGAGAAGGCAGAAACACTACACAGCAAGAAGTGTGGACAGAGAAGGAGAGAAGGGAGCGAGGAGGAGTGGGCCTCACAAAGACAGGCGACCACAGGGAGCTCCTGAGACTCTCCCCTCCTAAGGCCCAGTCCCAGGCACACGGTCTCTCTCCAGCTTCTCTCTCTTTTCAGGGGAGGGGAAGGGAAGAGAGGGTTCCTTCTTCCTCTGAACTGAGCAGGCACCACGAGGACCTGGTCTGCACACCCTGGGTCCCATCATCACTACGGGACATGAGAGTGGGGAGGGGGGACTGGCGGAGATCGGGAACCAGGACAAGCCAGACACAGCAAGGTGAGGTAAGGAAAGAGAAAGTGGGGAGGGGGGAGAGGAGAGCAAAGCAGAGAACCAACCTCATGGACAAAGAAGACACGGGCACCAGTGAAGATGCCAACTCGAACCACGGCCCTGACAGCAGCATTCATGCCTGCAAGGAGAAGGGGACAAGCGCAGGAGGGGTCAGTACTGAGGAAAGCGGCCCCAGGCTCCGGGGTGTGCGACAGTCCTTCTCTCGGGCTTTTCTCGGGACCTGCATTGCTCCTCATCATCTTCGGGCCTCCCCCCAACACTGTATTACTGTGTCCAGTGTTAATGGAGCTCTGGACACCTGCTCAGCTCCCCTCGCCCAAATGCTGTCCTTCCTGAGACCTTTTCTTGCCAGGGCAATCTGGGCAATAATCACCATGAACGTTTACTGGGGGGTTAGACACTGTTAAATGCTCGGCCTCTGGCACGAGTATGCTCACTACTGCGTGGTGGATTCCCCCAGCCTCCACACATACACAGCTTTTTAGGGTCATCTGGGTCGGCGATGCTCCACAGTACACCACACAGGGGAGTCTCCAGCTCCCATCCTACCAGAAGAGGCTGTGATCAGTGTAAAGGCAGAATCAGTGCAGACTCTACACTCTCACTGCCTTCTCCTGTCTGACCTCCTCCTGTGTAAGATATGTATGAGGAACTTAAAAATTGTGCTGTAAATTATTGTTTCTACTGGGAGAAACAATTAGAACTAAAACCGGGAAGAGAACATTTCCCCCTTTTCCCATGTAAGCACTATCCTCTCCTCGCAGCTACTCAATGACAAGAACTACCTCACCCAGTACGGTGGAGGGGTCAACCTGTCCCCACACGCATCTGGCAGGAATGGTGAACACCTCCATGTCAGAAACAACACTACTGAGGTTGTGCTAAGCATCGTTTCACTGACGAGGGATGGAGGTCATTCTTGGTTTTGATCCTGGTAGTCCTGCCTGCTGATGGGTGCGGGGCTCAGCTCATGCTGATGCCCAAGGAATCTCAGAAGCATGATGGATCAACTTCTCGTGAACCACTTTAGCTACCCTCCCTCAGATACCCCAGCAATGTAAAAATGTGCTCAAATGGTCCTTAGCCTTGCCCAGAGAAATATCATCCTCCAGTGAGCACTGAGAAGCCAGTAATTTGAAGCGCTTTAGCATTAGACTAAAACCCACCACCAGCTCCCACATAATCTGCACCATCTGAATGAAAGAGAATCAGAAAGCCCAGGAGTCTGTCTGGGGGTGGATTTGGCTTCCAGTCTGACAAAGGCTAGTATTCCACGGCTTCAGTCAGCTTGAAGCAGATGTTTCCTGGATGCCTACCATGTTCTGGGCACAGCCGTGACTGATATGGTTGGGAATACAGAGATGAAGGACTTGGTGATGGGCCTCAAGACTTGTGAAGAATTACGATATGGTTACAGTACGATTCTGATGAAGGAGATTTGTCCAAAGCAAGAAAGAGCATCCCTGCCAGGAGGTGGTCAGGGAAGGTCATAAATTATACAGAAAAGACAGCATTCTTGTCACATGGACAATTTGGGAGAGAGTATTCTAGGCAGGGGGATAGCGGAAAAGGTGAGGCCCATTTAGTGTTATAAAGAATAAAATGTACAAGAGGAAGTCATGAGACATGAAGCTACACAAGTGGGCAGGCACCCGTGTGCCATCTGGGGAAGCTCGGCTTCTACTCTGTAGGCCAGGGTCAGTGCGGCCCCGTCGGGGATGGTTTCAGGGACCCACGAACCCCATGGGACTGCATAAGAAGCTTTCTGGATGTGGGCATTGCTTTGGGAGGCCCACAGCTTTCATCTGATTCTCAGTGGGGTCTGTGACTTAAAAAAAAAAAAGTTGCAGATAATGGAGAATCTTTGAAGATTTTTGAGAGTGGAGGGACATGATGATGTCTACATATCAGAAGGATCACTCAGGCAGCAATGTGGAGGCCAGAATGGAAGAGGTGACACTAGGAATAGATGGCAGGCTAGACAAAAATGAGGAGGGTCTGGACTGGGAGAGTGGTACTGGGGACAAAACAGAGATGCTGGACTGGAGACATTAGGAAACAGAAGCATTAGGACTTAGTGTACTCGGCAAGGTGATTAAATCTCAAGGTGCTGGAGAGGAAGGAAGAAATGCCCCATGCCTGAGGCAAAGGCTGAAGCTGTGGCACTAAGCGGAGGCGGGTTTTGATTTTGGAAGGCAGGGGTGGAGATACACATTCACATTTGGATACGTTGAGTTTGAAGTCCTTGTGGGATTTCCATGTGGACTAGGAATACATTGTCTTAAGAAAACATGTAGAATTAGAAGGGAAAAGGGCAAGGAATGGAGCACTGAGGAAGCCAACGTTGGAGGGATGGGCAGGGGAAGAGGGGCTCCATGAAGGAAACTAATAAGGGGCAGCAAGAAGACAAAAAGGGAGCTAGGACTTAGAGATGTCTTGGAAGCCAAAGTGGACCATTTCAAGAAGTGGGAACAGTGTCAAATCCTTCTGATCTAAGATCAAGGCTGGAAGGTAGGGCTTAACTAATGAGGTCACTGGTGAGCACTGATGCCAGAGCTTCCCTATGACATCACTAAGGCAAAGTCCCATTAAGTCTAGAAGTCTAAGTTCATATCCTCAAACATCTGTGAAGGGAGGGGCCTTCTCAGAAGCTTAGGGGAAGCCTGTGTATGAAAAGAACAAGGTCAGAGTCAATGCGAAGCCATCAACCCTTTAGGGAAGAATCAGATATGATTCAATCAGAACAGATATAAAACAATTGTTTGTTTACTTTCTATTGTTTGTATCTCTATTGGATACCTGGAGTTAAGGAGTATGAATTTGTAATCTTAAATAAGGAAAAATCATGTATAGGCTGGAATGCTGTTTTCTGCTCCAGAGCTGAGTAAGGATAGTGGAGAAAAGACTTAAGAAAAGTGACTTAAAAGGTTTAAGTGTAAAGCAAGCAAGAGAGAGTAAGCAGGAAATACCCAAATCCACTGCGCAGGAGAAAACTCCACAAGAAAAGAAAACTTTTTCTCTTCTCTCTTCCCTCTGCCTTCTTATCTCCCCACTACCTACCTCCAGAGTCACCCACCTGCCTCTAAACTGGATATTTGAGTGTTTTCCTAGACATCAAATTTAGGACCCCATTTACACCCTGTACCTGTACCTCAAACCCCTACTTCCCTAGAAATCACAGACTGAGAGGGCTAGATGGCTTATACTAGGCAGTCCCAGTAATTCTTTGGACTCTGCTTGTAACATCACTGGCCTATCCTGGCTCCAGGCCCCTCCTGGCGAGGCTCTCCTTGGCTGTTGCATGTTGCCCTAAATAACCCTCTATGAGCAGCTGCCTGACTCATTAGAAACAAGATGAAGCATAAGATTACAGGCACCATCCATGGGTATTCTGGGTACAGCCGGGAGGAGTTGGGGAACATCAGAAGCATGCAGTTTAGTGTCTCCAGTTACAGCCTGTAGGGAAGAGGCTTAGGGAGAAAAACTATGGGTGATATGTCCCTAAGATGAATAGAATAATCTAATAAATGACTTGGTCACTAACTTATTGAAAGCAGATGCTAAAAAGTTTCTTTCTACTTTAACTGAACTTTGAATAAGAAAAAAATTATGTAATTCCAACATGAAGAATAAATGTTAGATGTGAATTCTACTTTCTGATGGCTATGTACTGAAAAAAATTATAAATCCTAGAAGAACAATCCAGAGAAGTAATAGGATCCCTGTTCCTACAAACCTTTGAAAACAAGACAAACATGCACTCAGAATGGGCTGCCTGTCTGAAGGCAGGGGGCTAGAACAGGTGACTCAGGTTCTTTCCAGCAGGATATGCCAATTTCATAAAACCAAGTGTAGTATGGTTGGAGGGGACTGGGGTCATTACTGGGCTGGAAAGAGAATTTGAATTTGGTATCTAATCAGCCTGACTTCTGAGCTCAGGATATCTGACTCCTGGCCACTCTCTACGAGGTCATTAGCTTTGCTCAGGGAAGGACGGAGCTGTGGTCTCCATAGATTTTTACAGAGCCCAACCTCACTTTTCAGGGAGTCCACAGAAAAAACATTGCTGTGTTCTGTCCCTGGGAGAACTGGGGATCATTAAACTTATCTATGGGCAGGCTGCTTCTCTATTTGAGCTGGTCCTTCAGTTGGAACCTCTCAGCTCTACTTTGAGTTTTCTGTTTTGCTTCCCTGTCTTCCTAGAGCTTCATCCTCTACCACCTGTCCCTGCTGACAGACACCTGTGATGTCATGTGGCCTTACAGTGGGATATTTCCCTCAGTACACTGTACCTGTCATATAATCCCATAGGCCTCGGTCCAGCTGGTCCTCCAGAAGTCAGCTTATCAAAAGCCCCTGCCTCCATGGTGACGAGCAGCTCTAAGAGGGTCTCTCTGCTCTGGACCAGAAGCTGGAAGGGCCCTGTTGCTCGTAGACCCAAGTTAAATCCTAGGCATCTGTTCTTGTTTTTTAACCTCTTTCCCTCTCCAAAGAGCACTTCTTTTTCATAATTTGGTAACTGTGTGTGCGGTGCTTGGATTTTTTTAACAGGCTCTAGCTTCCTAATTTGGCAATCCAACTCCACAGGCCATCCTGCCGAGGTTTTAGTATCAACATCCAGAGCTGTGTTGAAGAACTCAGTATTGGCATGGGACTGTTTCCAGGGGAAAAGAGAGAAGGGACCCAGGTCATAAGTCTACACACTCAAGTGGGGCTCTGCGTTCCTAATCTGACCACTGTTCCTAAGCTCAGGCCTCTGTGCCCTCCTTCCCCAGTTCCCTCATTCTAGCATTCTTCTGTTCCTAAGATGTATCACAGTAATCATTAAGTAAATAGTAGCTTAAAAATATAATCAAAGTCTAGCTTCACTAACGTACTAATAAGAAGGATCCAAGAGCAGAGACAGTGGATGCCTTTCTCCCTGGTCTCTACCACCCTGCTTGGCATACAGCAGATGCTCAACTATTAACTTTTTGTTTAATAATACATTTATTGAGTATTTACTGTATACCAGACACTGTTTTAAGCACTTTATTTGAGTGAAGAGTTCACTCTCTTAAAATCTATCTTCTCTATGCTGTTCCCTAGTTAATCCCACCGAAGCCTATCATTTCATCACGTAGGTTGAATCTACTCAGTGAAGCACACTTGCTATTGTTATTCCTGTGCCTTAAGTAAGAATTCTAGTAACATATGATATCCCTCCTCACATAACTGTAAGTTCCCAGAGGAAATGACTTCGTCATAACAGACAAACCAGGGCTCTATAAAACGTGGGTGCTGAACACCCAGTCTAGGGAAGCCTCGGAGAAGGAAGGGGAGGCTGAAATCACTTTCTCTCTTTTCCTCATCACAAATTCCTTTCAAAGAGATTCTACCTGTCCTCAATATATTATAAATTAGAACCTACAGGATCATCAAGGGAGAGAAACAGTGAGACAAACAACTCCCAGTCTCCTACCTCCCACCTTGGTTTTCCACAGACCTGATTGTTCTGACTCCCGGGTCTCTGGGACTCAACCCAGAGACGGGTTCCCTCTGGCTTTGCTTTCTGCTCCCCGACCCCCACCCAGGGATCTGTACTCATTACCCATGGCTGTTCCTCTTTGTTCAAGGGCTAATAGAGTGGAAGGGGAGGAAAGGCTGAAGGAAACAGAGAAATACGCAGAACTGCGCCCAGGAGGAGG
Organism: Phataginus tricuspis; assembly: GCA_029783875.1. Taxonomy (NCBI): domain Eukaryota; kingdom Metazoa; phylum Chordata; class Mammalia; order Pholidota; family Manidae; genus Phataginus; species Phataginus tricuspis. Next base: position 16,374,186 of record JAQQAC010008719.1, read on the forward strand.
ATGTGCCGTGAGGGCGAGCTGCCTGGCCCTGGTCGGTGCAGGGGCTCCACAGACACTGGCGTGGACATGTGAAGATCTAGCTAGGGCCCCCCAATACCGGTTCCGCGTCTCCCCCTTTCCCTAGCACTTCCAATGTACTTGAAGTGAATCCACCTCCCGCCTTCTCAACTTTTATCTCTTTAGTCTCTTTCTCTCCAATGTTGCTGGAGAAAAATACCAGCCTTTTAGGTACCCAAGGACCAAAATGGTCCCAAACCTCAGAGAAACTTGGAAAGAAGTAGAGCAAATACAATCTAAAAGCACTTGGGGACTCAGGATTGACCAATTTTTAAGAGAGCCTAGGATTCCAGTGTGAATCTACAGCAGAAAGATATTAATTAAGAAGGATAGTTCTGTCTACAGCTAAGGGAGTTAAGAAACTCAAGAGGCCCTGCCAGCCACGTTCCCCTCCCTCCCCAAGGGGGGCCTCACCCTTACCTTGGGCATCGCCGCCAGAGGTCAGCACGGCGATGGCTTTGCCAATCCCCAGGGTTTTGGCTGCGTGGTGCTCTTCATGGGCCATGATCCACTCTAGAATTCAAGAGAATGATCAGTGAAGATACAGCTGGATCAAGGTGTTCCAAGCTCAGGAAATGGCTCTGGTAGACTGGCTAGGGCCACCTCAGTCAGGCTCTCCCACAATGCCACCTCTGCACTTTACAGCCTGGAGTCTGGACTTCCTCCAAAGACAGCCACACCCCCGCAGAGTGATGAGCTGAAATGTCACAGTGATCAAGCCCAAGACTGCAAAAGTCCTGGTTAATCCCTCCCACCCCAAATGGAGCCTATCTGGAGAAAAGGCTAAGGTCAAGGAGAAGGGCAGATGACCAAACAGAAATAGGAAGGGAGGAAAATTCATTTAGCCTCATGGATTTCTCCCTTTTGATTCATGGAAGGGCCACTGCAGAGGACAGGCATCAGATGAGGTTTGGGGCACTGAGAATCGGCAAAGTGGAAGCAGAAAAGCAAGGATAGATTAGGTCATGGTTAAGATTAGGCTTGGTTGTTATAGAACTGGGCTAAATTGGAACTGGAATTTGAGGTTATAAAGGTACATTAGAGCTTGGGAAAATTAATGGTTGAGGCTCAGGAATGCTTAGGGACTTCCTATAGCTTTTCCCATCCCTCTCAGGCTCTCTGCCTCCTGAGCATCTCGATCCTTTAACTTCAGGCCTGCCCCTCACACTGCATACTAAAAGTCATTGCCACAAATGTACAGATATGTATACATGACATGTAAGCACCTTCCTGTTTTTGTCTTTAGGGCTTATCTCTCTCAAAGGAACACAGGAGACATACTTTTGTATCCATATGGAATCCACGGGAATGCCAATGGGATTATCACTCTTCCACTTATCCAGACTAAAATCTGTTCTTTTTTTTAATTTATCTTCTCCTAATTCTCAGAATCAAAACAGTTACCAGATCCTTCTTATCTTCCCTCATCCTTCTTTTCTATTCTATCCTCACTGCCTCTTTCCCCTGCGTCACCTGCTACAACAGCTGGTCTCCCCCTGCTTGTGTCTGCCTTCTCCACTCTGTCAAAGACATAAAATAAACCTCCATGGGAAGGTCTCTGAGGCCTCAGAGGAGAGCAGATTCATTCACATGATCAGGCGCTGATGACCTTTAGGAACAGCTCATGTGTCTGCTGTAAATATGAGGAAATCGGAGTAGGTGATAAACACAAAACCACACACATGCCAATAAAATGCATGAGTGATACACTCATGAGGACCTGCATACACACACAAAGTGTTTTATTAAGAGACACATATTCACAGACATACATGTAATCAGGGCTGACAGATGACACCCAAACCTCTTGGGATGGCACTCGGCATTTCTATGATCTAGCCCTTGCCTTAGCGTTTCAGCCTTTGCTCCCCCAAATTTTGCTCCATCATCCCCTGAACACTACTTTGTTCCTCCCCACTTCTGGCCTGGCCCTACCACATCCCTTGTCCAGGCTTTTTCCACCAATCATTATCCCACTCCATTATTTAAAACAGTAACTAGTCACACTGCTATTAAATCCACCAAGCCCTCACTGATACCACAGGTCAAGAAGGGCTTCTTTTGGACCTCCTCTAATCACAGATTGGAACTGGATCATTCATTTAGCATTTAATTACTACTTTATGTGGTATTTTCATTATTTCTTATATATTGAAAAGAAGGTTGTCCTAGGTCGGGGGTCAGCAAACTAAAACTCGCGGGCCATATCCAGCCCTTCTCATGTTTTTGCATGGCAGCAAATTCAGAAAGGTTTTTACATGGTTGAAAAAACAATTACATGACATGTGAAAATTTTATGAAATTCAAATTTCAGTGTCTATGCCACTCTTATTCTTTCACTTATTATCTACAGCTGCTTTTGTGTGATGACAGCAGAGTAGATCATTGTGACAGAGACCAGATAGCCTGCAAAGCCTGCGATATTTACTCTCCAGCCCTTTACAGAAAAAGTTTGCAGACTTCTGGTCTAGATGGTTGCTAAAGTCATTTTCCCTACCTAGAATGAAAACTCCTTCAGGGAGCTATCATGTTCATTTTTAAAAACTCTCCCACAGACTACCAAAGCCTCACAAAGACTATGTAGATAAGAGGAGTTTAGTATGTACGTGTTAAAAGGATGAGTGCATTGATGGACAACACAATATGCACATAAATATATGAAAATTTTTAAATATGCTCGGATACAGATATAGCTCCATATTCTCTCTACTTCTAACACTTAGAGATGGATCTTAAGAACACGTAGTGACAAATAGCGATCGGAATATAAACACACATGGAGAGAAATGTTCCCCTATTTAACTAGAGTTTTCATGTCCAAATTTCTTCTGTTCTAAAAAAAAGTAAGACTTAAGTGGCTGGTGCAAATAGGAAGGGAAAAAATTGGAAAGGAAAGAATAAAACAGATGAGTATGCTGATCTCTCTTCCCCTGAGTTCTCCTCCTCGTTCATTCTGGAAGCTCAGCACTGATAGAAACCCATATAGGGATCTTCCACCCTGGGAGGTCAGTGAGAGACAGAATTCACCGTAACAAGGGGAAGGTTAGGACTGCTGACCTGCAAAACCCAGGGCAGATTCTGATCCTGCATCTTTGGGATACAGGACACGGCTACACGCAGATTCGTATATAAGTATTCTCTATAGATCCAGTGACGCACACGTAGAAATAAACAGACATGGTAAAATTATATAAAATCACGTGTGGATAAGCACTCGGGAGGGAGAAATACAGAGAGGCAGCATCATAGGTGCACTGATTTGAACCAGGCTGGGAGTCGGGCAGCCAAGGGCAAGAAGGTCCGAGCAGCACTCACGCACCCCTGGTTCCCAGCAACCGGGCAGAGCGTGCAAGCGCAGGCAGCTGGGCCCGGGGCTGGGACTCCTCACGACCGCCTGCCCATCCCCCCGGTGGCTCCGGCTTCTAATGCCACACACCGCTTTTCCCGTCTCCTCTCAGTTCACCTCCCGCCTGCTCCCGGGACCATCTTTCCCACTTGGTTCCCGACCCCCCCGCCGCAACCCCTGCCCCGGCCCTGCACCCAGGGGCCCTCTTGCCTTTCAGGCCCCGCTCTGCTCGTCGCGGATTCCTTGCAGGCGTCCTTGGGCGAGGGGGATGGGAGCCTAGCGACCGGGGCGGAGCCAGGTGGAGGCAGCCTGGCCGGGAGGGAGGAGGGCTCCCCGAGGCTCCGCCTGCGCCCGCTCGGCGGTTTGGGCACACAACGCGACTGTGGCTCGACCCGCGTCCTGGCGCCGAGGGGGGCTTGGGGTCCCCGCACTCGCACCCCGCGGCCCGCAGCCCTTGTGCTCAGTGGCAACTAGGGTTTATTTAGTTGCTTCCCTTGTCAGCTGAGGCTACTTTTTCCCCGCCCAGATTGCCTGACACTCCTGGCCATCAAACACACGCGGCAACTAATAATAAACCTTCCCTTCCGGCCCTATCCATTGTGTCCCACTCTATCACTCTTTGAACATTTATTAGAAGTTTGTATGCCAGATTTTGTATTAGGTGCTGAAAGATAAAAAGATCAATGAAACAAGAGTCCCTGCCCTTAAAGAACACTTAACACGGGTATTTGCTACAGAGGGACCTCAAACACTGCTTTTCCGTGTGTGTACCTTTCTCAGAGAAAATACAGAAAAGCTATCAGGAGTGGGAGTAACAAGAGGCAAGACCCCTGCAGCGATAGCCCCGGCCAAGTCTGCACTAAGAGGCATCAGCCCCCGTCAAGTTTGCACTAAGAGGCAACTGAGAACGAGTAAACATATCTGGCTACAAAGCAAACAGGATCCACCCTGGGGACATGGGTCAAGTACCCCAGAGCAAGAGCTGCATCCTTTACTCAGATCCTCCCCGTGCCTTTGATTCAGTGCCTCTCCAGTCATCTCTCATCTTGCCGTTTGTACTGCCCTTCCTTTTGCTTACTTTTGTTTCTGCCCCTGCACATTCTGGTTGCATCAATAAGAACGCAAGTGACTAGGCAATAAGACCACAGGACTACATAAAATTAACTTTTGTGCTGCCATGTTACTATCAAAAAAGTGAAAAGCCAACTCATAGAACGACAGAAAATATTTGCAAATCACATATCTGATAAGGGACCAGTATCTAGAATATATAAATAATCCTTGCAACTCATTAATAAAAAGAAAATAACCCAATTTTAAAAATGGGCAAAGGATCTGAAACAATACTTCACCAAAGAAGATATACAGATGGTAAATAAGCATATGAAATGTTGCTCAACATCATATGTCATTAGGGAACTGCAAATTAAAAACAGTGGGATACCACCACAACCTATTAGAACAGCTGGAAAAAAAAACCTGACAATACTAAATGGTAACATGAATGTGGAGCCACAAGAACTCTCGTTTTTTGTTACTGGGAATGCAAAATGGTACAGTCACTTTAAAAGACAGTTTGGCAGATAAATATAGTCTTACCATATGATCCAGCAAAAACACTTTTAAGTATTTAAACAATAGGGATAAACAAACTGTGGTACATCCATACAATGGAGTATTATTCAGCAATAAAAAGAAATGACCTATCAAGCCAAGGAAAAAACAGGGAAAACCTTAAACATACAATTGCTTAGTGAAAGAAGCCAGTTTGAAAAGACTATATATGATTCCAAATAGATGACATTCTGGGAAAGGGGAAACTACAAAGACAGTAAAAAAAAAATCACTGGTTGCCAAGGGTTTGGAGGAGAGAGAAGAATAAATAGGTACAGCACAGGGGATTTTTAAGGCAGTAAAACTATTCCATACGTTGCTGTAATAGTAGATACATGGAGTTATGTATTTGTCAGAACTCATAAAACTGTTCAACAGCGTGAACCCTAATGTAAACTATGGACTTTAGTCAATAATAACGTATCAGTATTGATTCATCAGTTGTAACAAATGTAGCACACCATGCAAGATGTTAATAGGGGAAATTGAGCAGAAGAGAGAGGATATATGGAAACTGAAAATGAGTGGTGAGAGGGAACATCCTTGCCTTGCACCTGATCTTCATGGGAAAGCTTCAAGTTTCTCATCCTTAAGTATGATGTTAACTGTAGGTTTTTTGCAAATCATCTTTATCAAGTTGAGATAGTTCCCCTACATTCCTAGTTTACTGAGAATTTTCATCATGAATGGGTGTTGGATTTTGTCAAATGTTTCTTCTGCGTCTATTGATAGGATCTTGTTTTTTTTTAATTTTGGTCTACTAATGCCATGGATTATACTAATTGATGTTCACATGTTGAACCAGCCTTGTATACCTGGGATAAATCCAACTTGTTCATGGTGTATAATTCTTTCTATACTTTTTGGATTCAATTTGCTAATATTTTGTTGAGGTTTTTTGCATCTATGTTCATAAGTGATATTGATCTGTAGTTTTCTTGTAATATCTTGAGGTTTTGGTATTTTGGTAGTACTGGCCTCACAGAATGAGTTAAAAAGTATTCCCTCTGCTCCTGTCTTCTGAAAGAGATTGTAGAGAATGGGTGGTAAAGTTTCTTCCTTGTTTGGTGGAATTCACCAGTGTACCTCTCTTGGTCTGGTGCTTTCTTTTTTGGAAAGTTATTAATTTTTAGTTCAATTTATTTAACAGATGGAGGCCTATTCAGACTATCTGTTTGTCCTAATGTGATTTAGCAGACTGAATCTTTCAAGGAACTGGTCCATTTCATCTAAGTTATCAAATTCATGGGCATAGATTTGTTCATAGTGTTCCTTTACTCTCCTTTCAGTTTCCATAATACATGTAGTGATGTCCCACTTTCATTTATGATATTAATAATTTGCATCCTTTCTTTCTTTTTTTTCTTATCCTGGCTAGAGGCTTACAGATTTTACCGATCTTTTCAAAGAACCAGCTTTTGGTTTCATTGATTTTATCTTTTGATTTCTTGTTTTCAATTTTATTAATTTATGCTGTAATTATTATTTTTTTAATGCTTATTTTGGATTTAATTTACTCTCCTATAATTTGTTCAGGTAGGAACTTAGATTATTGATTTTAGATCTTCTTTTCTTATACACACATTCAATGCTATAAATTTCCTTCAAGGCACAGCTTCTGCTGCATCCCACAAATTTTTATAAGTTGCATTTTCATTTTCATTTAGTTAAAAATACTTTTAAATTTCTTGAGATTTCTTCTTTGATCCAAGTGTTATTTAGAAGTGTGCTGTTTAATTTCCACTTATTTGGGGATTTTCCAGTTATCTTTCTGTTACTGATTTCTAGTTTAATTCCACTGTGGTTTGAGAACAGATATCATATAATATCCACTTCTGTTTTTTTTTTTAATTTGTTAAGGTGTGTTTTTTGCCCTAGAATGTGGTATACCTTGGTGAATGTTCCATGTGAGCTTGAGAAAAATGTGCATTCTGCTGTTTTAGATGAATTGCTGATGTCAATTATATTCAGTTGATTGACAGTGTTTTGGAGTTCAACTATGTCCTTACTTATTTTCTGCCTCCTGGATCTGTCTCTGAGAGGAGGGTGTTGAAGTCTCCGGTTCTGGTAAGTCAATTCATTTATTTCTCTTTTCAGTTCTGTAAGTTTTTGTCTCGTGCAGTTAGATGCTACGTTGTTAGGCATATACACATTAAAAACTGTTGTATCTTCCTGGAGAATGTACCCCTTTACCATTATGTAATGCTCTTCTTTATCCCTGATAACTTTCCTTACTTTGAAGTCTGTTCTGTCGGAAATTAATATAGCTACTACTGCTTTCATTTGAGTAGTGTTAGCATAGTGTATCTTTCTCCATTTACTTTTAATCTATATGTATCTTTATATTTAAAGTGGGTTTCTTGTAGACAACATAGTTGGGTCATGCTTTTTTATCTACTCTGACAACCTGTCTTTTAATTAGTACATTTAGACCATTGACACTCAAAGTGATTACTGCATAGTTAATATCTACCATATTCATTGTTTTGTTTTTTTGTCCCTATTTTTTTCTTCCACTATTTTTCTGACTTTTGGGGTTTTAATTGAACATATTGTATGATTTCATTTTTTCTCCTTTCTTAGCATATCAGTAATACTTTTTTACTTGTTTAGTGGTGGCCCTAAAGTTTGCAATTTACACTTACAACTAATCTAAGTACACTTTCAAATAGCACTATACCACTTCACAGGTGGTATGGACTCTTGTAATAACAAAATAATCCTAATTCCCTCCTCTCATCCTTGTATCATAGCTGTCATTCATTTCACTTATATGTAAATACACATAAGTATATATATGTGGTATACACATACACATACATAATGAAATATACTGTTGCTATTACTTTGAAGGAACTGCCTTTTAGATCAATTAAGAATAAGAAAAAAAATCTTACTTTTTCTTCACTTTTTCCTTCTTTGATGCTCTTACTTTCTTTTTGTAGATCCAAGTTCTAACCTATACTATTTTCCTTCTCTCTAAAGAACTTCTTGTAATATTTCTGGCAAGGCAGGTCTGCTGGCAACAAATTTCCCCAACTTGTGTTTGTCTGGAAAAAGTATTTCCCCTTCACTTTAGAAGGATAATTTCTCAGGGTACAGAATTCTAGTTTGGTGGTTTTTTCCTTCAACATTTAAATATTTCACTCCACTCTTTTCTTGCATGGATTCTGAAAAGTCAGATATAATTCCTAACTTTGTCCCTTATAGGTAAGGTGTTTTCCTCTAGCTTCTTTCAGGACTTTTATCTTTGATTTTCTATAATTTGAGAAATTATATGCCTAGATGGAGGGCTGTCGTTGTTGCTGTTCCTGCCTTGCACTAACCTTGTTTGGTGTCTCTGAGCTTCCTGGATCTGTGGTTTGCTGTTTGACCTTAATTTGGGGAAATTCTCAGTCATTATTGTTTCAAGTATTTTTTCTGTTTCTTTCTCTTTCTTCTCCTTCTGTATTCCCATTATGTGTATGTTATATTTGTTATAGTTATCCCACAGTTGTTGACTATTCTTGGTTTTCTTTTTCAGTCTTTGTTCTTTTTTCTTTTTGGTTTTTGAGGATTGTATTGATATATCCTCTACCTCAGAGTCCTTCCTCAGCCATGTCCAGTTTATTAAGCCCATCAAATGAATTCTTCATTTCTGTTACACTGTTCTTTATCTCTAGCATTTTTTCAAGATTTCTATCTCTCTGCATACATTGCTCATCTGTCTTGCATGCTTATTTTAATCTATCAGAGTCATAGGTGCTTAAAGTTCCCAGTCTGCTAATTCCAAAATCCCTACCATGTTTGGTTCTGGTCTTTGCGCTGTCTCTTCACATTGTTTTTTGCTTTTTTATATGCCTTGTAAGTTTTCCTTGGTAGCCAGACATGGTGTACTGGGTGAAATGAAGTGCTGTGTATAGGCCTTTGGTAAGTGGTGGTGAGGCATGGGGGAAGGGAAGCATTTTATAGTCGTATGGTTAGATTTCAGTCTTTTACTGAGCCTCTGCTTCTGGACTCAGTGTTTCTCAGGTTTTTCTCCCCACTTAGGTGGGACACGATGGCTAGAGTGGGCTAGGGTTGGGTATTTCCCTTCCTCAGATCAGTTAGGTTCTGGTTAACTAGGTTCTCCCAAAGGAAGGCCTTGTTAAAAAAGGAGTGTCTATAGTGTATTTCAAAATTTCTCTCCCCCTGCCAGAAGCCCAAGGGGATTTTTCTCCAATTTTTACTATGGAAATCTAGTTGAGCTCCTGGAGGTAAATCTCACAATACTGTGGGGGCCCCCCTTCTGGCTGTTTCTCCCAGTGGCTTTTAACTCCCAGAGTTGTCTGCCCTGAGCTCCAGCACTCTGTCGATTACAGTTCAGGTGTTCTTACCCCATTACTTGTTCCCGCGGATTCTGCTCATGGGTCTGCGCTGCTGGGCCATGATGAACTGCGTCTGCCTGTCTCTCCAGGTCTGGGGTCAGCCGCTAGCCCTGTGTCCTCTCCTCTCTTATGGGTCCAAGAGGAGTTGGTTTTTCAGCCTTTTACTTTTACTTGTTGTTAGGATGGAGTGATGACTTCTTATATGGGGAACAGGAAGCCAGAAGTCCAAAATCCAAATTCACTTTAAATGGATGAATTTTATATGTGAACTATATCTCAATGAAGATATTTTAAAAATTTGGAATAGGAAAAGCTGGAAAATCTCCCCACACATCCTGAGGTTTCTAACTCCAACAGTGAAGCTGAAGCCTGAACTGTGAGAAGCAGTCCATCCTATCCCCCTTCTACCCACTACCAACTCCTGTATCTTCATTGAAAGTACTCTAGGTGACTTATTACATGAATGAGTCTACCTTAGTTAGGTGAAGGCAAAGAAATGTCACTGCTACTCATAGTCTTATTCCAAGACACTTGGTTATTTCTATCTCTTTTTCTGTCCAGGAATCATATTCAGGAGTTCCTGGAAAACTATATGAGCACAAATCAAGAAAATATTATCTCAAAAGATACCTAGGAACCTTCATTTGGGGGTGAGAGTCTCTGAAAAGAAGAATTTTCTCAGAAGTACTTAGTCCTCGCCTATGGTCATCTTAGTGCAATCCCTAAACTGAAGATGTTATTTTCTGGGAGTTAAACTAGTAAAAACCAACACAAAATAGAGAGTAGTTAGTAAAGAAATACAACATATTAAGAAATGGTTGTAAATGTCTTCCTCATAAAAACCTTAAGAAACCCCTATTTATTATTATTCATACATTCAACAAATATTTATTGAGGACTCATTATGTGCTAGTCACTGTGCCAGGTACTGAGATATCATAAGCTCTCAAAATCTAGAGGGACTATCAAAGGTTTATAGGAAATTTACATTTCACTGGACCTGGGATATAACAATTGAAGAAATCAATAACCCAATGAATGATTATACTGTATCAAATTCTTATGATATGAATATGTGAGTTGAGGGTAAATGGAGTAAACCAAAAATAGGACCTGCATAGTAAGAATCTGGCAGTGTTTATTTGGTACTGTTTGAGAGAAAGACACAGGTGGATACAAATATTCCAGCATTAGAGAGATAAATAGCATGATGAAACAGTGATAGATCTCTAAAAATGGATTTTCTTTCATTTTAATCCTAGACTCCAAAACTATATATTTTACTTTTCCCTAATTTTCTCTTTATCAAACAACTTTAAAATTTTAAATACAGCTTCCCAGGAACCTTAACAAATTGGAAAGGGTACTTTAACTAGTTATGACTTACTTATTTTGTGAATCAACATTTGGATGGTGGACTGATGATAGGAGAGAATGTTTGAGTTCAGGGCAGTAGACAATATGGCATATGTCCAATCCTTATCTCTCTAATGGGGGAGCTGAGAAGTACCCCTCAGGGCAGGGTGTTGGTGCATGAAGTCCACAGGTAAACACAGTATGGTGAGTACAGAAGGGAGAGTTGAAGAAGGGGTCTAAACATTAGCATACAAGCTAGGGTGCCTAAGAAAAGTGTCAGAACTGAAGTGCACAGCTCAGCAGAGTTAACGACCAGGAATCACAAAAGCAAAGCAGCAAGTTAGATAATCAAAGAAGAAACGGCACAAGCAAATTATTGAAGCAACCAAACTAAACCAGTAGCTGAATTTGCACTCATTCCAAGATTGTTTTCATTGCTAGAATGGTTTAATGGGGCCGGACCCTTCCTCCAGTGAAGAAAGCTGAAATGTCCTGGGCTTGCACTGGAAAAGAATCTGGGGCCCTCTGACAGGCTTCTCAAGGGGGCTGATGTCCATTCTAGTGACTCAAGTAGAGGAATTAGATAGGGTACTTCTGGAAATTCAGACTTTGTCCAAAATACTATCAGCTTTCTTCAGTTGCTGAGATTGATAGCTCGAATTCAGGGTTTAGGAAACTTGGCAGCGAGTGAAAGGAAGGACTGGACCCAAAAGAAGAAGGTCAGTTGGACCCAGAAGGCTATGTGGTTAAAGTCTACTATTCCTTCTATCTTATAGCACCTGGTGATGGTCTTTCTATTTTCGGCATGTCCAGTAAAACTAATGTGCACAAAGGAGAGCCATATGATATCTCACCTTATATGTCATATCCCTTACCAGGCAATGAAAAACATATTCTTTACATTGATCCTCTGAGTCCAGGAAAGCACTTAGAAGGTCCTCTTAGACTTCTCAGAGCTCTCTAGGTGAAGTCCAGGAAAACAGTAGGGGCAAAACTCAAATTAAAGAAGGCATTCTGGGGTAGAGAAACGTAAGAAGATGTTTAAAGAGAATATTCTGAAGCAGCTAGATAAGAAGAGCACTGAGGCATTTTAAAGATATACCATTTTAATGATATACCTGATCATATGCTCTGACCTTTGTCCCTATTAAGTCCCAGATAAATGAAGATGTAGGGAGCTTTGGACAGTATCCTCCAAACCAGGATAAACCAGCCATTACTGCCAGGAAGCTGAATAGTTTATGAAGACAGAAGATTTTGACAGTGATTACTAAAAACTGGCATAGATGGGGGCAATAAAGAGGATGTTTTATGCCATATCCACAAGTACATTCACCTCACTAGCGTGTGTCATGACTATGGAAGAGGTGCAGGTCTCTGTTCAGACCACTGCGGTCAGAAGGTGAAGATGACGTCCACGATGTCAAGGACAGTGTGTACCACGGCAGTTAGGGGCGGGAAGTAGGAATGGCAGGCATCCAGGTGGGACCCTCACCAGGAAAACAGGAAATAGCATACCATAGATGTCATGTATTTAGTCAACAAAAAGTGAGCACCTATTACATGTTAGGTACTGTTCTAGACTCAAGGGGATCCAGGATTAGAGGAGAAAAAACCTGTCTTCATGGAGCTTACTTTTAGTGAGGAAAGCAGATAATGAACAAATTAGTCAAGTACTGATCAGTTAGGAGAAACCAAGCAGGGCAAAGAAGTAGAGCGGGGATGGTAAGGAACCTCGCTGAGATGACATTTCAAGAAAAGAGGTCTGAACAAATGAGAGAAAAAAACATGCTACCATTTGGACAAACAGATTTCAGGCAGGAAAAACAGCAAATGCAAAGGTTCTGGGACAGGAACAAGTTAGGAGTATCAAACCAGAGATTTCACCAAGATTTGAACTAAGATTGGAACTGTGAACGGGCTACAGTGACCTGCTAGGCTGATGCTGTGAAACATATGCAAACACCAGTTAGGTGTGGGCCTCTTTCTGGGTTAAAACAAGTGCTTATCTGGCTTCTCACTTCTGCACAATCCTTGGATTTCACCTAGTCATTACTTCACCAATATACTGTTTTTGAATGTAAGCTCCATACAGACAGACCCTGGGCATAGGCATGAAACCACTGCCCCCCTGGAAAATTACCCTGAAGACACAGCAGCCTCCATTAGCCACTAACGTTAAAGTTTCTGACACAGGGCACTGGCTTAAGACAATGGTTCTTGGTTCCAGTCTAGCCAGTTCAACATCACCAGGATACTTGTCAGAAATGCAAGTGCCTGGGACCTACTGCATTAGAAAATTTGGGGGTGGGGAAACAGCAATGTGGGTTAACAAGCCCGCCAAGGGATCCGGATGCATGGTAAAGTTTGAGAACCATTGTTCTGAGTTGTGGGGGTCCAAGAACACCATCACTTGAGGAAGAAATCTGCATACCTCAAAGGCCTAGACGGCTCCTATGGAGTCAGTTCTGCCAATTAAGACCAACTTGTTGAGAATGGTAGCTGAGGGAAGAGGTTACAGGTAATAAGATGACCCTTACTGCAGGTTGAAGGCACCACTTCCAAGTTTCAATTAAGGCAGAGGTAAAGACACTCCTCAGCTGAGGTACAAGGCCTCAAGCTTGATCACATAAACTTTTCCTTTCTCTAAAGAAGTAAGTTTTTAGGGATATCAGTGCAGAGAAGACCAACAATCATTATATAAGACAATCCCAGGGGTCTTCCACTTCAGACCTACTAACACATAATCAAGGGTAATGTGGAAGGCTTAGATGTTTAGTAAGTACATGGTCCAAGAAATATATCTTTAGGTTCCAAAATACATTTCCTGGGTTAACTGAGATGTGGTTTAATAGGGGCAACCCAGAGTAGGTGGCCCAAGAGGATATATGAGATCATCTCTATTAATCAATGGAAAATGAGAAAAGTGTTCCACAAGTCTACTGGTACCCTTGCATATCTGATGGAAAGATGAGCATCTCTAAGACTGTTTCCCCACTCAGTGATCTTCCCGACTCAGGTGGCATTATGAGAGCTCTGTGAGTTTCAGCTCTAGTAAAACTCAGGTTCTCTGGAGCTGGTCCAGGAAGTCAGTGATGAACAGTGACTAGGCTGAGATGGATGCAGTCCCAATAGAGACAGAACTCCCACTGATTTCCCTTCACCAAGAGTGCAGGCTCTTGGATCACTGTAACACAGCATCTGCGGATGGAGACTCCTGTCTCTGTTACAGAAAACAAGGATACTGCTTGAAGGGAACTTGGGCTGTGGGGAGCAATCACCTTCACCTATCAGTTGCACTCACATGTGGGGTAACCTTGCATTCCGGTCTGCATAACCACCCGTGTAACCTTTTCTTACAAAGGCTGGGAGCCCAGGTGACAGCCCTTGCTATGTTCCAATGCAGGGCCAAATGGTTTCCTTATGTTGGGAATTGATTCTCTCTAAGCCAGAAACAGACACACACATTCACAGCCTGCATCCTCATGACAAGCAGAGCTGTCTATACTGAAAGGCAGGGAGTTGGAGAAAATGGCAGCTGCAGCAGCTTCCCTGCCAGATGTGAGACTAGAAACAAAATGTTTTCCATTTTTCTTGAGGACTAGAACCCAGCATCTCACTAGAGCAAGGGGCAGAACATCCTGCAGGGAGTCCTTATGTATTTTTCAGGCTGGCAGCAGCGGGAGGACATGAGGTCAGGGCTTTGGGGTGTTCTGGCATCAGTAGCTCTGGGCTCACCTCTGCCAACCATGCTATTTGATGGCATGTGTCCCTCGCTATGCCCGACAGGGCTGCATTGCCCAGATGCGAGGGATGGAGCAAGACGGTAGCATTATTCATCCCACCACAGCAGGGAGCCACTCTCGCCCCCTCCACTCCATCCTCAGCCCAAAATAATCTTTTGAAAACACAAACATGATCCTGCCACTCATCAGTGGTCTCCCATAGTTCAGGGTGGTGAAACCTAGAAGTCATGGCCCTTATACTATCTCCGTAGTTCACTCTCCAGCTACCCTTCTCCTCACTCAAGTTGTGCTGGCTTCTCTACTCTTTCAATGAGCCAAACTCTTCCTCATTTCAGAGGCTACTGCCCCTCTTTGCAGAAGGCTCTTCTTCCCACTTTGTCTAGCTAATGCATACTCATCTCTCAAGTCTCCCTGAGAAAGGATTTTTCTGACTTCTCAGGCTAGATTAGGTCTCCCATTTAACACTCTGATTACATGGTATTATTTTCCTTCATTGTACTAGTACCAGTCTAATTATCTAGCCATGTGTATGTGATTACTGTCTTACTCTCACATGCAAACTTCATGAGGGTGGGCTATGTACCTATTTTGTTTCACTTTATTCCCAGTGCTAAGTACAGCACCTGACACAGTATGCGCTCAACAAATTTTCTAGGCAGGAACAAAAAGAAGAAGGTAAGGTGGAAGGAAGAAGTGGAGGGAGGAAGGAAAGGAGGGAAGGCAGGGAGAAAGGTAGATAAAGGAATGGAGGTCCCAGTGTGGCTGATTAGGAACATACTTGATTCTTCATCTCTAGTGGGCAAGCTGGAAGGGTTAAATATAGTAGCTCTTACCTGAGGCCTCAGTGCTTAAAGGAAGAAATTGAATATCAGAATTTTGTCCATGAAATAATGCCGAGTTCAAACCAGAGAAGCAGGTCCAAGTGGGTCACCATAGCAAAGGGGGTCTGAGGTGAGTATTAGGCACAGAGAAAAATGAGAGTGGGAAAAGCAAGGAAAATGAAGGCAAGTAGGAAATAATCTATACGAATTCAAGAAACTGTAGGACAAGCCCATCATCAGCTGGGCTTTTTTCTTATACCTAGCAGCTTTTTATGCTTGGGCAAACTCTGATTAAAGGGACATGGGCTACACACAGTTGCCATATATATAGATATGTATATTGTTCCAATGGTTTAATAAACTGTATATAAACCATTTTCTTGTGACTCTGGTTAACTCTGGGTACAATAATGACACTAAATTAAGTTAGGGTTTATGCCATTTTGAAGCTTAGAACTGTATCCTGCACTGTGGAGCCCTGCCAACACGCTGGAGCTCAGTGAAGCTGTGCCTAAGCGGCCAGCCAGCCCCTCCCTTCTCTGAGTCTCTACGGCATCCTCTTTTGAAATTCAACATTTGGAACCAAAATTATCAAGCCCTTAACTTACACTCTGTCTCATATCATTCCCCTTCTTGATTATCAGCTCCTGACTGACAGGGGAGGTATCTAGGTCATTTTCTCATCTACTCAGCCTAGCAGTGACTTCAAATAGTAACTGCTTAGAAATTATTGAATAAATATTGCTATATATTTCATAGGTGCTGGGAACAATTACTCCAACAAATTTGTTAACTTCTTATGGAAAACCTTTTTAGACCTGAATTCCTTCTGAAAATAAAAGGAGTTGGACTAAATAATCTCTAAGACATTTCCAAACCATGAACTATTGGGACAATGACAAGTTATGTCATATATACATACATTTATTTATTTTAATGTCTCTTATCATTCTTAGCATTTATTGGGCACATAGTGGGAACTCAATAAATGTTTATAGTGAACTGACTCCAATATGGATGTATTTAATTCGAGAAAAAAACAGAGATGTTTCTGAGTTTCACATAAATTGCTTATGAATTGAACACTACTTTAAATATAAAAGATACATTTGTTATTAAATGGATTCCTAAGGCAATAATTTTTACAATACTTGGAATCACTTTGTAATAATAATAACTCCTTAACTTAATCCATTTAAGTTTCACATTTTTACATATCAAGGTTGCTGATAATAGAATAAATCAATGGGTAACTTACAGTTATGAGAGGGCCAGTGACTTACTATTGACTAAATGAAGTTATTTTTCATAGACAGAACTGTCCCTTTCTACTGTTTTCCCAGATGATCTCCTACTCTCTCTCAAAGTCTTTCTCTCTCTCTCTCTCTCTCTCTCACACACACACACACACACACACACACACACACACACACACACACACACTTTCTCCCCTAAGTCTTAACTCACATTTCACATTTGGTAGGTCTATCCTCATCTATAAAGCTGCACATCAACTTTTCCAATACGCCTTTCTGCATTCCTCCCCCGTTTAACCAAATACCTCACCATTTTGGAAAACAGGTATGCCTCCCACGGTGTCTGGATCATTCACAGTGTCTAGACTCTTCAAGGTGTCTGTGTCAGGTGGTGGCTTTTGTATGAGCATGCTGGACGCCGAAGCTTCCCCAACTAAGAAGCAATATCTCTAGATCAGCATCAAGGTGGGTTTCAGGAATGGGAGTGCTCCTTATTCTCTTTCATTTTCTCCATGACTTTCTGCTGCCCAGGGCCTTTCTCCATAAATCCAGTGAAAAATCAGAGAAGTGGGATTCTTCTCAACTATCTTACCTCAAAAGGTTTTACTCTTGACATAAAGCGGGGGGAAAGCAAAACATGTAACTAGATACTCTGAGACCCAGGTGGAAGAGAAAGACATTTTTCTTTGGAACACTATCTTACAGGTTTTAGAGTATTGATTACAATGGCAACATGGACTTCCACAGATGAGCCCAGAAAGGTTGAAATAATCAACTATACAATGTGCTATATATCTTATTCTCCTTCAACTCCCAAATTCTCCTTGTCTGCCTGGGCCTATCCCCACATATTAGGCCAAAATGCCACCAGCTACTTGTAAAAGAAAAGACATTACTGAATGACAAATATTTTAGCAGAGTGGGGATGGAATAAACAAAGTCAGTTGACCCCTAAAGCCTGCGTTTACACTAATAAGTCCCATTTCCTTTATTCAGACTCCCTGTAAGAGAACCCATTCCGTCCCTGGACTAGGATCAGGAGACAATGGTACCTGTTGTCTGTGGACTCCTGACTAAATGGCGAGACTGAATCATACACATGAAAAATTCCTGGTGTAATTCCTCTTTATGCATGGTTGTCTCCTAAAAATAGAGACAGGGTTTAATCCAAATGAAACAGATCTGTGGAATGATTAACATGGACAAAACTGACACAGACCAGACATGCTCAATACTAGGCCTTAGTACCTGACAGTATAAAGTATCAGCATATGAAGTGATACAAATTATCTACTTTTATGCATTTGACAGGGAAAGATCCCCTGAACTCAGAAAGCATCTCCTTTCCCAGGAGCCTACAGAGGATTTCCTTGTCAAAGTCTGAGCTCAGAATGTGGCTGTCCTCGCTGCAGAGTGTCTACGCAGGAGCGTTTCTTCAAGACGTCTAGACAGGGCCTGTGTCAGAGGCCCACCAAGTTGAGGGGGCTTGGTACAAAGTCTTAATGACAAACATTTATTCTTAAAAAGTATGGCACGGATTACAGAGTAAACAATTCCAGCCCAGTACCACCACCAGGGCCATTTAGTTCTTCAGAAAGCAAACTCCTGGGTCCGTTCATATTTTAACTCAGAAAGGTAGTTCTCTGGTGGAGCCTCCTCCCCACCCCATAGTTTTCCCACACCTCTGCCCGCGTTTCAAACTCTTCCCGAGTTCTATAAGGTTCTATGTTTCCAGAGTCTAATCTAAACCATCTAAGCCAATCCTAAACATTGTCTTCTTTCCCCAAATGTCCAGTCAAGCATGACGTGGCGCAGAGAGTACAGGGCAGCAACTTCAGAAATTTGTTTCCTAGCCCCAGGTGTGCCACGCACTTTATAACTTTGGTAAATGTTAGACTAAAATATCTCCAATAACCTCTACAAGCACTAACGTTCTGTGATTCTCAAAAGAACACGATATAACTTGAGCGGTATTTAGCTCTTCAGTTTCCGCAGATCTTCGGCCACCGCTAACGGCTGCCATGGAAACAAGAGACCAAGCAGAAGTCGCCAAGCGGAACCAGAAGGCGGCGGGTAAGGGGCTCGGGGGAACAGAGAAAAGCGAAGGACGAAAGTCGTACTAACAGTATTCCGAAACGAGAACGAAAAAAGGCCCAAACTGAAAGGGGAAAAGGAAATTTTTAACTACAGGTTTGGACGCTTCCTTGGCTTCTCGGGCCTCGCCACACTGCGCAGGCGTTCCGCGGGTCCTCAACTCTGCTCTTTGACCTTCCGCCCTGACCCCCGTTCCCCCCAAAGCGATTACCGCCCCCCCGCGGCGTCCGCGGCCGCCCGGCGGCTCTTCCGGTGTTGTAGACACGGTTCCGGTTCGCGGCGGTTCCCGAGTTTTGCGTTCCGCGCCGGGCCGGAAACCCCTTCGCTTAGTAGCCGGTTCCGGTTCGGTGAGTGGCGGCGGGAAGCTGGGGGAGGGGTGAGGATGGAGGGAGCCTGGGCCGGGAGGTAGCGCCGGGCCGGGCCGGGCCGGGCTTGGGCCGGGCTGGGCGGGCGCGGGAACGGCCGTGGGGACGGCGTTCTCCCTCTGCCCCGCCCCCTGGGACCACCTCCCCTCCCCCTGCGGTCCGCCGGCCGCCGTCCGGCCGGGCGCCGGGAGTCGGGCCTCGCGAGGCCGTTGCTCAGTTCCCCTCCTCCCGGGCGGGGAGAGGCATCTCCCTGGTCCCTCGCAGGCCCGCCTCGGCGACCGGCGCTCCTTGTGGGGAAAGCCGGTTGGGATTTCGGGGCTTTCCCGCCAGCGCTGGGTCTTCTCTTCGGGGAAAGCTGTTTTCGCCGGGAAGCTCGGCTTCCTGTTGCACCTGCTTCACCTCCCGCTTCATATGAGAATGACTGGTATTTCTCGGCTGCTTCTGCGTCTCACGTAAACATTTCTCCAACTCTCTCACTTGGTGGTATTTCCCTGACATGTGATACATCGCTAGTGCCACCACCAGAAAGAAACGGCTGGACCCTTCTGCCCAGGTCATGAAAATCCCCTTACCGGCCACAGTTTGCTTACCTGGCTCACCGTCTCTTTCTCGGTGCACGCTAACGTGATGTCTCTGAATATATGCCCAGTTTCTCTTGAGCTTGGTGGTTTCTGTTTATCGGTGCCTAAGCAGTATTACCACTATCTTGTTGGCAATAACTTAACTCCTCTATCACTTTCAACTCAGCCTTGTTAAAGTCATTTCACCTAAGGTTTGGTGCACTTACTGGGTTGGTGATGATTCTTACAAAATTTATATAAAGGCTTCTACCAACTATCTGACATAGGGTTCTTGTTCTAAGTAAATGTTCTGGATGCGCTAGATCACATCATTTCCTAAGTCATTACTTTTATAATTTGCGTTTATTCATGCTGAGAGACTTTACACTGAATTTGAAATTACAGTTACAGTGAAGCCTTAAGTATCTCTTTAAGCACGATCCTTGAACTTCTTCCAGTTTAGAAATTCCCTTTTTGCCCTCGAATCCCATTTTGGAAGCCTCAATAGTTTTGTTGAATGAAATCGACACAGCTATGGTATTAAGAAAGAGTTTCTATAGACTCAAATTTAGGATTATAACCAGGGAGGTTAGTCAGTCAGAAAGTTCTGAGTTGTTCTGTAGCTATTCATCTGGAGGCAGCTTGTATGCCTTTTACAGCAGGGGATGTGTGCAGGACAGAGGGGACACTAAGCAGTACATCAAGCAGTGTGTCAAGGATACCTTTAGGTAGTGTCTTAAAAGAACAGACCGTGCACGTGCGGGTGCCATGTATGCGTGAGAGGCGGCAAGGATTAGGATTGTTACTTACTCTCCTAAAGGATTCTAGCAAAGGCATGAGAACCGGACGCCCATTCGGTTTTGTCCTCTGAGCATTCAGAGCTGTTTCCCTTCTCAGGTTTGTGTCAGGGGCTGTGACAGTCTCACTGACACAGGTGAGAATGGCTGTATGGCATCTTCACAGCCCAGCGTGAGTTGTCCTGGCTGCCTCAGGGCCTCTACAGCTTGCATAGCTCTCTTTGCCTGTGTGACCACCATGGGGGACCATAAAGACTGCATTTTATTTCTCATGTTCTCCATTATAATATCAACCTTAAGTTGCACATCTCAACCACATGTTGATACCAGGGATGATGTTTGTTGAGTCGGCAGTTTTCTCCTGGTCTCACTTCCTTATTTATCAAAAAACATTCCTTCTGAATCATTTCCAACCTTCTAGCTTACATGATTCCAACTTTTTCCTGCCTTTGTCTCCTCTGGCATCCAGCATAGTGCCCAATTCTACAAGGAAAAGTAAATTCAGGTTACTGTAGTGGGTGTCATTTTAACAATATCAATATGTGTAGAATAATTGAGAAGGCAAGAAAACCATCTCGTAGAGTCTGAACAAATATTAGCATATTCTGCTAGCCTGAAATAAGAGGTTATTTGAATTCCAGAGGTTATTCCCCTTATCAGTGACCTGGGAGATAGAGATGAGGGCAGTATCTTTCAGGCCAATATCAGAGTAAAGAAAGAGAAGAAAGGATTTTATATCTTCTTTTAAGTATGAAGTCTTGATTTCTTGTCTTGGGTAGAAGCAGTATACATCAATGTCAGCATCTCTTCCCTGTTACCCTGATCCAGAGGTCTTCTGTGTTTTGCAAGACCAGCTGTCATCTGGAGCTATCTTCAGTTGTGTGACCAAGGCTCAGTGCTTCTAGTTTTGCAGCAATGTCATGGTCAGGAGCACTTGGTAAGGTCCTCTCCAATGGGGCTCAAGAATTGTTTTCCTCTGATAATGTCCTCAGACGACCCAGTCATAAGACTCTCGACTGTGATCATTAGAATCCTCTGATTTGGGATCTGGGAAGCTTCTTTAACCTGTTGGTGATAGGCTGAAGCATGAGACAACAAGGGACTGGCAAAGGCTGTATTCCAATGCACATTGTTCTTATCTCCAATGGAGTAAGTTTATGTTTCCAAAGAGGGGTACTGTGAATAGTCAGCAGGGCCAGAGGCAGCACCTTAGGTCAGGGAAGTTCAGAGATTTTAAGTTTGAGGCCAAGACATTTGGAAGGGTTTCGTTAGGCTCATATGATTGCCCAGTAGAGTGGGTGCCCTGGTGATTAAAGATTACAGAAGGTATACCCCAAATGGGAAATGCATTTTCTAACAGTTTCTTTGCTACTGTGAAGTCATTAACCATGTGGCAGGGGAAGTCTTCAACCCACCCAAAAAACATACATACAATCATAAGAATATACTGATAACCTGTGGCAGTTGAATGACGTCCACCTGCAGGTGTTCAAAGGGTGGAGAGCTGGGAGGTAAAACAGGATTTGCCAGGCAGCTGGGAAGAACCAGGCAGCCATATTGGGTTTCCCACAGTCCTGTCTGTTGATTTTACAACCATTGTTAGCTCCCCTTAATTTCTCCGATTCAGGATCATACTGTTGCCATGTTACAAGGACATCAGGATGTTGCAGGTCTGGTGATGAGAGGCCAGTTTTTGCAGAAGCAGAGTGGACCTCATATGTGTCATAACCTTTACTTACTCTGTTATTGCTGCCTTGGCATGAAAGTCAGCTAGGGCATTTCCCTGAAACTCGTGTTCGGTCCCTTTAGTGTGAGTCTCAATTTTTTATGATGGAAGGTAAAATAATCACAAATGATAACATTATTTGATCTCTAAGATATATCAGATCTCCAGGAATTTATCAAGAAGGTTTTAAAACATTTGGTCAAATAGGATCACAGGTCATTGTGAAACAATATTGAGTTATTTAACCAAAGTGACAGATTTCATAGGCAAGTAGAAAGGTTACATAGTTGCTAGCAAAACTTGGCTCCTTTAATAGGGAAGACTTTGTTATTTTTCATAGTGTTCAAAGACTTGATAAAGATAATGTGGAGCACAGGAAATATTTTCCTAGGACTTAGAGTCTTTGTCTTCCAGGCAGATTTCATTAAAGGCAAAGAAACTTTATTTTTTCTTACTAAGATGAGACCACTAGTTTAAGAAAATTTTGTCCTTTTAGCAGATGAAAGAAAAAGTTAAGCTCCAGTTTTACGTAAGTACGTTTTCGATATTTAAGCTTATTTTTAAAACCCTTATAACAAATTTACTCATTATTATCCAGCTTGATCATATATTAAAGTTTCTTTTTTGTTGTTGTTTAAGATTCCTTTTGTACAAGCCTTTTACAACTTTCTTTTTACATCGTGATTTGCCCTGTTTTCTCTCTTTAAATAGCCAGCTTCTTTTCAGGACAAAATTGCTTTCTTTTTCCTCAATAAAAATGTCTTTCCATTCTTCATACCTTCTTTTACCAAAAAGCACACATTTTTTAATGTTTTATCAGTATCTAATTTTTCTTGTGTACAGAGATGTTTGCATTATTTTTTCTAGTAGTTTTAACCACATGTATTAATTAGAATTCTTAACTTTTAGAAACCTTAATTTTTAGCAACCACTAAGTAGTAGGCAGTTGTAAACTGTTATATCAGCACTCTTTAGACTGACAAATTTATGAATACATTTCATAATTTCTGGAAAAGTGTTTCTTCAGAGTACAATCTATCAATAGAGCATAAAACATGTTTATTAACAGACCTAAAATTATCTTTAGTTTCTCTGTAATAAGGAGACCAAAAATAGATAAACCTATATTCAGTGATTAATGTTTCATTATTTCATCTTACTTGGCAATGATCACTTTAAGGTTTCAGGTAATTAAAAATCTCAAGCTATTTTTAGCCACTTATACCATAATACATAATTACTGCTAAAAGTTCACCTAAAAAAGCATATCTACTTAACTTTCTTATTCTTAATAATCATGTTTAGATTACCTACAAGAAACTTCATAAGGCATTAGACAGTCAGTCATTTTTCTTGGTAAATTTTGTAACAGCTAACATGAACTTGCTCTTAGTAAACCTAGGTAGAATAAAGGTATATTTAATGCTGGGAATTCTAAAGATATATCTATTTTATTAAACCAACAAATGTAAGATAACCTTTATATTTGTTTTGACAAGTAGTGTTAGAGAAGCTATAGGCTAGATTTTGGGCAAGGGCACTTACATAGCCATTTGTATTTTTAAAATGCCTCTTTTTCTTCTTCTCTTTCTTTTTCCTTTAGTTTTAGGTATTGAGGATGATCTAGATAAGAGTTCCCAGTAAGGTTTGGGGACTAGTAAAGGTAGGTGGGCTTTGACCTGTGTCTAGACTTGTATTTCCTGTTTTGCAAAGATCTATAAAATTGGGACAGTTCTCAAACCCTCAAACACCTGAGTTCTAAATGATGACATAGATTGATCCATTTATTCAACTACATTGTTCTCAATTTGCTTATTTCCCCCAGGGTATATAGTTCTAATTTTAGGGAAGACCTTTAAAAACAAAAATTCCTATCAGGCTCTAAATATCAGCTTCCAATCTGGCCAAGTTGTGACAGAGCTATTTAAAAATTTTTTTTAATGTTTTATCAGTTTTCAGCCAGAACAAACAGTAAGTATTTTTGGCAGTATTGAATAACACCCCTTCGGTGTAGGAGGGGTCCCCCAGAAGAGAGACAAAAGCTATTACTTGCCCAATTTCCAGACCCATTTCAACAGTAGCTGGAAGAGAGGACCAACAACAACTGAAGTGTCCCGGGCAGGCAGAAAGCCACGCTCATAAAACAGGGCAAGCAGGACAAGCAGAGGCAGCTGTTACTGGGAGAAGAACAGTCAATAACCGATGGGTCTGGTTTTGGAAAGGAAGAAGCAACGTGAAATTTTATTTCCCCTTCTTGACTGCACATTACAGAGATTCAGAAGAGCTGCTTCTAGTAAAAATGTTCACCCTTTGCAAGGCTTCTGCCAGTTTTTCAGAGTCCTTTCTATAGGCATCAGTAACTATTAGTCTCCCTTCGCTGTTCGAGTAACATAGCCATTCTCCCAGGTTATCTAGAGTCACCAAAGTGTTCAGCATTTGCCCACCCCCACCCCCTCCACATCCCAGCTGGGCTAGGGAGAAGCTACTGGGTTGGTCTTGATTTGATAAATGGTGCATCCCCAGTTCCATCAACTCTGGGAGGGGCATGTGGGCGTGTCTACACGTGGGCGGTTGTTGCCCTGTAGTCTTTAGAGTGGATTACTAGGAATGAGTACTAAAAGGAGGATGGAGGGGAGCAGTCAGTCTAACCGTTTTTGTTTTAGGTACATCATATCTTTAATTTCTCATTAGCCTGTTATGATGAAACTTTTAATGGAGTTACTCTGGAATTCTGAAGACTTGCTTTTAGGTACTCTGTTTAAATGGTTTTACCTAATTGGAATATTCCCCTTAGTGGCCATAGTTATTTTAGGTTATAATTCCCCTGAGGTATGGCAACAATTTGGTAGGACCCTAGGTGCAGATAGTAGTTTAACCCACATTTCTGACCAGCCATAGGGTCTCCAACCTGATGGTTATTAAGCCAAGTTCTCAGGACCCAAAACAAGCTTAGTAAGATTTTGCCATTTTTGCTAGTCACAGCTTCTGGAACTGTACTTTTTCTTTTTAGTGCTGGAGGGTGGCATAATTGCCTTCTTAAAATTTAAAGATTATTTCCCCCTTTTGGATACTTCTAAATACTGATCAAGATATGCATCCCAATCAGGTTTAATCTCATAGCTGGCTTTCTCTAATTGCTTATGCAAGAATATAGTTTGGGCACACTGAAAGTGCCCCATCTTGGTCATTTCAGAGAGAGAGCTCCTTTAATTCTTCCCAGTGTCTTGCATCTGAGGCTCTCATTATTATTTGGAATTCTCTTCTCCATCTTTTATTATGGAGGAAACACCACTTGTCAAAGAGGGTGCCAACAACTACTGAGTAAACTTGGGGACTGTCAACCAAAAATGGGAGCCCTTGGACCCAGGGAAAGACTCACCCTGCCACAGCTGGAGCTCTGGGGGCCCCTGCTGGCACCAAGGTGCCAAGTCCTCACATTGTTCCAGGTGAGCGCAGGCTGCCCATCTGGGTCCCTTTGTAGTTGCCAAGAATTGTTGACTGAAATCAGCACAGCTATGGTATTAAGAAAGGTAGAGTTTTTATAGACTCAAATTTAGGATTATAACCAGGGAGGTTAGTCTTCATCTGGAGGCAGCTTGTATGCCTTTTACAGCAGGGGATGTGTGCAGGAAAGAGGGGACACTAAGCAGTACATCAAGCAGTGTGTCAAGGATACCTTTAGGTAGTGTCTTAAAAGAACAGACCGTGCACGTGCGGGTGCCATGTATGCGTGAGAGGCGGCAAGGATTAGGATTGTTACTTACTCTCCTAAAGGATTCTAGCAAAGACATGAGAACCGGACTCCCATTCGGTTTTGTCCTCTGAGCATTCAGAGCTGTTTCCCTTCTCAGGTTTGTGTCAGGGGCTGTGACAGTCTCACTGACACAGGTGAGAATGGCTGTATGGCATCTTCACAGCCCAGCGTGAGTTGTCCTGGCTGCCTCAGGGCCTCTACAGCTTGCATAGCTCTCTTTGCCTGTGTGACCACCATGGGGGACCATAAAGACTGCATTTTATTTCACAGTTTATATCTTGAGAAATTTCATTCATTTTTTCCCTAATTCAAATTTACCTGATCCCAGTTAATTATCCTGATTGCAAAGATGGTTGTCATATCAACCATCTGATGAATTAAATATAGAAGGAACAAATGAATTAGCAACAGGTTCTGCTACTTCAAACTAAGATGATGTAACTTTTGACTAGTGCTTTGAAAGTCTTTGCTTTTCCTTACCTGACTCCCACACCTCCTACCAAATGCATTAGCTTAATTATTTTGCTGTGTCCATTTATGGATCTGGCTTCCCACAGTAGACAGTGAGCTTCTCAGCTGCAGGGACCTTTCTTATTCATATTTGTATCCCCAGTACCCTGTATGTAATTGGTGCACAGCAAATGTTTGTGCATGAAAGAAGTTGAATACTTAGAATTTTAAGGTGTTAGGGTGTTGAGGTGTTTAAGGTGCTAGAGTCTAATTGGGAGAGATTACATGTAGAAATATGAAAAACAAAAACAAATACATGACCATGTAGTATAAACTGTTATATACATAACTTTCCAGAGTTCAGAGTAGAGTGACTCACATGATCATTTTCATACCCTTCTCATATTATAAATTGTTCTAACCACATCTTGGTCCTGGATAAAGTTATTATAGAATGCCTCTCCTCAATATGTACCTTTTAGTAATTTCATCATAGCTCTAAACATTTTCTTTTATAATCACCTCTTTGCCTGTATGTAAGCTTATACATGTTTTACCATACTTACTATATTCTGTTACTGCCAGGACTTCGCCATCTTTTTTTTTTTTTTTTTTCAGATTTCTTGTGCTCAGGTTGTTTTTTCAGTAATTAAAGGACCAATGTGAACTCAGAAATGAGTTGTTAGGATAGTTTTTTTAAAAAGAACCAAAGTCTTGCAAGCATAATAATTTTTGGCATCAGATGTTCCAGACCCAGCGTTCCTTGTTGAATCATGGGCTATATAATATCCCTTCTAATGTAATTGCAAAGTGGCAGAAAGCGAGCACACTGAAGGAGCTAGATGTGTTTATATTAAAATGTAAATGTGGGGCTTTAATTATTAAAACTATAAAACAGTGTGGATTCCCCAGACTTAGCTAGGGATTACATTTATCTTGCTAAAGTGTATCAGTCCTTGAATGAGGATATGTTAAAGGATGTGCAGTTCCCTGATGTTTGTTGAAAGTACACTTGCTTGGAAGTAGTATACTGTATTTCTTTTTAATTTTGCTATTATTAATGTACAATTACATGAGCAACATTATGGTTACTAGACTCCCCCTATTAACAAGTCCCCACCACATACCCCATTACAGTCACTGTCCATCAGCGTAGTAAGATGCTATAGAATCACTACTTGTCTTCTCTCTGTTATGGAAGTAGTATACTGTATTTTTATCTTCTCTTTGCCCCATCTGTATGATTTCAGGCCAGTGACTGAACCTCTCTGGATATAATATCTAAAATTCTTTGATTTCTTGCTTGTTTCTCTATTCACATCTGTTTCTGCAGTGCAAATGAAGTTAACATGGGATTTTTCTTTCAGGCTCCAGGCTTTTAAATTTGCATTCTACTACAACAAAAAAGGCTAGTGATGACAATTATGAAATGGCCTGAAAGAGTGAAATGTGAAAAAGCCACCACTCTCTTACAGATGGGATTTTTCCCCTTAATCTGGGTCCCAGGGAATTCTGCTTTATTAAAATAGAAGGGAAAGAATACCTGGGGACTTTCTGGATGGAAGTCCTTTGTTAAGCTGAGCATCTAGAAACATGTTTGAAGCCTAAATATAAGGCTTGAATTCTTTGGGAATCCTACCTGGCAAGGCTGGGTGATCAGATGATTACTCTGCTTAGTCTGTAACTATGCTAAGAAAAGTTCAAGCTGCCTTCCTTGTGTGTGTACTTCGTTACTGTGACCGTAAAGAATACCTATTGTCATCTAGTCTCCTCAGTAGATTGAAGCCCTGATATTGTCAGGTAGATGAAGTGCTCAATCTTTTAAAAATGTGGTGACAAGATTGTGAATATATATATGTATGACTATTACCATTGCTAGTTCCCTGCTCTTGGAAATCAGCCAAGAAGCATGTGTGCCAAGCGAATATTAACCTAGTTGCAAGCAGTTAGATCTTTAACTTCCTTTTCCTGGGAAAATTAGATACATCAGAAGAGAAAGCAGTTTCATGTAGGAAAGAGGCTTTGGTTTGTAGAAGTGTCATTGGTGAAGGGGGAGAAAGTACTTAGTGTAAATGGGAAATACTCCTCAATTGTCCTCAGAATATCAGAAGCTTTATATTTGGCCACTGAGTAAAATGTGTGGAAGAGAAGACTTAATAGGACCACCACTTGTTTATAAGGTGGGTCTTAGGGGATCAATCACTTGTTTATAAAATGGTTTAGCTGAGGTAATAGAGCAATGAATTTGGAAGAATTTCTAGGTTGTCATTTCAGTGCAGTCACTAACTTTATGATCGTATGCAAATTTATCTCCAAAGGGTTGGCTTTTCCAGCTTGCTTCTTGCTGTAATATTCTATGATTCTGTGGGTAGTCTGTTAATTGCTGTTTAGTATAGCACAGGTTACAGAAATGTTTGGAACTGCCTCAGGCTAGTTTTACCTCCTATTTTCTTCCAATCAAGTCAGCTCTCCTTACCTCCTTAACTTTTTCTCCACTAAGGACACAGATGTCACTTCTGAGTGACTTCCTCTTCTATAATTATATGAACGAGATGTGTCAGTATGTAACATTTCTATTTTCTGTCTTCTCTTATAGGACTTTGTATCTTTGCTAAAGTCAGTGATGTGAAAAGACCTGACATGGGTAAGACTGACTATGAGGTAGTTGTTCAGTCTTTTTAGTTACTCAGACTAGTTAAGCTGGAGTGAAAGAGTGGGTTTTCTAACATTTACAGTATTTGCATTTTTGTGCTTAATAATAATTTTAAGGGAGATCTGATACTAATTATATGATTCTGTATACCAAACAAATTTTCTTTTGGTTGGGACACTGTTTATAGCATCTTTTGGAAGGTTCTTCTTATTCACTGTATTGAAAAAGCCAGATGCACACAAGCAGACGTTTACTTTGTGCCAGGCCCTGTTCTAAGTACTTAAAATATATTAATTCATTTAATCTTTTAAAACGGCCTTGCAAGGCACTTAGTACAGGGTAGATACTATTATTGTCCCCATTATATCAGCAAGGAACCTGAGACACAGAGGTCAAGGAACTTGCCTAGGATCATACAGCTGTAACTGGCAGGACCAGGATTTAAATTCAGGCAGCCTGCTTCCAGAGTCTTTTTCTTTAGTACTATGTTATACCACCTTCTGTACAATGACTAACTTGATTAAGGTAAGTTTTAAATTTCATTTAGCTAGTGACATTGAGAAGTAATTATGACTGGAACATTTTCCACTATTTATAGTTGTTTGCATCTATAAAAGGGATCAATATAAGGTCAGAACTAGTAGCCAATTTAGGGATAGGTCGAAAAATCTAAAGAGTTATATCTTAAAACATTCCATGTACTCTTAAATCCACATTAGTCTTCTCTCTACTTGCTACTCTTTCTTTTCCTTAGTCTTCCTCCTCTCTCTCCTGGCCATTTGTTTCCTTTTTCTCTCGTCGCTCACACCAGTGTAAATCACTGAGTTCCCTTACCTCATTTGTTCCTATCCTAGCTCTTAGAGTAACAAAATCTCTTATAAAGTAAGGTTCTGCTACAGTATACAATACTTGAGTTGATAATCTGTTCAGAGCCTTATACTTATTACAGAAAAAAATTTTCAGGTGGATTAATCACCTTTCAGAGCTAAAACAGAGGTAATAAATGTATATTGACAGTGTTTTTGAATGTTAAACATTTTCCCTATTTTTTTATATTTAAAAATATTTTTATGGTTAACATTTAAAAATTTCTTTGGAAAATTTCATTATTTTAAAATTTTGAGTTAAGCTCTCTTTATACAAGTTTTGAGCTATTTGGTAGATGTCAGTCAATTCCAAATGAGCCAGTTTCTGCACATGGGCCTTTTTTTGGACAATGACATTTTCAGGTTTCTTGCCAACGGTTAGGGGAGGTTTTATTTGACTAGAGAGCTGTTCTTTGGGAATCAGTTTTATTAGGTGAAAAGACTGGTTCATAGGAAAATAGTTACTGAAGAATTATGTGACTTAAACTAATCTGGACTTTTTCCCCAGATGATATTGCTGATAGGATGAGGATGGATGCTGGAGAAGTAACTTTCGTGAACCACAATTCCATTTTCAAAACCCATCTCCTGTCACAAACAGGTTTTCCAGAGGACCAGCTTTCATTTTCTGACCATCAGGTTAGGAATAATTTTTTCCCCTTAGTTAATGAATTAATTTGGCTTAAGTTTTCATCTGATGTATTTTAAATGCCACATTCAAAAAGTTTAAGCATGTATATATATATATATACACTTTATAAGATCAGTAGTTCTAGCATTTTGAATTCTGTTTGATATATGACAAGAATCAAACTGTTTATGAGTTCTTTGAGAACAGTACCTTAGAAAACTAATTGTTATTCCTCTAAATAATACAATTATTGAAACACAGATCAGATATTCTTTTAAAACAGTGTTTTTAAATTGCTGATCATAAATGGGGGAAAATGTATAAATATACAGCGGCTCTGAGATTTCTCTGTGCTAAAAAGCTTAGTTTCTCAAAGAACCATCAGCACCAGCAGCATCTGGGAACTTGTTAGAAATGCAGAATATCAGGCCTCACCCCCCCTACTGAATCGGAATCTACATTTAATCTCCAGCTTATTTGTATGCACATTAAGGTTTGAGGAGAATTATTAATAAAGCAGTCTTTCTCAGTAGGAAAGCCATTACTAATCTGGATGAGACCGTTCTTTGATGTCTGAATCTGTCCTGAGTGGAGCAGTGGAGCAGAGCAGCAGAGCATCTTTGGCTCCTGGGCTTTAAATACCTATAGCATCTGCCCCAGTAATTATTTTAATAACTGAATATATGTACATACATTTCCACATTTGTACTGGGGTATAGCACCATCCCTGATTAAGAACTATCTATGTAAAGTTATCAAAAGAATCAAAACCAGGTTGATCTTGATACATGATACAGTTGGCTTTCAGATACACTAAATGTGTATTTACCTTCTAATGAGCCATGCTTTAAGTTATCTAACAGGTGTTTTGCCCATTTCTCCCCTTGAAGCCTCATTTTGCCAGATTGTTTATGTGTTTTCTTATTAGTATGTAGTTAATTTATTTGTGATATATATATATGTAATTGAGTTCTGAAATGTCATAATCTTAATAGCATTTTTCCTAATAGAAATTTTTATTGCATTTTATTGTCAAAAATATTATTTAAGAAAAATATTCTGCTCTATTTTAGATTTTACCTTCAAGGCAAGAAAATTTGGACCCATCTTTTACATGTTCTACAAGAAGTGCATCTTATAATCCAAATTATTATTCAGGTATGCCATATTACTTGGAGTCAAGGCATTTATACCTTTCAGATTTCTTCCTTGCAAATCATTTGTGTTTACCATCTTTGAAAGCAAAAACGTCAAGAGCAAAAAATATTTTCTCCACTAAAACATTGTTTTAATAAGCTGTGTGTATGTATGTGTGTTGGGGGGATGTCATTACAATATTTCACTGATATAGTCTCAACCAAGTATTTTTTAATGGAAATTTTTGTTTGTAATCCATTCTCCTACTTGCTCATTATGCCACTGCAAAAAGCAATCAGCTTTGTTTTTCACTTTTTTTTAAAGATATATATGTGATGGATACTTATTTTGTACTGATTTAATATACAAAGCTAGCCTCTTTCTAATCTCCTTGAAACCATGAATCCTGAAAACTTATTTCTACCCAAGCTTGTCCCTCCATCAGGGCAGGAAATGTTAAGTACATGTTCCTATCTAGCACCTGCCACAGCCATGCTTGCATATATTCAAGGGCTTTCCTATACAACTTGTGATCCATGACAGAAGTCAGCATTCTTGAGGCTTTTCCTAACCCCTGGCCTACCTGATTACATCTGCCCTCTTCCTAAGATTAGGACTTGCAGTGACCTTCTGGCTCTCTCTTGGGGAATCAAGAGTTTTTATTGGTTAACCTCCTGGCAGATCCCCCAGGAAGATTACAGTGGTCTTTCCATGTCTTCACTCCTTGTGTTTCGATCCCTTACCTTTTCACAACTATGGGAATATTAGTAATACTATTGAACCTGCCCCAGTGGTATTTTTATGAGGATAAATTAGATAATAAATATGAAATGCAAATAATAATTATTGTTGTTATTTGGCTTCCTCAGGATCCTTTGTCAGCAAGATGAGATCTCTTCCCCTAAAAAGACGTTAGTATGATTCTCTCTTAGGTTTATATTATATTTAAATGTCATTTAGGTGGGTGGTACTTTTCCCTGGGCAATGGATTTTCTCTCCTGGGGTGGGAAATGGTCTCCACATAGTATGTGCATAATTTGTATAGAAAAATCAATTAATTTGCTCAGAAAGTAACTGCCATCATTATTATTGGAAAGGCTGAAGCCTGGTTTGATAGCTTATTATTAATCCTAGGGGAAGGACAGTTGAGTAGATAATGAAATTAATCATTAATATTTCCATTTGAATCGAGCTGTGTTTACTTGTCATTGCATATGCTGATTTACCATTGGACAGATTATTTGCTTTTAGTTTAAAATAATTGTTTAGTAATAAACAATTATATTTAGAAAATTATACTCAAAATCTCCTGACCATAACTCAACTCCTCCCTAACTCTGACCTTTTCTGATTTTTATCTGTGTATATACATCGTACACATTGTATGATTTGACACATATAAGCTTATTTTAGCCTATATTTTTATTCCTACTTTAACATCTGTTTATGTGTTATTCTTCATATTTACCTTTTTCTCTTGATTTCTAATAATCCATGGAACTGATATGCATATTCACAGTCCTTTATATGCAATTCCAAAACCCGAAAAGCTCTGAAAACCAGAAATTTTTTCATAATTTATTTGGCATCAAAACTTGACCTGAAGTCATTCCTTGGCAAACTTACATGAACAGACATGAAGCTATTTATATTTTGTCTCTTATTTATCTCTGTAAATATGAATACTTACACATTTTGCTGCAGACATGTCATTATATTTGATTATAGGATGCATATACTTGGAAGAATTACAAAGTATATGCCACGTTATCTTCCTAAAATTCCAAAAATTAATGAATTCAGAAATACACCTGGACTCCTGGGGCTGTGATTTAGGAAGATGGGCCTGTGCCTTCATTCGCTTCATCATTTTCCCTGTGGTTTAGGCCCCTTTGGCCTTGCCATTTTCAGCTGTTATAAATAAATGACTTAAAAGCATTTGTCTATATAGTTTTTTTCCTTTAAATTTCAGTAGGCCCTTGATATTCACAAAGGATATATTTGAGAGCATCTCAAATCCTCATATTCTTGACTCTGGTGATATTGATCATATTCCTGGTTTTCTACTCAGTTATGTGATTCTTGAGAGTTACATTTTTCCTGTTTGTCCTCATACCACAGATTGGTCCCCATGTCAGAATCTTACACTAAAATTTTCTCTCTCACTTGAAGTCTTTTTTTTTTTAGAGAAAGAAAAATTACTTCATAACATTTACTGTATACATGATAATGAATAGAGAATAATAACATTGAATGATAAAGCCGTATCAAAATGGAGATGCTGAGCTATTACATTCATTCTCTAAATACATTCTCTAAATCTCTGAAGCAGAAGATTCAGATTTGTGCCACTACCTCATTTCATCAAATCTTACCAGACAAATTTAGGGCATATCACAGACCTTCAAGGCTGTTCCCTAACCATCAGAATTTTAAATCTGTGAATGCCAATGGTCTGTATACTTTTTTCATATACTAAAACCTGTAATCCAAATCTCCTTTTCACTGTGTGATTTTGTGACTGTGTCCCTGTGCCACGCCAGTTCCAATTCATGGGTGAGTCCTGCAGAGTTCTGTTTCTGTTGTCTCCTTTTGGTTTATTCTTTTCTGATAATCCTCACATTGATTTCTTTGGTCAGTCCCCTTGAGCCTTATTACTTGATTGGTTTAAACGTGGGTCCCCAGGTTCTCTGAAGTAGCCTTCTCATTCTGACCGTATTGCTGTCCACCTCCTCCCTCATTCGCTGTCCTGCCTCCATGAAGATGAAAACACAGGAAAGCACCAAACTTTAGAATCAAGGGTCTTGACCTTCCCTTCCCATTTACTGCCTTTCTGGGCCTGCCTCTCTATATCAAGCTTTTAGAAAATCTTCTTCTTAATCCATTCAAGATTATACTACTAAAATAATGATTAAAAATAAATGTTTAGAAAGCAGAGAAAATGTAACACTTTGACTTTACAGTGCTGGTCAATCTTTAAGATCTCTTTATTTTTATTAAGAGCACAGTTGATAAGAAAATCAAACATTTCAACCCTCAACAAAGAAAAGTAGATAAGATGAAAAGAAATGATTTTGCTCATGCTTAGAATCATTATCAGTATCTTATCTTTCGCAAATATGTTAGATTGCCAAACTGACATTAATAGGTAAGATGATCTAAAGCATTCTGCTATTTATAGTAACTGAGTAAACCTGAAAGTTAACATGAGCAACTGGTGGGTACTGTCATAAGATTGCCTGACACACTTTTTAAAAATACAGAAGTTTATTTCATTATGTCCATGAAAGTATTGCTTGTCCTTGTAGAAAATTTATAGAGGAAAGTAGAAAAATGCCCATCATTGTATCACTGGAACACAACCAAAATTAAATTTTTGATATATTTCCTTATAGTTTTGTGTGTGTATACATACACATAATAAGTAATATCTTATCAATGACATTTGAAGTCTGCTCTCTCAGTGATGACGATGCTGGGTTAAATGTCACTAATAAAAGAGTTCCTGCAGCCCTGTGTTGGCCCATCTCCAGCTTTGCTTGATCCACATCGACCCTTGAGGACTATTCAGTGATTTCACTGAGTGGGGGATGGAACCACCTTTTTCTGGCTAAACAGACTGCCAGATTCTGTGCTTTTCCCTTGCATTTTAAACCTGAGGCTTCTATCAGATGCCATTCAGGGGTCTACTTTGGCTTATTCTTGGCCTAACATTTCACACCTGACAGGGTAATTTGCATTTTTTGGTAGACTTCTTCATCAAGTAGTCATCTCTAGTTAGATCACTGCCTAATCAAATTTTAGCAAAAAAGTGTGAGAGACAGATTTCTGCTGTTACTACTTTGCATTTAAAGATAATAGTTTTCTGGTCTTGTAATGAGACTCTTTTCATCAGCCTCATTTCTCTATCCTTAATAGGTGCTAAGTATAGATACTGATTACAAAGGGGAAAAGTTACTCATTTTGAAAGTAAATTTATTAGGTTTATCCACTGGTGAATATAAACTGGTACTAGTACCACTTCTTGACTGCCTTTTTTCTGTCTTATTTACCCTAAATTTTGATAATCCTGATCAAGATATAAAGAAAAAAAGCTACACAATACAAAACTTACATTTTTGTCAGCTGCCTTATGTTTTGGGTAGAGTATCAAAAGCCTCATTAAATATTTTAAATAAACACATAATATTGTTCAAAGTTCTATAGTACACTTTGAAAGAAGATTTTCAAAATGATGTTGGCAATAGACAAAAACTCAGGAAGTAGAGAATTATCATTCTCTTTTTTCCATTGGTGCTCCTCAGAGTTCCAGAGCCTAATATCTGAAGTTACTTTGAAGGCACTGTTTTAAATTGTCCAGTCATGCTGATAGGGAGAGGAGGATTTAGAAGTTGTTCTACTCCCAGCTGAAACCTCAAGAAGTTTTATCACCCCAGCTTGTAAGCCACAAGTCAGAAAAGTCAAATCATCAATAAATACTCCTCAGTCTGATTGCAGTAGCAAAAACTGATATGTCTGATGATTATGGCCATTAAGTGACTGAAGTTATCATACCAGAACCAGATGTATACGATGGGTCATTCTTGCCATAAGCCAGCCAGAATAAGCAGCAATTAGGTTATTTCTGCTCTTAGAGCCCTTGAGTCGTGAACATGATAATTAAAAACAGGAAGGTGACACCAGCTGCTTATTAAGCAATAACTGTTGTTCATTTGAATTACAATTCTCCTTGGCCCTCCACCTGCTTTCTTACTGGTCTGGCCTACCTTCTTTCAGGCCCAGGCCTGGGAGTGCTTGCAAGATATAGTTGGGGTAAAATGTTGACTTTTGGTGGACACCACGGAGTCACATTGATGCAGATAAGGCACATGGCTGTGGCAGGATTCAGCTCCTTCATCAATTTTCAGGTTAGTATGGCTGAGTCGATTATAGTTTGTAGAAGTTCCCTTA
Organism: Phataginus tricuspis; assembly: GCA_029783875.1. NCBI lineage: Eukaryota > Metazoa > Chordata > Mammalia > Pholidota > Manidae > Phataginus > Phataginus tricuspis. Next base: position 16,410,711 of record JAQQAC010008719.1, read on the forward strand.
CTGCAGACTGTACTGGCAGTTGAGACTGGGATCTTTCTTCCATGAGAGACATGGTGGTATGCCACATTACTTCGGAATACAATGTTGGACATGGTTGAAGTCATATGGAGAACCACTGTAGGTGTTGTTTAATTTAGTCAAACTTTTATTCTTTTAGACAACCCTTCCTCAGACAGTTTTCTTGGCTCGGGAGACTTAAGAACCTTTGGCCAGAGTGCAAATGGCCAGTGGAGAAATTCCACTCCAGCATCAGGTTCAACTTTGCAAAAATCAAGAAACAGTCGAAGTCTTTACCTCGAAATCCGAAAGACCTCAAGGTAGGTATTCTGACTACTTAGTTCACAAGCCCTTCCTCTGATATAAGAAAAGCTGGCTATGAAACAGTTGTTACACTGACATTTTAAAAGAGTAACACCATTTTTGAACTTTAAACCACAGAGATGAACAGATCCATTTTAAACTTTCAACTTCTACTTGGTGGTGAATTTTAGTGAATTTGCTGACAGCCAAGTCTTATCATTGGACTTTTGAGGGAAGTCTTGGTGGGTATGAATATGTTGGAGCCTTTTGGGATTAGTATGACTATTGTGAATCTTAAAGTAAAAATCAGTCCATCTCTGCAACTTCAGTAGTGAAGAAACAGGCACATCCTACAGACTGTGCCGTGAGCAGAGGCCTGACCACCAGAGCAGCCCTGCCCCTCGTGGCCTTATCAGCCTGACCTAAGCTGCTTGGCCAGAGCACAGGGCACACAGAGCTTTACCCTTCTTAGTCCTATTTCCTCACCGAGCTTGTACTGATTATTAAAGGCAAATGAAGTTTGGCTTAGAAACTTTTCCCTCAGGCACTTTATTATATTAGTAAAGAATTTGTTTAAATATATTTATGATTTCTTAAATTTTACTCTGGTGATGGGTTTAGTGAATGTTGGATCATTTAATTTCCTCCTTAGTCAAGGCTAAGCTTTCTGATGTGTTTGAACCCACCAGATGGTCTTACTTTATGGTTATCAGCACATGGACTCTGCAAATGTGTGTACTTTTAGGGATTGTTTCTCCACTTCTTAGTGTTTTTTAAAACTATGCAAGAATTCATTAATATATTCACATTGTAAAAATGACGACATTGCTGATGAAGCTAAAGAACCTTTGACCACTACCCACAGTCTTACTCCCCTCCCTCAATGTGTTTCCTTCCAGATCTTTTCCTGAGGCGTTCTCTCTTGCACTTTCTTACTGTGAGATGTATACTATTACTCTGTCTTCATAAAGAGATTCCATGTGTATCATTTGACAAGTTGCTGTTTTTGTTCAAGAATGCCGTATTGTTACTCTTTTAAATAACATTATTACAGAAACTATACATGTGCTTTGTAAAAAATTAGAAAATACAGATAAGCAAAAATAAAAAATAAAAAACAGCACATTCTAACCAGAGATAACCTATGTAATATATATGTCTGTATATGTATAAATCCCCTTCCAGGTTATTTTTCTCTACATTTACACACATTTTCTTTTCCAAAAATGAGTTCGCACTGTGATACTCTTTTTAGTCTGCTTTTCAGTCATTTCCTGTTTTCCTTTCAGTAAATTTTATCTTGTACACTAAGTTATAATTAAATTTTCCTAGTTTTCACAAAACTATCCTTTGTGGCTAGTTTGTTCAAACCAATATCCAGTATAGGCTTGCATCTGGTAGTTATCACTCTCAAGTCTCTTACAATCTAGAACAGCTCCTTTTTCTAATGACATGACTTTTTTCTGCATAATGTTCCATCTGCTGGATTTGACAGGTTTCTTCCACATAATATCATTCTTTTGTCTTCTATCCTCTGTTTTCTTGTAAACTGTGTTTTTGATGTAAGTACTGATGCTGTGTTCATCCCATGCTTAACCTCCAACATCTGTTCTCCTATCATTAGTGATACCAGATTGACGATTGGATTAGAGATTAACAATCAGGTCCTTAATTGTACAGTTAGGTATTTTCCCCCTCGTGACTAGAATGTAATCTAAATGATGTTACTCTGGCATTATATGAATGACCATTTTCACATCAGCCTAATGATTATTGATATCAATTGATAATCCTTTCCTGATGTTTTTTAAATTAAGGTATAATTAACATATAACATTATATTAATTTCAGGTATACAACATAATGATTCACTATTTGTATATATTGGGAAACGATCCCTACAATTAGTTACCATCCATCACCATAGAGTTGTGAAGAAATTTTTTTATTGTAATGAGAACTTTTAAGATCTATTCTTTTAGCAACTTTCAAATATGCAAACAGTATTAACTATAGTCACCATTAACTATAATCACATTACATCTCTATGACTTACTTATTTTATAACTGGAAGTTTTTACTTTTTGGCACCCTTTTACCTGATAATGATTTTCATAGAGTTAATTAAATAATATTTTTTAATTTAATAATGTCTTTTACACTTAATATTGGCACTCTGCTATAAAGGAGACTCTTTTTCCTTCATTAGCCATGGCTGTTTGGTTACTCTGATACATTTCCTACTAGGAAGGCAGGATATGTGATTAGGTCTTTTTTTCATTTTTCATTTTTCAAAGTTAGGTTTGTTTCTTCTTAACAGCCACTTCATGTGGTTCAAAAGAATTTTTCTGTTCTTTTTTTGGTGTCATTATTATAGATGCAATGTGTTTGAATCCACTGCAATCATTATTCTTTTAATGCTCACATCCTTACAACTTTGGCCAGTGGAAGCTCCTTCCAGCTTACTTCTGTGTCTAGCCAATCTTGTTAATTGTTGGTAATGCCCTTGTTTTCTGGCATTACAATATGCACTCATACTGTTTCTTTAGGAAAAAGAGTCTTAATGAACACACACACACACACACACACAAAATCTAGGAAGCATAAATACAAAAGATATTTTGGGGAATTCAGTGTATCTTTACCAAATCATACTGCCCCTGCTATCTTTGTCTAGCTGTATCCATCCATCTTAAGAAAATAAGCTTGTTCCTGAGGTTCTGAGTTTTTCCTCTTTCCCCGCTCTTACACACGTAAGACCATTAGTGTTTGAGAGTTAAAGAGGGAATGTATGTGCTTTGTGGTTTTTGTTAGACCTAGTCTGATTTCATTTGGATCCAGACCACATATACTGATTTAAAAGGTTGATCATTAAAGTGCAGTTTAGTCAGCTCTGTATCTCTATTCTGCATCTTCAGCAAAAAAAAAAAAAGAAAGAAAGAAAATTCATTATACTGAGAGCAGATACCTCAAACCTGCAGATAATGACAGATGAAAAAGGTCACATGGAAAAACTTTAAATTATTAACCTAACCCCAGAGATGAGACTAGGTTTTGAGTTCACAAACCTGCCAGATCCTGTTATTTGGGGCACAAATAGTACAAAGAAGCAAAAACAAATCTCTCCTTCAGAGAAAAATAGTGAGGCCAGGAGAAGTCTTCTCAGGGCATGATGCAGCTTACTAAAAGGGCTTCTGGTTGTTTTTAATGAAGGATGGGAGCCCTCTGTTGGTTTTTTAGGAAATTTTCAAATTCAGTTTAAAAGCTTAGTTGAGAGGCTTCAGCTTTATCCATCTTTGCATATTTAACCTTAAAATAATTCCCTCCAAGGATTTAGCGGAGGGGTCTATAGGGAGTAAATAGGAACCCAGGTTTTCTGAAGGAGTCTCATTTGACATGCTTTCTGTCATATCACTCGGGTCTGTGGCTCCTAACCAAAGGAACTTACAGATTGTAAAGCTGAGAAATACAATTTTAGGTGTTTGATAGTTATATAATTTGGTAATGTAAGACCTCTTAGGTGGCAGAAACTGCTGCAGCAACCCGTGTATCATTTCTTGGGTTTCCCTCAAATGGTGTATCTATTTTTCTACCTGTTAATTTTTTGTTTTTGTTATTTCTTGAAAGTGAAAATAATCACTGTGATAGATTTCTGACTGTTCTTATCTTTTCTTACACACACTTTTTTTTTTAGTGGATTATCAAACACTTTTACAGGGAAGTCAAACCATCACTGCCATGTGTCTGCATATGAAAAATCTTTTCCTGTTAAGCCTGTTCCAAGTCCATCTTGGAGTGGTTCATGCCGTCGAACTCTTTTGAGCCCCAAGAAAACTCAGCGGCGACATGTTAGTACAGCAGAAGAGGTAAGGAAGACCTGTAACAGAAGCTATTCAAGGTTGGAAACTTTCCCTTATTAAGCCATTTATTCCCTCCAATTTCAGTGTTTATTAACCATTCCATTTACTTACCTTTTCTGTGTTTTTTCCTTTAATTACTCTTTTTGAGTGCTATCGTCTATCCTAAAGAAATTGAAGAAATATTTTATCAGGACTTTGTTATTTTTCTTAACCATCTTCTATTCCTCTTGGACAGTGGTTTCCCATATATCAAATTATCTCTCTTTTCTCTTTTTTGGATTCTTCCTAAACCCTTGTTTCAGGCAGCAGAACTGTTAACCTTGCTGAATTCGATAAAATACCTGCCCTTCTGATAGGTTGATTTTTCTTTAGTAGTGTAAAAGAAAAATCAAGAAGCCAGCTAAATAATTTACATCCTTTCCCATTACAAGTAAGATCTTTAAGATCATAGACTGTCCCCAAAAGAAAGATACTCTGTTGACACTGTTATATTCATTCAGTAAACCTAAAAGAAAAAAAAATATCAAATCTGTAAATATAATATAGCATATAATTGATACAGTAGGAAATGTGCCTGTACCTGTTCAGTTAAATATCTATTATGATCCAGTCACTTTTGGACTGGGGTTGCCGTGGAGACTCAATTGAATAATGACATTACATTTACATAGCATTAGAGTTTCCAGTGTGCTTTCCACATGTAATTAATATTAGTTTATACCAGGTAATTGTCTTTTTCTAACCATTGTAATTTTTGTGCTCTCACCGAAGTGCCTGCCGAGTACTGTAGACAGTTTCTTCACAAACACTGGAAAAAAAGGACCACCATCATCTGAATACAACAGTAATATGTAAAGGATAAAAGAATGGGGTTTATTTTCTTCATATAGAGCATTGCAAATTTGTTTTTTGGGGGGAGTCTCTCTTTCCACCAAACGCTCAACTAGTTTTACCTTTTCTTATAGCTCAACTATTCAAATTTAAGGATAGCTCTTTCTCATAAGGAGTTGTCATGCCTCACAGTTTAAGATGTATCTTGATAGATCGGTAACTTCATACTGACAGTGCAACTGAAATTCACACTGTAGTAAACTATGGTAAAGAAGAAAAAACTTAGTGTCTATTTTCTTTGCATAGATAATTGCTTAATTCATTCTCCTTTTAACAAACATTTGTAATTGAATAAAATGCTAATGAATATTGAAATGTCACAGTGCCAGGTGCTGTTAGCCATGGCACAAAGTGTTAAAATTATTTTGTGAAGATTGGTGGTTGTATTAAACTGTATGTTAAGATTTTTCAGAAGGACTGGGGAATGTTATTTAGTGAGTGCCGCCCATTGCTTCTGGGGGTCTGTGTAGAGTAGATACATTACCATGGTTACATGTCCTCCTGTAATCCATTCCCTGAGTGACCTTACTCCTCCTTGAGCACATCAAGCGCAGTCCTGTCTCAGAACTTTGCATTTGCTGTTCTCTACCTGGAATGTTCTTTCATAAATGTCTTTGACGTACCTCCTCCCTTGATTTAGGTTTTTGTTGAAATATCACCTTCTTACAGAGGTCTTCCCTGTTCCTGCTATTCCCTTATCTTTACTTTTCTTCATAACTACCTGACTAGTTGCCGGTCCCTTTTAACTGTAGTGCAAGTTTCACAAGGAAAGGAACTTGATTTTATTCAGTGCAGTAGGGACTGGAGTAGGATAGGTGTTTAAGTCAGTAAAGGAATGAGTGAGTGAATGTTATGGAATATGTGCTTTTCCCTAAATTCAGTATTGGAATGTAAGTAAAAAAGTAAATAAATGTGTTAGAGATGAAAGCCATCTCTGGAAAATACTTACACTCTTAAAAATTGGCTAGAGTAGATGACTGTTAGCAAGCTCTCCCTCTCTGATCTTGACTATTCTAGTTACTTTCTTGTGGTTTTCTAATAGGTATCAGGAATCACAGGGTTTGTTGGAATCCCAATTAAGAGGTCCTCAGATGTTTTATTTCTGGGACTCTCTTAGTTAACTCGACTGTCTGTCTGTCTAATTGCCGACTGTCTGTCTGGTTTCATGTCTAGAATCTGGCTTCTTTGCATTATTATTTACATATATTTCCCATAATTATCCAAAATATGCTGTCTGATATTTACTTCACTTAACTCCTTTTATATGTACTTTATAATTTTCTAAAATATCCCTAATGAATCATAATTTTTAATTATCTTGAGGACTCTGCCTGAGTTTTGGCAGAGTTTCTGGGAGTCTAGATGCTGCTTTGAGAAACACTTGGCTCACTGGATGTGTTTAAGATTTTTTTTTTTCTTTTATAGACGGTCCAAGAAGAAGAAAGAGAGATTTATAGACAACTGCTACAGATGGTCACAGGGAAGCAGTTTTCTGTAGCCAAACCCACTACACATTTTCCTTTACATCTGTAAGTCACAGGAACATATTTCAAATGAATTTAATTCTACATTTTGTCATTTGATATTGAAACTGTAACCTCCTCTTGCTAGGTCTCGATGTCTTAGTTCCAATAAGAATCCTTTGAAAGACCCACTGTTTAAAAATGGCACCTCTTGTGCAGCTCCGATTGTTGGCTCTGATACTTCATCATCTGGATCTGCCAGCATTTTGACTGCCCAGGACCAGCTGTCCCACAGTGTGTGCTCCTCGTCATCTTACGCCCCAGATGTCGTGGCATTTGGACCCAAAGATTCTGATCCCCTCCACCAAGCTCAGCATCATCAAACTCTTCCACATCAGCCAGATAACTTATCAGTTTCAAATACGCACTCTGAAGGTAAAAATGGTGTGGCGTAGCTCTGTCTTCAGTCTGATGGCCAGTCAGCTGTTTACGGACCTGTGAATTAAAGGCAGGGTTGTAATACACATGCACCTTGACCAACATTTAAGACACCTTAAATACATATAATTTAGTTAGGTATGCCATGAATAAATTAAACTTAAGTAATTTACTTTTTTCTTACATGGAGATACAAATGATTTCATTTAATATTTTGTTTAAAAGATTGACTTCCTGAGCAGAGTCTAGAGTCAGATACTTTCAGCCCAATTACTTCAGTAATTTCTCTGTTTCTAGTACAGAGAAACAGAGGTGATTTGATAATTTTCTTTTCCTATTCCTCACTTTCTTAAATTCTTATTTGTGGATTAAAATTTTTGGTGGCATCATTACATAGCTATACATATTCATAAAAACTTGAATTAAATTTTGTGAGGTGATTTACTGAGAATGTCATTTTAAAAAGCCTTTAACCTCAAAAATATACATCATATGGCTGATGCTTAGATACAGCTAAACTGAAACAAATACACTACATTGAACTATTCAATCACCTTCTTTATAGTATTTAATAAATATTCTAAATGAATTCTAATCATAGTGCTTTGAAGGACAGGATTCCTGCCTTTATCAACACAGACAATAAATGATAGAATGATAGAATCTATACTCTTTAGGCTCTGCTGTGGCTGTTTGTCCCTCTGTCTCCTTTGCATTGCCTCCCCCCTCACCCCTCCTCCTGTCCCTTCTTTCACCTTCTTCAATCTCATGGTAGTTTAGGAACTAAAGACTTCTGAAAAATCTTGACGTGTTCTTACTCCCCAGAAACAGAAGAGGAAGCGTAGGAGGAGAGTACAGCCCAGGAGTAGATGCTGAAGGGCATATGTCCCTGTATTCTAGAGTGTCTGCTTTATTTGTGAGGCAGGCTCTTTACTAAGCCCTGTTTCTAACTCTGTGAAGATGGACCTGCCTCTCTCTCTTCCTTCTTACCTTTATCCTTATGCTATGTTATTTTTATGGCAATGGAATATAACAAATTATGAGAACTTAAACTGCAGACAGCTAGAATGTCTAACTGTGGAAATTTTTTAGTAATGATATGCTCTTGTGTTTCTTTGTTTAGGATCAGACTCTGTGATTTTACTCAAAGTGAAAGATTCCCAAACTCCAATTCCCAGGTAAACCTTGGAAAAGGACAGTCTTAACTTACTGTTTTCCCTCTCCTTGATCACAATTCCTTCCCTCAGAGCTACACAGTATGAAGATGAACTGCCTCATGTCAGACCTGTCCCTGTGTCATGGAATCACTCCAGTGACTCTGTCATTGACCCTGCTTCCTCAGACCTCCATTTGCCCCTCGCTCCAGCTCCCATCACAGTCTCTGATCCTTCTTTCCATTGTTCTTTAATCCATCTTCCATTCGGCAGCCAGTGATCTTTCTAAACTGTGATTGGATCGTTCATTAATCTCTCCCAAGGACTGTTTATGAGACATAGAATCAGGCCCAAGTTCCTTGATAGTTTAAGAGACCTTCCTCCAAGAGCCCCGCTTCCTGTCACATATTCTGTCCTTTCACAAGTGTTCCCTGTAACCTGCTGTGTGCCAGGAGCTCGTACGGACGCTGGGGACAGCAGCAGGGAGCAAAATGAAGTCCTGCTCTCAAGGAGCTTCCATTCTGGTTGTAAAGGGTGTAAGCAGAGGAATGGGAGACACACATTAACAAACAAAAACATGTATCTGGTGGTGACAAGTGCTGTGAAGAAAAATAAGTGGGATAAATATATAAGCTGGGGTTGGGAGTGGCTCCGCTTATCTAGGGTGGTGGTCATGGCAAGCCTCTGAGAAGGTGACATTTGAAGAGAGACGTGATTGGAGGTGAGAGGAGGAGCCATAGGGGACCCGCTCATGGGTCTGTATAGCTGAGTCGTGGTGTGCACTCACCTTCACAGTCAGTGCTCTTTGCCTGGTGCAGCCCCCACCTCAGCTTGCTGTCCGGCAGTAGTCTCTTACCTTCTAAGTCTCAGTTCAGATGTGATCTTCGGTATGAAGCTTGACCTCTCTGGGACGCATCGAGTACTTCTTTCTCTGCACTACTTACCTTGCTATGTCTTTGCCATACATGGCCGTAAGTTCAATTGCTAGAGTGATAATGGTATCAGTTTTCCATTGAGAAGATTAAGGATAATAAAATGTTCTTTTTCATCTCAGTTCCTGTATCTTCCATTCTTCTACATGTTCTAAACTCAGATACTTTTTAAAAATCTCTCTTTGTTATAGTTTCTCTAGGAGACTTACAGGTTGGATTCTTTATTCTTTATACTTTTTTTTTCTTTTTGAGTCAGACCTAGGTTCTTGACTTTTCTAGGCTTCAAATAACTTCAAGTGGGTTACTCTTCTGAACCTCAATTTCCTTATCAATAAAATGCCAGTATAAATACCTTACTGTGGAGTTGTGAAGATTAGCTTGCAGAGAAAGCACTTACAAAAGTGTTTCAAATGTAGTATATAAAATCGTATTTCAGATTCTTTCCTGGTAAGAAGTATATCTCATGTAAAGAGCGCTTTCAGTTATTTAGTGGTTCCTTACTACTAAGTCTGCCTTTCCTTTATGAAAATTTCTCCTCATGATGACTGAAGAATGGGATGGAAGGAGAAATGGTCTGTCGGGTAAAGGCTGATTGAATAATGCAGCCAGAGATATCCTTTGAGCCCGTGTTGCTGCCTTCACTGGGACAGATTGTAGAGGCTTAAAACTGAAAGGACTCTGCTCTCCATGTCTTATGTCTGGAGACTAAGTGGAAGTGAAGTAGCTTTGCTCCAAGTCACAGAGCTCATTCGGGACAGCACCAGGAGATCCAAGGCTCTGACCCCCCAAGCTGACTCTTTAGTGACTTGTTCTATGAATCTAGACATTTTCATTGGAAGGTGCTCCAGCTTCTTCTGTTTGCCTCTGAGAAGTGCTTCAGTGAGGGCTTGGCAAGGAGATGAGAGTTTGAGAAGAGCCAGGGGCTGGGGGACAGACGCTGCGCCTGTGACTCTGTGAAGCATCATCCCCATGGGCCACAGTGAGCTACAAGAATAGAATAAGTCTCCCATCTTTGGAACAAAGTCCTATTGCTGATTCTCCATCTTGGTTCATCGACTCATTAGCCATTTGATATTATTCTGTGGGTGGGTTTTCAGTACTGATAATGATTTAATCAAATAATATTTTGATTCAAGTAGACTGACAAGTCTAAGAACCAATACGATTCGATTAAATCAATAATAAATGTCAATCTGAACCATTTGGAAAGAGGACTCTTCTAGCTTAAAATATTATCTTGACAAGTGATGTCCTCTTTCACATCATGTTTGTCTCATGCAAGTGCTGAAGCTAATTTCTCTGTTGACCTTTGGGTTATCTTTTTAACAAAAATGTATGCAAATGACTCATCTTTATATTCCTTTGGTTCACAGTTACAGTTATGCAATTTAGGACCTTGTATTTATTACATCCTTATAAAGCATACTTAATAATTATTTAAGTCGTTGGTTTTGTAGGTGAAGTATTTGCATTTTCTTATAAGCCTTCTGCTCATTTGTCACATTTTTCTTTTTCTACCCATAGTCCTGCTTTTTTCCAGGCAGAGCTTTGGATCAAAGAATTGTAAGTTATTATTTCTGGTATCATTTTTTTCTTCTCCAACATTTCCTTTTTCAGCTAGAAGAGATCAAACAATTAGTCAATCACCCTACCTATTTTTAGTCAGTAAAAATTCCCAATTTATATCTATTTACAAAACAACTTTTAAGTTGGATTTTTTTATTTCTTTTGGGGTTGGGACATCTCTATGCTCAGGTTTATTGAATCTATAACAATTGTTGAAGCTAAGTTGAATTGGAAAAATATTTCAAAGTTAACTATTATGTAGAAAGGAAAATAAACACTCTTACTTTCACATTGATAAAACTAGTTTATTGAGTAATTCTCATTTCTAGGGTTTGCACAACTACTAAAAACTTTTAGTCTTCAGTTTCAAGAACTCACTTTGAGTTATCCCCCTGGTCTTACTGACCCATATAAAAGTAGACCCATATTTCTTCCTTTGGGTGATTATACAATATTTGAATTAAAACCTCAGTGATATCTTGCATTATTTTCTCCTTTGAGATTCAGTCTCATTTTTGGATTTTTAAAATGAAGATTTGCTTTCTTCATAATCTTAGAAGCATGTTAACAGATAGAACTACACATTTATAAATATCCATAAGTCACTTGTTCATGTTTAGCAACAAAGTAAAAATATTCATCATTTCAGTAAAAGTACTAGGATAATTTCAGTAACACCATATGATTTCACTCTGTCTTAAAATATAACTCTAGTAATGGGTTAGTGTAAGGATTTTAGACTTTGTATATGGGGGTTTTATATTTAATGCTCACGTGTATCAACATTGTGCTTGATGTGAAGAGACTGGCCTGTATTTGTGTCACATTCCTTTTTATTTCCTAGAACTAGTGTTTATGATTCTCGAGCCCGGGAAAGATTGCGCCAGATTGAAGAGCAGAAAGCATTGGCATTACAGCTTCAAAACCAGGTAAAAAAAAGAAAGAAAGAAAGAAAGAAAGAAAGGATAAGATTATAAGTAGAGAGCACATACAAATTGAAACTAATTTTGATGGTTACCTGGATTTGGGATCAAAACTGTTGTAATTGAAAGATTGTGTGGTGGCACGGCACTGTAGGATAGGGAGTATGTGCTCTTAGCCTCTCCAGCCAATGCTCAGTGTACAAAGACAGAGAGTAGGTTTCTTATCTCGCTTACTTTGAAGTTCTGTCCTTCAGAGATTACAGGAACAGGAACAAACTGTCCATGACTCAGTAGAACTGCATCTTCGCGTACCTCTTGAAAAGGAGGTCCCTGTCACTATCGCCCAGGAAGCAGAAAAAAAAGGTCGTGAATTAACCGACAGTGAAGATGAATTTCCGGAAATCACAGAGGTAAATGACATACTGTAAGTTCTTGAACTAGCAAGTATTGTGTTTAGAAAGAATGCTTTGGATGAATCTCAAATGTAAAAGTAATAGAACACCTGGTATTTAAATTGTGTTGCATACGCCTGCTTTCATTTGTTCTACACACCAATCTTGGCTTCATCTTTAAAGGATTATTGAAAATTGAGGAAAGACTAATGGGTGGCTTTTAGCGACTTCAGTGAACAAGAATTTAATAAATTTGTGTTTCATTTCATGTGCATTTCTATGTAATGCACATGAACAGCAGTAATAAACTGAGGTTATTTTTTTTAAGTAATAAAAACTCAATAAAAATTTGGAAAATACATAAAAATCTATGTACATTTTAAAATAATCTGTTCCTTAGTCCATTCTTCAGTTTAAAAAACTGTCATATAGCTGGTGAATACTATCCATTTAATATAGCTGTGTTAGAGTCCATATTTTACAGTAAAAAAATAAAACAAAAAATTTCTAGGATAATGTGTCTAAAGAATACTACCTTTATTCCCTTACTACCCTTTGGGACAGATTCTACTTCTCAGGAACTCATTTAGACCAAAGATATAAATTATAATTAGGTCTTCCCATGGACTTAGAAAATTTGATAGCAGAAGGTTATTTCAGACTTTAGGAGTAATATGAAGCAAGGGTCTGAAATGTGCTGAAAAAGAGACAGACAACAAGATGGGATGGAAGGAAGTGATCAGGGAAAGGAATAGAAACAAAATTGTTCAAAGTAAAGAGTTGATTAGTGATAAATACAGAGTGGGGACTGTATGAAGCTTGGTGAGAAATCAGGTGTGTCTGAACTCTTGTATGCTTGGTTCCCCAGGAAATGGAGAAAGAAATAAAGAATGTATTTCGCAATGGGAACCAGGATGAAGTTCTGAGTGAAGCATTCCGCTTGACCATTACTCGCAAAGATATTCAAACTCTAAACCACCTGAACTGGCTCAATGATGAGGTAACCTTACACCCACTCTAATGTTCATATAGTTAGTGAGTATTCAGTGGAAACTAAATCAAGTCACTATCTCACTGTTTCTCAAAGTGTGGTCCTCAGATGACCTGCTTCAGAACCAGCTCTTACAGGCCTCTCTGTTCTCCTGAATAAGTATGAAGCTGTGTGGTGCATAGTGGGATTTTAAACAAACATCTCATGTCATTTTTATGTACCTTAAAATCTAAGAACTGCTATTTACTTTCTAATGTATGGAAGATTTGGATCCTGAGGGAGAGCACATTCACTTAGTGGTGTTCTCATTTTGTTTAAGGCACCTACCCTGCAGTTCCTATGTAAGCGAATATTAAGTAGCTGCCCTCATTGCAGCATAAGGGGGTGCTTGGGATTTCCACGTAAGGGTCCATTTCTACTTCCCTTCCTAGCTCTGCATGTTCTAGGTCACTTAGGTTATGAGTGATAAGCTTTCTAAAATAACTGACATTTATACATGATATTTTTTAACTGACACTGGAAAAGTTATATTATTATGTATTTTATGTACTACGTTAAAAAAAAAAGTTATGGTCCTCAGCTCCTGAGAGTTCTGATTATTTTAAGTAGGTTAATGACACTGTAATCTTTAAACTGATCTCTCCTATTGCTAAATGTGTAGGAGTCTGCTTTATTTTAGGAGGATGTTGCCACAGCAAAAAAAAAGATACCTGCGTGGGGCTTTTTCCTAAATAGCTGCCTCCTTTCTTAGGCCCATTAGGGACATCCCTGTCGGATATTTGGGGTGTACTCAAGCTTCACAGCCACAGAGAAATTTTAGATTCTCCATATAGTGAGCAGTAGATGCTCTAGATGCCTATAACTCGCTCTCATATGCTCAAGGTCTTCCATATAACAATTTTGGCTGACATCTTCTGAGCATTTACTTCACATAAGGCACTCAGAATTCTAAGTGTTTTTGTGTTCTACTCATGCAATAGTCACCACAACCCTTGGAGGTAGTCCCTATAGTTTTTATCATGTCTATTTTATAGAAAAAGAAACCAGACATAGAAATATCAAGAAACTTGCTAGCAAGTTAGCAGAGCCAGGATTCAGACCCAGGCATTGTGTTTTATCTCTCATGTCATACTGCCTAAGAATATTAAATTGGATCCTGTCTTAGGGTTAGTTGTGTAGAATTTGAGAGCCATATGTCATGCCCAGCATGTTTTTCTCTGGGGCCAGCTGGACCAGCCAGATTCTCTTTGCCACTGGTCAGTTGATAAGATACAAGTTTCAGAAGTTCACCACACTCTGAATATCTTTGACCATGAATATTAAAGAAGGTGTGTTTTGATACTGTCTGGCATTGGGGTAAACCACCCTTTGGTTCTTTTAGCTCAGTGTACTGATATTACAACATTGGATCAAACAACAGAAAAAAAGAAAACTCACCAAATCAAAGAGCAAAATGAAAATCAAGTCCCGTCAAAAGTGTCCACCAGTCATGTGTATTTGATTGGATTGGAGATTGATCTGTGGTTTCTTGCCATAAATGGCCTGCCCCTGCTAAATGCAAAGGGGTCCATTATTCTACAGGGATTGTAGACCATTTGTGGTAAATTATGCAAAGCCTTCTAGGGGGCAGCAATGAGTAGGATGTGAGCTGAATGCTTGCTGTTTACTGTGGCATTTAAGAGAGATCCCTCATGGAGGCAGCATTCATCAGGACATATCTTCCCTAGCCTGTCAGAGGCTGGATTTTAAGCAAGCAAAGTTAATGGAAATCACATTATTGAGAAGAGACGAGGGGAAGGAAAGATTCCTTGTTTACTTTACCTCCACCACACCTACCTGTAACTTTTGCAGGGCATGCCTATCTTCTGAGTTCAACATCAAGTTAATCTTGAAGTCAGGTGCCAATTCACATGTCCGTGATGGTGATGAGAACTGTTTTAAAAAGCACCATTTTCAAAATACCATACATTTCAGGCTTTTAAAGTTATTGCTCTTGAGAAGTGAACACTCTGATGGGAAATTGGTAGATATCCTTAAGTATTCATACTCATTTAAAAATATTTAATTCTGTTTCTCAATTGTGAACTCTCAGTCTTCTTTTGCCATAATTTTCCTCTCTTTAATCTTCTTGTTCTTCCCTCAAAGAGATATATTTTCATTAATAACTATTTCTCTTTGTGCATCTCCGGTCAGTTTTATGGGCTGCATTAAAACTTTCCCCAAAATAAGATGACCGACACATTATTCTTACCATTTTATAGACAAAGAATATCAGATCCTGGAAGTGGAAAGGATCAGATTTAGTTTATAGGGAAAATTAAATCCAGAAGTCCTATATTTGGGATGTGTGCAGAAAGCCATTAGGCTACCTTTTCTCTCGTTTCTTTCCTAAAAAAAGAAGGGTAGGCCACAGTGGCTGTTCATACAGTAGGCTTCAGACACGCTTTCATGAAGGATTTATATATAGATGAATAGCTAAATTCTGGATAGCTTTAAAGGACTAATGATTGAAAGGATTGGAATTCTTACTCTAAGAAAATGAAACTTCTCAGAAATGGAATGTGGAAACTGGCTACCTTGTAAAGAATAAAAAACGGTGGAAGGCTGATAACTGAAGAAACATTATAGATGTGGATTTCTATGCTGGATCTGGTGATTAGTTATTAATGGAAATACCTAATTAAGGGAAGGAGATCAGGGTTAAAGGGAGGAGATGCAAAAGTAGATTGAAAAGTCACAATCAAGAAATAAAAGGAAATATTTTCAAATGGATGTCAATACTAGAAATTATTTATTGATTCCTGGAGACTGAATTGGATAACTTCTGGAATCCAACTCTTAAGATCCTAGGTTCGTGATCCTGAGGAAAGGATTGCCTTGGGCTTTGTGTTTCTCTTTATGGTCTGATGATTCAGCTTCTTAGAGGACCTAAGGGTTCTTTTATAAGGCACCAGATAAATTAAAAAATACATGGAAATTATTTAGGTATACAAGTAAATGTATCTGACTTCTGCTCTGATCATGATAGAATAAAATGGATCAGATTTACCTTTTCAACTTAGACAGAAAACTAAACGTCACACAATTTTCAGACATTGGATAACAGTAATCCTTGAGAAAAGGCAAATGAAAGGAGTGGGCCTCTGATTTCCCTAGCTTACTGGGGTTGTGTGTTCAGGGCAGATGGCTGGTAGGACCTGGCAATACCTGATAGCCTTTCTGAGTGGAGGAGACAGAGTTCACAGTTCAGGGAGGTGAAAAGCTGTGATTTGTGAGGTAAAAATCCCGGAGGGAGGTTCTTGCCCAGAGAGAGAGCCCTGGAGATGTGCAGAGGGTCCCCACTAAGTCTTTGGTAAGTATTAATCTGTACATATGTGGGAACAAGCTACCAGAGGCTGGGGGAAGAATCACTAGAAAGAAAGAATCACAACAAGCTTTAGAGCAAACACTGGCTTTAAGAGTAGTTCATGTTCCAACCAGTTAGAGTGGAAAAGTCATGAAGGATTAGATAGAGTCCTCGAAAGGGAATTGCCTCAGGAGTAGGGCCAAATTGGCCCTAGAATAAAGACTGCTCTAGACCTATGATAACAGTGTTTAAATACAAGTCGTAAAAGCTTGAAACTAACCCAGGTAACTTAACTGTGTCACACAATTAAGTCCAGCAATACTTAAAGGAATACAATAAATTCTAGTAACAACAAAGCCCAGCAACATGAAATTCACAATGTCCAGTATCCACTCAAAAATGGCCAGGTGTGCAAAGTGGAAGGAAAATGCAACTATAACGAGGGAAAAATTAATCACTATAAATAGCCAGAAATGATAAAAATGATAGACTTAGCAGGCAAGCATATTAAAACAGATACTATACACATAGTCCATATGTTCAGGATTAGAGAAAAATGGATATTATGAGGAGAGAAATGGAAGGTATAAAAAAAGACATAGATTAAACTTCTAGAGATGAAACATACAGTATCTGAAATAAAAAATACATGAAATAGGACTAACAGTAGATTAGACACTACAGAAGAAAAACATTAGCGAACTTGAAGATAGAGCAGTGGGGCAGTGGGAACCATCCAAATGAAACATAGGAAAAGGCTGAAGAAAGATGAGCACCAGCGAGCTGTGGGGCAGTATCACGCAGGCAGCATATGGTCAGAGCCCCAGAAGGAAAGGGGCGTGTGAGTGGTGTCAGATGGAGTGTTTGAAGAGATAAATGTGGAAGGCGTTCCAAATTTAGAAATTTATGTAGACAGATCTAAGAAATTCAGCATGCCCCAAGTAGAAGAAATACACACTAAAATGTATAATAATCAAATTCCTGAAAACCAGTGATAAGGAGAAAAATAGTAAAGGCAACCAGAGGAAAAGGGACACATATACAGAGGAACAAAGATCTGTGAGAAACCGTGTAGGCCAGAAGACAGTCTTTAAAGTACTGAAGGGGGAAAGAGTTGTTAACCCACATTCCACACCCAGCAAATACTCTTTCAGAAAAACAAAGGCTGAGAGAATTCATCACCAGAAGACCTTTACTATGAGAACTATTAAAGGATATTTTTTAGGCAGAAGGAAAATATGAGATGGGAATTTCAGTCTACACAAAGGAATGAAGAGCTCTCATTATTTAATATCTGTGAAAAATGATTGACTAGTTAAAGCAGAAATAAAACAACATAGTTTGGGTTTTATAACATGTAGAAGTAAAATATATGACAATCATAACACAAAAGGGGAATGGAAATACATAAGATTATTACACAATACATGAAATGATAAATGTTGTATGAGGATGGACTATGATAAGTTAAAGGCATGTAAATTCTCAAGCAACCACTAAAAAGAACCCAAAGCGATATATAGTTAATAAGCCAATAATGGAGATAAAATGGAATTAAAAAATAGTCAATCCAAAGGAAGGCAGGAAAAGAAGAAAAAAGATACAGAAAACGGATGGGACAAATTGAACAAAAGAGCATGATGGTTAGATTTAAACCCAGCCATATCAATGATCACATTGAATGTAAATGATCTAACCCTGCATGTCCAGTAGAAATATAATGTGAGCCACATAGATGATTCTAAATTAAAAATGTAAATCGGGTAAAATTAATTTTAATAATACACTTTAATCCAAAATGTGTCTTTTTGGCATGTAATAAACACTAAAATATTATTAGGTCTTTTCCTCCTCTTTAAAATGTGGCATGCATCTTATATCTACAGCACATTTACGCTTGCCACACAGTCTGGAGTAGCTGTATTCCAGCGGCCGGCAGCCACCTTTGGCTAGGGCTACCATACTGACCAGTACAGATTAGACATCCAGTTCAAAGGTGGAGATTGTCAGGTTGAGTAAAAAAAATCCGTCTACAAGAAACCTGTTTTATATGAAAATATAGGTTAAAAGTAAAAGGAGGATAGGATCCTGGAAGGAAAATAGATCTAGGAAATGCCATTTTATCCTGTGTCTCCACATGGGCTAGGGCACATGGTTTTGCTCTAATATACATGGATGAATTGGAAAAATAGCAAGCAGTCATGTGTTTTCTCTGGTTCTGTTTTGTAAACCCATGTTAATTCCTGCCAGTTTTTTTCAAAATGCAGAAGCATTAGACTGTTGGAATACTGTATTTCTGACTTTACTGGCTAGGAAAAACTGAGGAAAAGACTCAAAACAAATGTGGGAGGGAGGGAGTGCGGGAGGGATGGAGGGAGAATCAACAGCAGACTGTAGCTGCACTGATGACACAACCAGCCAGGCAGCCTGGTGACTCTTTTCAGAAGCCTCATCTCCGAAAGGAAAGTGGTGTCTTTCAGCCATTCAGCATCACAGTCACCCTGGGTGACTGTGTTTAATGCTGGAGAAGAAAGAAAGATTTTATAAGGGATATAACAAGATCCAAAAGTTTGATGCTGGAGAAGAAAGAAAGA
>JAQQAC010008719.1:16429570-16444215 GCA_029783875.1 Phataginus tricuspis
GGGATATAACAAGATCCAAAAGTTTGATGCTGGAGAAGAAAGAAAGATTTTATAAGGGATATAACAAGATCCAAAAGTAGGATCTGGAATCACAGTACAGAACTCTTTCTCTGGCATTCTGACTCTCATGACAGATCTTGGACTGACATGGGGAATTGGTAGTGGCCATAGCTGTCTGATTGTTTCCAAAGAGCCATTGAATTTAAGTGATGCTCAGTAAAGAGAGGAAACAGCTTGCAAAGCATTAAGCCCAACTAGACACAGGGAACAGGTTTTCCTTAAGAAGGGAAAAAACTAGGCAAAATTAGGTAAATTAGGCACATACCATGGTTCTACCATAAACTGTGGTATAAAATGTGGAATAAAATCAGAAAAGAAGTTTTAGTGTTTCTAACATGCCTATTGGTAGATTCTACACCATTATAGTTTACTTCCTTAAAGTGTTTTTTAACAGAAGTAGCCCTTTTGATAAACTAGGAATTTATGTAAGGTCACAGGGAAAATAGTAATTACCTTTGTCATCACTCTAAGAATAGGTGTGTCCCGCCTGCTTTTCTTTAAAGTTTGAGCAGTAATTCTGATAACTTGTTACTTGAAATTGCATGTGAGAAAAATTCTGGGTCCGTGTTCACAGTGAGGGTGCAATACACAGAGCTTACCTGAGCTCTTCCTCCTGGTTTCTGTCTTACTGTTAGGTCAGGTTTGGGGTGACTGACCTTCTGACTCATAATGTGCAAGTGCTGCTGCTTGCTTAGTCTTCTGGACTTCGTGGTTGACAAGGGCACACTTTTAAAAATCAGAATTGGGAGGTCAAGGTGAAGATCTAAAAATGACGGTTTTCCACTTAAAGTTGTCTTGGTCTCTGCTCGGAAGCACTATAATGTCCAGGACTTTTAGAACATAATTTTTCTATGCCAACTAGAAGGGCTCAGAATGTAAAATCGGGAAGGCTTAAAAATCAAGACTTTACTGTCAGTAAAATATTTTACTTCTAAATGCGTGAGAAAACAATGGTTTGGCTGGTTTACTGGGCAAGGAGATAAATAGCAGTGGTCATTTATGTCATTGTGGTAAATACAGGAAAAGGACTGAGTCCTTAGTTTGAAAGCATTGTAGGGTTTTCTTTTAAAGAGAACCTTTTTTCAACTTTAGCCTGGCAGCTCTTGAAGTAAAATCACAAAGGAACAAGATACTGTAAACAACCGTCCCATCCCCAAACAGGACTGCATAGACAAGCAGGCGCTCATGGCCGAGACTGTGAAGGCAGCGAGCAGAGGCGAGCATGGCCCCCGACAAGTGATGGTCGGACAGCGTTGGCAGTCCTGAGGTGCCGGGGATCAGCAAGACAGGCCATAGGCACAGAGCTGATGTACTGCACTTAGTACCTAGGGAACTCAAAGAGAGCTCGAGGGTTTCTGCAGCTGAGAGTCCTGTGTGCAGAAAGGCTCTCACCATGGGAAGGGGGACCCTTGTCTTCACAGAATACAAGCAGATGCTCTAACCATCACTGCTTCTCTTTCATCTTAAACACTGTGATCCCTTCTCTCATTTCTTTTCCTTCATCTGCAGCTCTCCTCTGTGAGGTGATATGCAGGATTATTTTTCTTCTCTTAACTCCTAGCTTGCTTTTTTGATATTTTGTCTTGGCTGAACTCTGGCAGTTTTCATCATGTGGACAGAGTAATAGCTGAAAAACTGAGGAGAGAGACTTGGATCTAAATTCTGCCTCAGATGTTAGATTACACATCCTTAGTTAATGGGTGGGAACATTGAGGCCACCAATCTTCCTGCTGCTGGCATACAGGGAAAATGAAAAAGAGCCCAGATCCTTCCTTAGAGCTAATTAACAAGCTGACTTTGGAGGAGCCTGTTTCCCTCTCAGTGGAGAAACCTTGGCCAAATCAATGGAGGAGGGATTCTCTAAGGAAACAATGTGGTGTCTTAGTCGCCAGATCTCTTCCTACAGCTGGGCTGGGCTTTAGCTTTATAGTCCATTCTATATAGTTCACTCAAAATAAAAAGTAAAATAAAATAATAAACCAAATGCTCAGGCTGTGTAAGAGCAGCAGACTTCATTGTTTCTGGAACTCTTTCCCCCTGAAAAACAGGATAGCCCTGTGTAGCCTGCCCCTCATTGACATCATGATTTTTTACTTCAGGGTAACAATCCCAAATCTTACATACAGTATCTGGAGATCTGGAGGAGATGAGTCTGCAAGACTTTGTGTGCTTGGCTGTCCTTGTCTGTTTACCTGGCTCCTTCCACCTCTCGTTTGCCTGTATAACTTGTCTGCCCTATAGAAGGTTTGGCTTACAGGACTGGCAGGGAGGTCATTAGCCTATTCACTTTACCCCTTGAATTGAAGGGTTTAGCCTCATAACATGGCTCATACTGTGGGATGGACAGAAGAATCCCAGAGGACTTGATCACTTTTTGCTGATTTTCTCTCACAGAGAATGTGGCTTGTAGCCTAGGAATCTGTGCTTCCATGGCAGGTGCTCCTGCATTCCTGGCTGCCTTCACAGGCATCTTTTAGCACCATTATCCTTGGGCAGCTAGATTAAAAACCGAGGTTTGAGAAATCTATAATCCTAATTGTGTCACTCCATCATTGAAATAACTGTGCTCTGGTTATCTATTGGGCATCACACTAGGCAGAAAACTAGCCACAGCCCAAGTCCTCTGGGCCTGCTGGGCCGCAAAACAGTGCCTTTCTTCAGTCCTGCCCTTTCCCCGCCTCCCTCAGAGCTCTGCCTCTGCGAGTATGGTTTCCCATCCAAAGGCCCTTTCTCTAGTCTAGACGCACTCCAGCGTTCCTGGCGGTCTTCCCTGCTGCCTGCCCATGTAGTTGCCTGCTGTAGGGCAGTAGCTCATTGCTCTGGCATCCTAGTGGGTAAATATTTGTCAAAGGACGGGGGCATTTTCCCATTCCCCAAAAAGCATTCTGAAAAATGTGCCTGTTTTCTTAGTCATATTTCCAAGCTGTGGATCAGTTAGCCCATTCATTCCTTGTAGTTGACAAACACTGGCCTGGCCTCCACTGGCCACATAATAAGCATGCGGTAACTTTAAAGCTTCAGTACCAAGGAGTCCAGACCAAACGGAACATAGATGACATAGTCCCTGTAGGAGAACACATTGTCTCGTGAACAGGAAGAGTCCCACGGCTCCCATATCAAGCGCTTTGATTCCTCTCACTCATACTCGATACTGAAGGTGCCAGTGGAATCAGCAGAGCTGAGGCAGCTAACCATAGCGACTTCTGGACAGCCCTTGCCTCTCCATGTTTGTGACTCGGCTTTCGGGTCTCATGCAGTGTGGCCTCTGTGCCGTGTCCCTGTGCGCCTCTCTAAGGGCCACTCCGCTGCCTGCCTTTGGTCTCTGGAGCCGTTGGTGGCCTAGCCTGTCGCTCAGCTCTCCTTGAGACTGAAACAGTTTTCCTCTGCAGGATGAGGTTGAAAAGCAGTCTTTAGCCATGGTCAGCATTTTCTGTCTTTATGCAAAGCCAGGTGGCCCATATGTAAGATTGGACTACAGATCTTAGCTTTACTAACACTGGACCCTTAACTGAGCTCCGGATTTATTTAAATGCTCACACAGCTCTCATGAAAGTAGCTGTTGATGTGCCTGTTAAGCTCTTTGCTCTCCTTCCTTTCCCTTCTCTAAGTCTCACCTTCTAGCACCCCTTCCTCCTCTTTCTTCAGTTTTTTCACTTAATCCTCAGTCTTCTACAAGTCTGGCCAGCATCTTCCCATATGTACCTCAAGCTCCGTTGTGTGTGTGTGGGTGTGGGTGTGTGTATTTGTGTACATGTATGTTTATGTGTACATCATGCATGTATGTGTGTACATATGAATGTAACATATGTATGTACATCAGTTTTTCTGTTTTCACTATTTATAACCACTGCATCCCTCCTCCCTTCTAGTCAGAATTTGGTATGAGACATATAGCTGTAGGTGCTGAAATCTTAATTGATTAGGAAATAACAACATGCTTCACGATGGAGCACCTGCTTTTCCTTTATATGGCACACAATTTTGAAAGGCCTGAGTGTCTGTTTTAATACATATGATTTCTTCCCACAGATCATCAATTTCTATATGAATATGTTGATGGAGCGAAGTAAAGAGAAAGGATTGCCAAGTGTGCATGCATTTAATACCTTTTTTTTCACTAAGTTAAAAACGGCTGGTTATCATGCGGTGAAACGTTGGACAAAGAAAGTGGATGTATTTTCTGTTGACATTCTTTTGGTGCCCATTCACCTAGGAGTGCACTGGTGTCTTGCTGTGAGTACTTCTTTTGTTTTTTGATACAATTTAAAATACCTGATGTATTTTACAGACAGCAGTAAGCAGTGGTCCTGCATCTGCACTGGGTGATAGAGTGACACTTAGTTGGCTGAAAATTGGATAGATTAACAAACTTGCTGTCAAGAGTGGGAGATAGCTGTACTTTGGAATTTCCAAACTGAAATTTCCTTTTCTGGAAATATTTAAAAGGAAGTTTTAAAGTCTGAGCAGTGTCAAGGCCAGGCATGGGGAGAAAAAGTGACTTTTTAATGATGCTGCCAATTCAGAATCTGCAGCGATTATTTTCTGCCTAATTGTGACTTGGCTTTGCATACTTGGTAGTTTAATATTTTTTAATGATGCTAAGAACATGGATATAGTAGCTTAATGTATTAACAAAAGTATAAAAATTATTTCACAATCTATTTTGAATTACATTTGAAAAGTATAAAGCCAAAAGGAAATTTTCCAAGTAAAGAAGAATTTTACCCAGGATCTTTTACCATCTTTCTGAAACTGTGTGGAAATCATCTCGCTCAGCTAACATTCTGTGTAGAGCACATTGTGTCTTCAGTGTTGCCCATGTTGCAGATGGAGAGCCCAAATGCTAGGAAAAGGTTTCAAGGCAGTTCATGGGACCACCACTGACTCAGCCCCCACAATAGTTCTATGTAAATAGTCCCCCATTCCTCTTTCCTCTGTGGATTAAGCATCATTCAAACTTTTCATGATTTCATTGGAAATCTGGCAAAAGGTTCCAAGTTCCAGGGAAGGGAAAAGCTGAGAAACCAGTTTTCTTCACTTTATAAACACACAGATTTTCTATTCCCAGGTTGTGGACTTCCGAAAGAAGAATATTACCTATTATGATTCTATGGGTGGGATAAACAATGAAGCCTGCAGGATCCTTTTGTAAGTAAGGAGTTGAGAACAGAAGAGTTTTGGTGTTGGGTATATGTTGTATTTTTCCAGCTATTGAATTCAATTATTTGATACTTTCAATGAAGTGATTAATAAAGGAAGTGTTCATAGTAAGAAGGGATATTGTATATCTAAGCAAGTTTTATAATACCAAAAATATGCCCTAATGGGGACATTTACTGTCCCAGAGCACTTAAATATAGCATAGAGAGAGAGAGAGAGAGAGATTGGTTAGATAGATAGATGAACCACATAGAAATCATCTAATCCAACCTCCTGATTCTTCAGATGAAGAAGCCATGCCCCACCGAGTGGCTGTGGTTTGCTCCGGTCCTACTAGTTAGTGGCTCAGTGGGGAGCCAGAATGCAAGGCTCTTTATTCTGCACCTGTTGCCCTTTCTAAAATGCCTGTTCCTCACTGTGCCGCTCTGGTGGCCAGGAGAGGGAGGTTCCAGGATGGGAGCAGTTAAGAGTGCTCTGTATGAGGTGTGCACTCAACAGATTGTTGATTTGGATTGAATTTTCAGAGAGGAAAGAATCAAGACTAAAAATAGCAAATATCTTCATATTACTAGAGAAACATTCTTCCATTAGATTGAGTTCTAAAAGAATATATAAACCAACAGAAAGAGTCAAAACTGGTTCCTTGGGAGGAACAGTAGGTAGAAGGAGGCTGGGTATCAGAGGCAGAGGTCCTGCTTCTCTTAGGGTGACAGGGTGCACATGAATTGTGGGAGCCCCAAAGACAGCCTGGCACTCCAGAGATACCCCCCGCCCCCAGCACTGTATACTGTTTCCCCAGAGGTGCAGGTGAAAATTCTTCCCAAAGATTGTCAGCCCCACTGTTAGGGTGGCAGGTGCCATCAGTGTTCCCCACAGCTCATCTCATTGTCCTAATTTCTTTAGGCAATACCTGAAGCAAGAAAGCATTGACAAGAAAAGAAAAGAGTTTGACACCAATGGCTGGCAGCTCTTCAGCAAGAGAAGCCAGGTACCTTTCCTCTTAGGGAGATGGACGTCCTGAGGTTCAGATATTTGGGAAGGGAAGGGTTTTACTGCCTGATTCCCAGGACCTGTCGTAATGTCTAGCCTGACTTCAGCTTGGCTGTTTGGTTTCCCCGAAAAGGTGGAGTAAACTCTCTGGGAAAACTGGGAGTGTATTTCTTATGGAGAAGTAGGTTTTCTAAATGTCCAGCTACTTGCTAAGCTTTTCATCCTGTGGGAAATGTTTGCTGATTGGCCCTTGTGGAGGGACCAGTTTTTACATCTTGATGTGTCATGGAAGCTTAAGGTAGTCTGCTGTGTAATAAATATGAAGGATACAGGCCTGACTGGGATGCTCTATTTTCTTGTCTGAGTTGTTCTGAGTGGGGGGATCATCTCTTCAAAACTCAAGGAAACCTGTTAAATTATATCCTTTGGTTCTTATGTATAAATCTAATAAGGAGGAAGGACGCTTGGAAAGATATCACCCTTTTGCTGTTTTGGTCCTTCAGGAAATCCCACAGCAGATGAATGGAAGTGACTGTGGCATGTTTGCCTGCAAATATGCTGACTGCATTACCAAAGACAGACCGATCAGCTTTACACAGGTGAGCTGGGCCTTCGTGGGGTCACAGCCAACCCCCTGTCCAGGCTGCTGATAGATGCTTCTCCACGTGGCTCCTAATACTGGTGGTTACTAGCCAGGCCACATCATGAGAAAAAGGACCGCGATAGGTCACATCCTCAGTCACCATGCATCACCTGTTGCAGTCACAGAGTCCTGGTCAACAGCAGAGCCACCTTCTCTGCTCATCTCCCCCACCTGCCTCAGACCCCGTAGGAGACAGAGACTGGGGCCAGAGCCAGGTTTCTTCAGTGCCCTTTATTTGGCCAGCAGCGAGGCTGTGGGGCAGGTCACACCCTGACTGCCTAGCACAGCTTGTCTGCCACCCTCCTCCCTACCCTTCACTTGGTGCAGCTGGTCAGTCTTCTCTTAATTTGTGATTTATTTCTGTCCATGTGGTCTGTCACTTTTGTCCAGAGACCAAAGTAGATTGAGACTAGAGCTTGTTTATTCCACATCCTCCACTTAACTCTTTACTTCTGTTTAAATGAATGGCTTTACCAGATTTTCTGCCATAGCCCTTGGGTGGAGCTGACTCTTGTAGTTCCCACAACTCTTCCCCTGAAAAGAGAGTTTTTTATTTTCAGGCCTCAGATTTCATACCTTCTTAGAAGTTCAACACAGAGGACTTGATAGACACCATTCCAAAAACTTTGGAGACATTTGGCTCTAACCTGGGGACTCCTGGCAATGCCCAGTAAACCTTAGGCTGTACCGGTAGAAAATAGCAATAGAGATAGCAGTAGAAAGAAAAAAGTCACACCTAATCAGGAATGAATCATTCAAAGAGCAGAAATGCAACTGAGACTAGCTGAAACTTCCAGAAGGGAAGGGTTGGGCCTGGATAAAAGAAACGGAAGTTAAAGATGTCTTCATCTTCATGTCCCGCAGCAACACATGCCATACTTCCGGAAGCGGATGGTCTGGGAGATCCTCCACCGGAGGCTTCTGTGAGGACTGTCTCAGTCAGCAGCCACTGACCATGGGGACCAGCTCAGAACGGCTGCTCTCGCCCTCTGTCTTGCGCAGCCCTCGGTTCGGGACCAGGCCCGGTGACGCGTTCACAAGCACACCTGCCTTTCCTTTTGTATCTCAGATACTATTTTTGCAAAGAAATTTTGGTGCTGTGAAAGGGGTGAGGGGCATCCCTAAGCTGAAGAGAGACTGCTTTTCACATCTTCAGCTCTGCCCTCTTGTTTTCAAAGGGCTCCAGCCTCACTCAGTTCTTGTTAAGGGCTGAGACTCTTGGTCTCCTGTGAGCTCTCCTTGCTAGGCCTTACTGAGAGGAAGGGGCGTGAGCAAAGGGTGGGGATGAAAACCACCAGCACATGCATGCACACATATTCACACAGGACTTCCAAGATGTGTTGTCAGGAGGGTGCCTGTATGCTGGACTTTGAGGTACCTGTGTAAGTCCCTCCTTCAGGCCTTTTCCTATTTATATGCCCCTCTGTGAAATCTGTCTGCTTCCATGCAAGGCTGTTTTATCATGTGTAGCTTCCTCCCACCCTGAAGCAAAACACCTGAGCCCTGGGTGGACCCCAATGCCCCGAGCAGTCCTTTCCTTAAAAGCAGGGGTTTGCATGTGCTCACAGTACATGCTGTGGGGGAGGCCCACCCAGGGGGCAGCACAGCAGAGCGACAGGCGCCACTTTCATTGCTGCTGCCTCCTGCCAAGAAGAAGGCCCGCAGTCTTCAGCGCAGAATCCCAGCATTGATGAATGTGGGTCTAGCTTGGTCTGTGGCTAGTTCAGATGTGTTCCTAACCACAGAGAATTTAATATATATATTTCACAGGGATGTGCTTTTTTTTAAAGGCTGAATATGTTCACCATTTTAGCCTGTACATTTATTTCCATTTTCCACATTTAGCTCCAGCACGCCCAGCTCCCAGCCCCTCGGTGTAGGGTGTTTGTGGACTTCCTAACAATATTTTGAGGCCTGGATGAACTTTGGCTTAGGGGTAGTGGTTCCAGAGGGAGGCAAGATTTTCCACTGGAAAACGGGTGGAATCTGGACGGTCAACTTAGATTAAAAGCCACTGTTCCTGTCATTCTTTGTAGCCTCCCACCCTCAGTGCCCCTCAGGCCAGGTAGTGACATGGTCCAGTGCCAGTGTTATTTTGTACTGAAGCACCAAAATAGGGACGTTTTATACCTTTTTCTGTATCGTAACAGGTAGTTTTGTATGAAATCTTTTTTCCTCTCCCCTTGTGCCCCATCCTTTCCAACATTGTGCTTTCTCCCTGGGCTTATTTGAAAATTTTACTCTGTTTTATACCAAGCTTGTTTAGTACATTTTTCTATGTTTTACCACAGGTTACAATTTGAAAAGAAAATTATTTTTTTTAACTATTCCATTGTTAACTGAATGTTACTGTTTCAACTTCAGCAACTAGATGTCCTGTCATTTTCATGACTGCCTGCCTTTTGGGGGAAGACTATCATTTGTTTTCTTTTTCTTCTTTCTTTCTCTTCTTCTTTTTTTTGTGTGTGTGTGTATGTGTGTGTGTGTGTGTGTGTGTGTGTGTGTGTGTGTGTGTGTGTGTGTGTGTGTGTGTGTGTTTTCCATAGAAAATAAATAGCTTTCTATATATGAGTTGCTGGGACCTTTCGTGCTCTCTTTTAGAAAACTAAGGCATGCAGACTCGTTGTAGGGCTCCTGAACACTGATTCTTGGCACTTACTATATTTAAATGGCAGCTTGAAAGGCGGCAGTGTGGTATAGATTTGGTCTAGGAATCGAAAGGCCTGGCTGTTTCAGGTGCTCTCACTGTTGTCTGGGGGATTCAGAACAAGGTAGTTCTCTGTTTATTGTTTATCCATTTAGATACCATCTGTCTTCCCTTCCTCACAGACTTTCTCTACAGAGAGAGCAGCAAGTGTTTATCGCCACGTACAGCAGGAAATGAAGCACACAACAAAAGCACTTGGAAAACCTTATAAGGGATGTTGAGCCTGTCTGAACCTGGCCCCACTTTCTGACCAATGCAGTTTGGAGAAGGGGAGCTAGTGATCCCGAGACCACTCTTCATGGGTGGGCCAGGCAGGCCAAGACATAAGTTGTGGCCCAGCTTGGCTCAATGGGAACCAAACAGATTTACATAGTGGGCCACTCTTTCCAGCAAGCCAGTTAACAAGAGCAGGACTGTCACCTGGAAACCTCCTTTCTCCTTCATTTAAAGATGGGCTTGGATGACCAGGAGGAAAAAGAGAACAAGACTGCCTCCCATAGCCAAGGGCATGCTGCCATGACCTGTTTCACCTGCTGTAAACTCAAGCCTATTACTTTCCTCGTTTCCTGTCTTCCCCTGTTCCTGTGCTCAGTGCTCTTAATCATCATAATCACCTACCTGTCCTAAAAAAGGAACACTTTAGGGATGATATACTCTAGATGCCAGGTAGAGAGCCTTCAACAGACCGTCCCAGAGATCACTCCTGGACCCTTGTACAGAAAAAGTCAAACGGACTGTTCATGCCCATTTGAGAATATATGGTCCGAGGCACAGAGGCCCATTCAATCCCATTTATCACCCGAGAGCCACTGTGGCTCCTGTTCAGGGTTGAATGTAAGAGCTTTTCCCTCGTCGGACCTGTGACTGTGTACCCTGACTCCTCTGTGTGTGAAGTGCTTCGTACTCTGTGGTGTCAGCTTCTCTCCTTTTCAGCTAGTACCTTCTGTTCACTGGTCCTGGCGATGTTAGTTCAGGTGTTTGTGTCCAGGGAGAGAAGCAGGGATCAGGACAAGCCCTGCCAGTGGCCCCATCCCATAGGCTGTCCATCCCCACCTGGTTTTATGGGGCTCCTAAAAGGCTTTACTGGTAGAGGGTAGGGAAGAGGGTTCATTTAAAAGCCCCAAGTTCTAATGTTTTAGCCTTTGGTCCTGTGCCGTTCCTCTGACTCACAAATATGTCTTGCCCAAGTAAGAGAGACGGCTGTCACTTGATTTCTGTCTTCTCCCTTGCTCCCCCGGGATGGGCCAGACTGAAGTGGAGTGTGACTCTTTCACCCTGGGAGTCCACATACCGAAGAGGCCAGAAAAGGAGGCCTGAGGCCGTCAGGCCCCATCATTGACTTAGAACATGCTACATGCTGAGCTCCTGGGAAAGCTGCCATATTTCTCTGCCAGGAACAATCAACCCACAGCTTCAAATCCACCCTAAAACTTTGGAAGGGACAAGGAAGACTCAGGCTGGCCTGTACCTTCATAGTCCAGGGCCTTATTTCACCTGTGCTGAATGCTAACATCTGCCTGTTAAGAGCCCATGACTGCCATTCCCAGCTTTGGAGGTGGGGAGGGACAAGCATACATGGGGTCATGCTGGCCACCCAGTCAGATAAGGGAGGACTTACGCATGCATCCCCCATGGGAAAGAAAAGAGGAGATTTTGAACCAGAAGAGAAACGTTGGAGAAATGGTAGTGCAGGCTGCCTCCCTGGCCAATGAGGGCTAGGGAAGGGAGAGTTCCAGTTGTGAGTGGTTCGACCAGATGTCCAGGGTCTTGTCAAAGTCTAAGATTCTGAAATGTTCCTGAGGGCCATCATGCTGCTTGGAGTAAAAATTGGTCAAGGTAGGGGGTCAAAGTCTAAAGCCAGGGTAACAGTGGCTTGGTTTTAGAGTTAAAGCCCAGATCATCGTGAGCTGAGGAGTATCCATCAACTACTTGACCTCTGGAGACTGCCCTTCCACCCTTCACAGGACATAGTGCTGGGAGAGAGGTACGCACAGAGCCCGAAGTCTTTAGTCTGCCGGGTACGCCTCGTTCAGTGTACTAGTTTATTCTTTTCACAAGTGCCTACAAAGCACATACCCAAGTTCCATCTCTTGAAGCCTTTCATGATTACATTTTCTTAGAATCTTACCTGGATATCTGCATCCCTATAATCAGCAAGTCACCACGTGGTATTTGTATTGTAATCTGCCTTTTGCATCAGGAAGAGACTAAGGCGTATTGCCACTGAGGGCAGTGAATGGTTTTGGTCCTATTAATCCAGGAGTGCAAATTGCTTCGCTAGCCTGGAGCAACTCGATCGAACATGTATTTAGAAAGACAGAAGTGCAGGGGGTGGGGAAAGGGCTACTGATGCAGGCAGCCCGCAGCGACCAGCTCCTCTGTGCGGCCCAAACAATTCCTCTCCGGTCTCGAGCTCAGTGCGCCCTCTGCTCTCAACAGAAACCCCTTCCTCAGCAGCTGAGCATGCTCTTCACAGGTCTCCATCTCCATCACAAGGGGCATATCAAAGCATTTCTTTCTACACATCTTTCTATTACATGTGGTTTTTCCCCATCTTTTTCTGTTTCTAGGGATACTGTACTTCCCTCAGACTGAGACTGTAGGTCCCTTGTTGTCTGCCTTGTCCTTTAAGCGGACTGTTTTACGTGCTACCTGTGACTGTTTGTTAGCCAGAGCTAAGTCTCTGGAGGGCATTTCCTCACCTGATACCTCCTGGGGTGCCTCATGCTACGTGTTTAATAAGCATGTGCTTAAGCATTGGGTTTGTGGGCCTTGGAAGGTGGAGTGACTGAGGAGATGGTGTGACCACATGTCCGTGAGGACCTTAGAAGCTAACTAATTTGGGAGACCAGACAGACACCAAGCAACGGGCCTTATCAAGAAGGCCAGCTCATAGGTACATGGTCTAGTCTCACGCTCTGTGGATGATGCAGGGGCAGAGATGGAGATGAGTTAGGGATGATGTCGCCTTTATCTGCCCATCTGTGTGACTCCCTCCCTAGTTTTTAAAAGTTGGTTTATCTGAAATAAACTGTAGATTTTGCTTTCTTGCTTTGACTGGAAACTACCTGCTAAAAAGGACTTGATGGTATTTGTCTCTCTAAGACTGTCTCTCTGTCTCTTTGACTATTCTGTCTCTGGGTCTGTGTCTCCTGATCCAAGCCGGACCAGTGATTGGATCCTTGGTGTGGTCTGGATTCCTGAGTCCACCCCTTAACCAGGAGTGAATACTGTTCATTCACTCATTTCATTCCACATACTGGAATGGAAGCCTGGGGCGCAAATAACATGCAAATCTGTGGCTTCCTGGCACTTTTTAAAACCAGACCTGTCTGCGGAGCTGGCCAGAAAGCCCTCCTGAGCCAAACACGCCAGTCAGGACTCCAGTCCCCCTGCTAGCAGCGCCCTGTCCCCTCAGCCCTCCCCACGCCCCTTCCTCCTGACGAGCCGACCTCGAAGTGCTCGCACTGCTCTACCTGTGGAGCTCACAGTCCAAAGATTAAGGCATAAGAAATGACCAACTTCTAAAAAAATCTATGTTGGTGAAACAGTTTTATCTGTGTTGAGTTAGGAGAGCCCCTTATAGTCTCCAGGACATTACTGAGTTCTAACATGTTTGTAGGCAGCCAGTTGAAAACATTTTAGGGTGAAAAGGAACACCTTCAGGCGTGACTCCTGAACTGATGATTGCCTGCATCCGTCCTCCTGTCAGCACACAGGAGACTCCCTCGGGTGAACCAGGCTTAGCCTCTGGCTCTACCTACATTGGACGTCTCCTGTGGTCTTGGGCATAGCAGAAAGTTACGAAGGCAAAGGGGACAGGGCTGGAGTTCCTTAGGCACCTGTGTCCCAGGCACCCTCTCTCAGCCCTGGGACAGTGTTCTGCCGCTGCCTGGTTCCTGCGCCCTGCTTCCCCCCAGCCCATCACCTGCCAGGGATCTATGCCTGAGGCTCTGTGCGGTTACTGCCCCTCTCCAGCAGCTCCCCTACAGTCGGCCCCCAGGCCCCTTGGTGTTTGACCAACCAAGCTTGCTTCCGTCTCACATCTCACACTCTGCTTGCCGCCTGGGTCTGAGGGCTGTTCCCCAGGTGTCCTGACTGCGCCCTCACTTGGGGCTCTGCTGCAGTGTCAGACCACACCCCAGTTCTCCCCTGCCCTGGCTCCCTTACCTCCACTGTTCAGCATTCAATATCTGACTACTTTATTCAGTCATTTGTCTGGTGTGTCTCTAAAACGTCTATCCTGTTCACTCTGTGTCCCTGTTGCTTGGAACAGGCAAAGGAGAGACCTGTTGAAGGAGTGTAGGGATGGCCGTTATTATGCCTCTCTAACTAGGCTGCCCTTCCATCTGGATGGCCTCCACCCCACTCAGGGGCTCACCTCGTGTCTGGTTAATGATAAGAGTGAGCGTGTTGGGGCCTGGTCCCAGCCAGTGCCAGTACTTCGTGTACATTACCTCATTTCATCCTCACAAGTACCTAATGTAAGTACTATTATTATCCCCACTTCTCAGGTGGGAATATGAGAAGTGTAGAGATTGGCACGCTACATAGTCAATAATAGAAACGGGCTCCAAGCCAAGAGCATGTGTCTCTGAAGCCCTGCAAAGCCCTGTGATCTGCTGCCTCCACGCAGGCGGCGCTGTTTCTCAGCAGGGCAAGTGCTTGACCTGGACATCGCGGCGGCTCTCCTTGGGCGAAGCCAAAGAGGAGACTCTTCCATGAGGTCTGCAAAGTCCAGTCCTCCCTCTTTTCTCTCATGAGCAGGACTGAGGTCCTCATCTGTCTCTCCGTCTTGGTTTGGAGGGTCAAGGGGAATTCCTCTGGTTCACTTCCTCTTGGCTTCTCCGGTGAATTCCCTTCACCCTCCTATGACAACCCTTTCCTCCACTGTCTATTTTCACCTCCCACACTTGTCCCCCCAACTCTAGGCATTAACAGAGTTTTTCCTTTGAGGCCTCTGGTTCTAACCCAGACAGGGAAGGCTGAGGATCAGGGCGGTGAGGAGGGAAACACCAAGCAGATTCCCCTCATCCCACAGGGTCTCGGGAGTGTGTGTGTGTGTGTGTGTGTGTGTGTGTGTGT